>OX122940.1:4637500-5197998 GCA_944738685.1 Synanthedon myopaeformis
AACATTGCCACTTACAACGTTACCTATAGATATTACCTAATTACCTAAGTTATTCTGTTCTCTTATTGATAATATTACAGTAAATAACTAGTTAGTGTAATGTGTGAATTATTTTTTTTTTTAAAGAAACATGTAAAGTGGTAGTACCACTTAAGAGAAAAGTATAATTTAAGTATAATTTATTATTGATATAAATTTCAATGACAGAGTAATTTCATTAATTATATACGCCGCTTTATAAAACGCATAGTGTGCAGTCGTATGTGTATGTGAATGCGTGCGTGTGCGTGCGTGCGTGCTTGCGTGCGTGTGTGTGTGTGTGCGTGCGTGCGTGCTTGCGTGCGTGTGTGTGTGTATGTGTGTGTGTGTGTGTGTGTGTGTGCGTGCGTGTGTGTGTGTGTGTGTGTGTGTGTCACTTTATGATACTTCAGAGTGAGTTTCTACAATTTCAATATCAGATTCCAATAGAAAATACTGACTGTCTACTAATGACTTGAAAAGTTTATTTCACTATAGAAATTAGACTATAGAAATTATTATTCATAACCTAGTTTTTCGACATATAGTATGTATTTCACTTAAACACATTTAATCGACAGATTATAATATTGTCATGGCAAATCAATAGATCTACAAAAATGAGCTCATGGCGTAACCTTGTAACATCGAGGTAAGGATTTGAGAAATTCACAAAAAAATTGTGCTGTATATATTTATTGTAAATCTATTTTATTTATTTTATTTATTTAGATTTTGATTACATACAGCCATAAATTTAAAAAATATACATTATAGATTATATACAAATAGGCCTAAAGAATCATAAAAATTATATTTTTACATTTATTTATTAATTAAAATAATAATAATAATAATAATAAAAAGAAAAAGAAGAGAATATTCTATAAATGATAAAATTAATTTTTCAAAAGTAATTCGCCAATTTTCTTTTTATAAGAATTCAAATTGTTGGAAAATATGTCAATAATCATTCAGAATCTTATTGTAGTGATACTTGGAACGATGAAAGAATGAATATTTAGAATGATTAGTTCTACAATAGGGAATATGAAATGTATCACTTGATATTGTTCTGAATTCAGAACTATGTAACTATCACATTTTGTTTTAATTAGTGACAATGTAAAGTTGAAATATTTTCGTAGTAATGTGCTCGCCGCTACAAAGTTATCCCTTATTGTCTATTTCATTATCTAATTTTACTTTACTTAAAGAAAACCAAAGCCTCTTAATTGTGGTCATCTTGACAAGTCCTATAAAAGTTTATCTGCGAGATGTTTTCTAGTTTTATTGTATGCAATCAATGCAATGGTATGGATGAAAACATTCGGGCTTACAAAATATGATACACTAGCTGTTGCACGCGACTTCGCCCTCGTAACTTTATAAAATATAGCCTATATGTTACTCGCTGACAATGTAGCTTTCTATAGGTGAAAGTATTTTCAAAATCCAGTCGTTTTTGAGTTTATTCATTACAATTATACAAAAATACAAATATTCTCTCTTTATAATATTAGTATAGAAAACAGATACATTAACAGCTACTTTTTAAACAATAGGAAAAGTTCAACAATTAAATTAAATACCATCCTCCACAGAGCGATGGGCAGAAAACACGAAAGCGGCGGCATAGACAGCATTACTATATCAGCTGGCGGAGACAAGAAGAAAATGAAGAAGAAGAAACCACCGAAAATCCACCTCGTACATCCTGTAATGATGCCAGCAATGTCAAAGGAAAAAGGTCGTGGTTTTGGCAGAATCCAGTCTTGGGTGGTAGGAGAGGCCCCAGCATCGAACCTTGAGCCAGCACGTTTCGAACAAAAAGAACCAATTTCTTCGCAATCCTTTTCAAGGGAATTGCTTAGAGCTGATAGTGACAATTTAAAATATGACTCTTTGTCTTCTAGTAGTGAAAAACAGTTGAATTTCATGTATTCTGCAAGAAATTTAGACACAGATTTTGATAATGCATTTGACAGCGTTGAGCATGACGACGCTACGGGTTCTAGTATAGACGATGTGTCCCTTGGTAGAGGTATGTTGTCGGATGCATGGGCTTTAGGTGAAAAAGCATTGGACGCTGTAGCGGAGCATGCCCTTAAAAATGAAGATGCTGAGAATGGAATTGAAGACAAAAGTTCTTTCGCAGGTTAGTGGACTTAGAAGTGGATTTAGATTTAGTATTTAGAATTTTCATTTTTAAATTCTCTGTGTGCATGTCAATTTTTATACGTTTATTTAGTCTGGATATAATTTGACTTATACTTAAGGATCTGGGTAGTGCATGATTGCATCTTGACCTAAAATCTTTTCTCCACTTCTAACCTAGACCTCAGTTTGACGAGACCGTTGGATGAGTGGTTAGGGTGCTTGCCTTAACACTCTTTTCTAGGGTTCCCGGATTCAATTCCGAAGGATCAACTTTAGAATTGCATTTTTCTAAGTTGGCTCTGGTCTGGACCTGGAAAGTAGTGTCAGGGCACACTGCGTTTCGCAGTCATTTGGGCAGTAACCACACCTTTACAGAAGACTACCGTGAAATAACATAATAAAATTCAATGTAGGTAAGTATGTTTGTCCTCTATGGACTCCAAAACCGTTGAACCTATTATAATTCAGTTATCACTTACGGTAATTGCATCCGGGCGAAGCCAGAAGCGTGTCACTAGTACTTAATGAATATTATTAATAATTATTACTTAAATATTTGCTACCATTTTTAGAGCAAAGAGGCAAAAAGAAGAAGAAGAAGAAGGCCATACTGAAACTTCTCATCTTGGGAGCTGTTCTTAAAGCTAAAATTGGTACCTTGCTACAAATCCTCTCATTCAAGTTACAGGTAATATACTATGTGGACACTTGTTATAGACTAAGATGCAGAGCCTGGCACATAGACGTAAAATTGCCAGTCTATGTGTCTTTTATAAGATATACTTCGGATAGTGTGCTCGGGAGCTGCATGAACTCATACAGCCTTCCCCTTTCTTCCATCGGACATACAGACGTACAAATGGTTACCATCCTCATCTTGTCGATATCCCTCTATATAGGACCAAGCGTTTTAAAACATCTTTTATAATGCGCACTGCCAAAGGTTTGGAACTCCTGAGCTCATATAACCCAAATATTTTCAAAGTTCGAGTGAATAGGCATCTTCTGGGTTGAGAATGAGGTTCGCTCCATCTTAGGTTTCATCCTTGCTACACAGTTGGTTGTTGGTCAAGAGCAAACCCATCTTTTATAAAAAAAAAAGACTATATTATAGACGTTATACTGATAAACCATCGGACGTCCACTTTGGACTTAAGTCTCCCCTCATAAAATTCTAAAAGGACCGGTCAGAAGCAGCCTGGATCGTCTTTTTTTTTTTATAAAAGATGGGTTTGCTCTTGGCCAACAACCAACTGTGTAGCGAAGATGAGGCCTAAGATGGAGCGAACCTCATTCTCAACCCAGAAGACGCCTTTTCACTCGAACCTTGAAAATATTTGGGTTATGTGAGCTCAGGAGTTCCAAACTTTTGGCAGTGCGCATTATAAAAGATGTTTTAAAGCGCTTCGTCCGAAATAGATAAATTGGTCTGGTCTAGATATGCAGAAAAATTACTTTGAAAAACACAATAAGTGATACTTTTATTTTTTTATAATAATTCCTAAATATTCAAAAAATAATTGTAACGATATCCGAACGGATTTTTTTTTATATTTTTAAGTTTTCTTTTTTTTTTCAAAATTTTTTTTCTTTATTTAAATAAACGTTATCTAATCAATTAACAAATTTAATTGTATTTAAAAAATTGTTTTTATTTTTAGGTGAAATTCTTCATAATCGCTTTAATCGGTTTGGGCATCAACTTGGCGAGGTTTTGGGTGGATTTGAAAAAGAAACACGACCAACCGCAAAAGGTAATATACATTTCGATTTATCATTGTTAGGTACCTATATGTTATCTATCTATACCTATATAATGTCTATATCTATACATATAATAAAATCGTAACAATATTTAAAAAAAAAAAACAATTTTTGCCCAGTCAAAAAATTCTTTTGAGTTTTTTGTCTGTTTGTCAGTGCACGCTAATCTCAGAAACGGCTTAACCGATTTGGATGCGGTTTTCACTAGTGTATTGATGATTATCTGGGTTAACATATATATATATATATATAGGTTACTTTTTATCCCGGAAAAAAAGCTAGGCTACTGTGGGATTTTCAAAAAAAGTAACGAATTTCAAGGCTATACCTAGTAGATAACAATTTAATTTTTGGGACACAAGCAGAAATAAAAACAAATAATATAGTAAAAAAGAAAAAAAAAGTTAACACATTATTTCCAAAAGCGTGTCCACGGATAGATTTAAAAAAAAAATTCTTTATAATCTTCATTGACTTGCATTATATAAAACTAGCTGATGACCGCGACTTAGTCCGCGTTGAACGATGAAAGGTACCCTATGTCCTTTCTGATGTTCCAGACAACGTGTATGCAAAATTTCATTGTGATCGGTTCACTAGTTTTCGCGTTAAAGAGTCACAAACATCCATACATCCAAACATACTTTCGCATTAATAATATTAGTACGGATTTGAAGTTGGGTATCAAGTGTTTTCTATACATTTATAATGTTACAAACTATACATTTGGCAGATGTTAGTAAAAGCACAATGGGCTAAATTAGCATCATAAAAAAAACACTAAAGTTTAAGCACCTAATAAACTTATCTAGTAATAAAAACACAATTAAATAAATCATAATGAATAACTCTCAAATGTGATCCTTTATAATGTACATTATAATCAAACAATTTATAATGTAGTGTACACGCGTCTTTATAATTAATCGTTATACTTTCGTTGTGATTTAAAAAAATGTATGTGTCAAATTAATACAAGCGTTAAATAAAAAGCCTTAGGTATGTTCTTCTGCGCAACTTATCTTGGCGCATCTTTGAAAAAAAAAATCAAATTCAAAGTCAAAATTCAAATTCAAAATTCAAAGTCAAAATTCTTGTACAATATTTGTGTCAAAACCGATATGACTGTGTCTGTGTTCACTAAGGTGAATAATATTATATTTATATCGATTTCCAAGCAGTTCGCAGCGTATAAGAGATTCCTATTCACATAAACTATTTATAAGAAAAACGCGGACGCGGACGAAGTCGTGAGCAAAATCTAGTAATAATAACATAAACACAACCAATTTAATCGCTAGACTATCATACAATATGCATTTTGCTTTATTTAACTGATAAACGAATACGTAGGACGATTTTTGACGTTATGCAAACGAAAATAAGCAATTTTTTTTAATAGTTTTGAATTACATAGGTATACATACATATTTTTATAAATGTTATAATTTCGTTTTTATAACTATTTAGCCGATTTAGGCTCGATTTAACCACGAGACGGTTATTTTTAAACAGCTGTTTAAAATTTAAACAGCCGTTTAATAACATTTTGTTGATCACCATCGCTAAACTATAGGTTAAACGCTCTGAACATCAGATTAATCATTAAGTTAATCAGATGTTTAGAGCATTTAACCCGCATTTTAGCGATTTTGAACAATAAAATATTATTAAACGGCTGTTTAAATTTTAAACAGCTGTTTAAAAATAACCGTCTGTTGGTGAAATCGAGCCTTAGCCGATTTAGCTATTTAGCCGTTATTTAGCCAGCTAAACAATTAGCTGGTTGGCTAAGTTAACAAAAAAACCGTTAGCTGACCAACCCTACTAGCCAGCAAGAATTTTGCCAATGCTATTCCTGAATGAAAGCAATGACGAACAGAACAGAACAAATCTGCCTATAAGAAAATTTGTCAATGTCAATGTCAATGTTAATGTCAATGGTTCCTATGATTTGTTCAATTAATAATAATAATAATGCATTTATTTGCTAGAATACTTGGTTACAGTAGGAGATATATATAGGTATATAGTTTTATAGTACAAGTTTTCTACCTGGGTACAGGTGTGCAAATATTAAATTGTTGTACAAATAAAAAGTAGTCAATTACATTAGCCTTTTTTTTTTTTTCAAATTATGTATAAGGATATACTATATAAAAGCAACTAAGGCTCGAGTTCACCAACAGACGGTTATTTTTAAACAGCTGTTTAAAAATTAAACAGCCGTTTAATAATATTTTCTTGATCACCATCGCTAAACTGCGGGTTAAACGCCCTAAACATCAGATTAATCATTAAGTTAATCAGTTAGCGATGGTGAACAACAAAATATTATTAAATGGCTGTTTCAATTTTAAACAGCCGTTTAAAAATAACCGTCTGTTGGTGAACTCGAGCCTAAGTATGTCAAATATGCAATTAATAATACCTACATGTCAAATTTTAAAATACTAATTAAAACTCACACCAATTGTAGTCTATATTTAAATTTAAAATATTCCCTAACATTATACTTAGAAACATTCACTATGTAACCATAACCATCAATAACAAACATAAGTACGCATTTATAGTTCGTGTGGGAGCCATTCATACCTTCGCTAAGGGAAACCCTCACAATTAACAAGACAGGTTCTGTGAACAGGTTATATTTTTGTGTCAGCGACCTTTTACAATAGTATAAATACGTGAGCGTCCTTTTCACCGGTACACCCACTTTCACTGCGACCCCTGGCGACCTTAATAGAGGTCTCTCTCGACACGACATTCCGAATAACTTCTGTATTGTCTCTGCTTTTTAGTTGGGTGTCGTGGATTGAAAGTTATCTGTGCGCACGAGTATATATTTGCGGTTTAGCACAAGCAAGCGGCTTAGGAATTAGTTTAAATTATCACTAGTTGTCGCCGGTGACTTCGTCGGCGCCCCATTTTTTCTTAGTTATTGCAATGTTTACATAATAAATTTTTATTGGTGATTATTTTTGTCAGGCGGTTGAATTTTTTAATTTAATCTTATTTTAATACTAGCTGTTGCACGCGACTTCGTAATATAGCCTATGTTACTCGCTGCTAATGTAGCTTTCTATAGGTGAAAGAATTTTTAAAATCAGACCAGTAGTTGTTATGTTTATTCATTACAAATATACAAAAATACAAATCTTTTCTTTATAATATTAGCATAGAGTATGATATTAATATAGATATTACCTATGTATATTATTGTATATATCGATAGATATAGATCCTACTAATATCTACTAATGGTAGAATCCTACCAAATTAAAAAGTACCTAATGTGTTTATTTTTTTATTTTTAAAGGTAATATACTATGAGCACGCCCAGCATCAGCACCATTACGACCACGAGGAAGACCATGGATGGGGCCCATGGAGCAGGAGTATGGATCCTACTGAGGTATGAATTTATTTCTATAATTCTCCTATACTCCAAACCTGTCTAAATTTTCTAAGACTTAGATCTTCACGATCGTCATCCCATATTACATTTCCCTTATAGAATATCACTGTGAAATAACAGCATGTGTGCTTTTGTGTTTCGATGAGGGAGTAAGGAATACCTTATCCTTAATACTGCTATGGTCGGCAGCACACTTGCAGCACCTATGTTTGTGTTATAGGCGACCGTCAGCCTGTCTGTCTACTTTAACATAAGAAAAGACTTTTAACAAGTTTTGCAAAGTAAATAACGTGTCTATTGATCACATAACTAATAAGCTCATAAAACGAACGGATGGTGTTACTCTGGAATGAAAATCTCATCAACTTCCTCTAGTGTGTTAGCTTTAAAACTTAAACTTAACTAACTTAAACTTATTACAGGAGACAGAAGTGGAACTCGACGTTCAGAACACGCCGTACAGAGCTTACGACAGAAATTCACAAGTCCGTCCCCTTCTGACTCGAGTATAGCGTATGTTCGCGTCTCTGTCCAACAACAAGTCATTACTATAAGTAATTACTAGGTTTAGTTATAATGTAACTGTTACTTGTACAATTGCGAATAAAATACAAAGTCTCAAGTTGTTTCGACCGCTTGAAACGTTCGTTCGCGATTGTACACGAATTTGATATAGGTACACTCACAAACATATTTTCTATTGACATAGATCTATCAACTGTCCCTATTATATTTTTAATATTTATTGTTAAAATATTATTGTTTTAACTATTTAAGACATTTGTTCGCGATTGTACACGAATTTTGAAACAAGTACGAGTACACTCACAAGCATAATTTTTTTTTAATGACATCGACTTGCTAATATTTTTTTAATCCTAGAGATAATTTATGGTCGTTTTAACCACTTAAAACATTCGTTCGCGATTGTACACGAATTTTGAGAGACATAATTTAATTTATTGACATCGTTTGACAGTTGCTAATATTTTTTTCATCCTTAGTTAAATTAGCAACTGTCGATCGATGTCATTAAATAATATTATGTCTGTAATGTACTACCGAAGCTTCGGCTTCGGCCACCTTCGGCCAAAAAATCACCTTTGGTGAAACTTTCGGCTTCGGTTTCGTCGAAGTTTCCTAAATAAATAAATGTTATAATTCACATAATTTCGAAATGTGATTATTTTTGACAAATAAATTGCAATGTCATTTTTAAGATCAACTTCTAGAGATGATTTGAATTACCTTTATTTATATATTATACAGTCGAAAAAACGTTCAATATTAAATTTTTAAAATCAATTATATTATTAATTTTAGACAAAATTATTCATTATAATTAATTATTAATTATATTATTAATTTTATTAATCCTTGACAAAATTTCATAGAGCTTTTCGACCGAAGGTTGGATTGACCTTCGGACTTAGTATCTTTAGCAATAATTTATTGTTAAAATATTGTTGTTAATAAGGGCCTCTTTCACCAACTGCAAGTAAAGTGTTGATTAGTTACTTTTAGAAATAATTTTATGTTTTATTAAATTATGCACTCGGTTCACTGCACATCCTTCGATAGGCGATTTTTTTTTATTATTTTCTTTTTAATATTTGTGACTTTTACCGTACAAACAAAGGTATATATATCATCTCAATCATTCCCAGTTACCGGTGACTTTAAATGGCGGTTAGCCTACTTGACACTTGACACTTGACACTTGACACATGGTGAAAAAGACAGACTATTAAGTTATAGTCCTCCTTACCTCTATTCTCTATGAAATAGTGTCTCTGATTGTACATAATTTTATTTTTAAGTATTGCGTGCTGGACAGTCCAAATATAATTTTCCCATAAGACCGGTCAGAAGCAGCAGACCCCATCAGACCTGGATTAGATCGTCTGCCTTCTGGACGTTCTGAGCTGAACTTGCCGGTTTGTGGTCCCCAATCGAGAATTCCGACCCTTTAATATGCTCTAATTATATATAAAATTAGACAAAATCATCGATATTTTGTCTTCTTTTTTGGGGAAAAGGAAAAAAAAAACAATTATCGATATACTTAGCATCAACATAATTGAATGGACTAATTAAATAGCTCTAATTAAATCTAAAATTAGACAAAATCATCGATATTTTGTCTTCTTTTTAGGGGAAAAGGAAAAAACCAATTATTACTTAGCATCAACATAATTGAATGGACTAGAACTCGCGCGCCTACAGTAGGTTATATATCTTTATAAACCTACATTCCTAGACCAGTGTGCCCTACGTCTCCCTTATTTATCTATACAGTAGAAACCGGATATAACGACATATCGGTTACAACGACCAAATGGCAAGGTTGCCCTGTTCAATGCCTATAACGATTTAGTATTGCTTATAATAACCAATCCGTTTATTACGACCAATTTTTGTGTTCCCTTGAAGGTCGCTATAACCGATTTTCACTGTATATATATATATATCCGTACTAATATTATAAATGCGAAAGTATGTATGGATGTTTGTGACTCTTTCACGCAAAAACTAGTGAACCGATCACAATGAAATTTTGCATACACGTTGTCTGTGACACCAGAAAGGACATAAGGTACCTTTCATCGTTCAACGCGGACGTATTCGCGGGCACTAGCTAGTAAATATATAAAAATAGCTGGTGCTCGCGACTTCGTCCGCGTTGAAAATTAAAAAAAGGCAATATAACGCTTGACCTCGTGTTGCTATAACACTTAGTTTTTTATTTTTTATTGATCCCTCGGGAATAGCCCTTTTTTCTGGATGAAAGGTACACTATGTCCTTTCTGGTGTCCCAGACAACGTGTTTGCAAAATTTCATGGTAATCGGTTCAGTAGTTTTTGCGTGAAAGAGTTACAAACATCCATACATCCAAATATACTTTCGCATTTATAATATTACTAAAGATTCTTGTCACAGTGTTTGTAACCAAACTCCTCCAAAACGGCTTGACCGATTTTTATGAAATTTTTTGTGTATATTCAGTAGGTCTGAGAATAGGTCGTTAACTACTTTTTATGCCCCTATTTTTTTTTATAAATGATAAGGGTGGGTCACCCCAAAAAAAAATTTTTTTTTTGGCGGGTCATCTATTTAAATATAAAGGGCACATAACTTAAGTATTTCTAAAATTAGTTCTTTCACAGTGTACTTAAGTACTGAGTATTTTATATTGAACTTGCTGTGGCACGCGGCTTCGCCCCGCGTAACTTTATAAAATATAACCTATGTTACTTGCTGATAAATTCTTGCTTCCAAACAGTGAAAGATTTTTTCAAATCGGTTCAGTAGTTTCGGAGCCTATTCAATGCAAACAAACAAACAAATCTTTCCTCTTTATAATATTAGTTTATATAGATTAAGAAAGAATCCTTTGTTCCGTGGCATTTTTGAATTGAACCAGTGTGTATTCTTCTTTAGAGTGGTTGGAGTTTTAAAAAAAATATATATTTATTTATTTATTTACAAGTGTTATTTCATGAACGTAACAAACGTTATTTCAAATTAATTTGTACTATAATTAAAATGCATTTTATAGTAATAAGTCTAAGGCCATAATGTGTCATCTGTATTTATGCGTGAATTTTTAAATAAATATATTAATTTATTTATTTATTGAAATTTGTTTTTATTTGAATGCTAATCCTAAAAGTGGTGTTATTTGAGTCCTATTTACTAAAATAATTAGACTAATGTGGCATTTTGACGACACGTTTGTTCTAGTGGCTAGTAACCCTAGCTGTTAACCAAACTGTCGCCGGTTCGAATTCCGCTAGAGGCAAATGTTTATGTGTTAACATTTTACCTTTGTACTTGAGTCATGGATGTTTTTTATTTATATGTATGTATTTACGAAAAAAAAAATTAATCTATGTATTTTATCAACTGTCTGGTATCCATAATATGAGCATTAGTTGCTTACTGTGGAACTATGTCCCTATGTCCTTTCTGGTGTCCCAGACAACGTGTATGCAAAATTTCATGGTGATCGGTTCAGTAGTTTTTGCGTGAAAGAGTTACAAACATCCATACATCCAAATATACTTTCGCATTTATAATATTACTAAAGATTCTTGTCACAGTGTTTGTAACCAAACTCCTCCAAAACGGCTTGACCGATTTTTATGATTTTTTTTGTGTATATTCAGTAGCTCTGAGAATAGGTCGTTAACTACTTTTTATGCCCTTATTTTTTTTATATAAATGATAAGGGTGGGTCACCCCAAAAAAAAATTTTTTTTTGGCGGGTCATCTATTTAAATATAAAGGGCACATAACTTAAGTAAGTATTTCTAAAATTAGTTCTTTCACAGTGTACCTAAGTACTGAGTATTTTATATTGAACTTGCTGTGGCACGCGGCTTCACCCCGCGTAAATTTATAAAATATAGCCTATGTCACTCGCTGATAATATAACTTCCAAACAGTGAAAGATTTTTTCAAATCGGTTCAGTAGTTAAGGAGCCTATTCAATGCAAACAAACAAACAAATCTTTCCTCTTTATAATATTAGTTTATATAGATTAAGAATCCTTTGTTCCGTGGCATTTTTGAATTGAACCAGTGTGTATTCTTCTTTAGAGTGGTTGGAGTTTTAAAAAAAATATTATTTATTTTTATTTATATACTAGTGTTATTTCATGAACGTAACAAACGTTATTTCAAATTAATTTGTACTATAATTAAAATGCATTTTATAGTAATAAGTCTAAGGCCATAATGTGTCATCTGTATTTATGCGTGAATTTTTAAATAAATATATTAATTTATTTATTTATTGAAATTTGTTTTTATTTGAATGCTAATCCTAAAAGTAAAGTTATTTGAGTCCTATTTCCTAAAATAATTAGACATATGTGGCATTTTGACGACACGTTTGGTCTAGTGGGTAGTAACCCTAGCTGTTAACCGAACGGTCGCCGGTTCGAATCCCGCTAGAGGCAAATGTTTATGTGTTAACATTTTACCTTTGTACTTGAGTCATGGATGTTTTTTATTTATATGTATGTATTTACGAAAAAAAATTAATCTATGTATTTTATCAACTGTCTGGTATCCATAATACAAGCATTAGTTGCTTACTGTGGAACTAGTGCAACACTATAGCAATTAACGTGGAACTAGTTCCACACTAAGCAATTAATGTGGAACTAGTTTCACGCTAAGCAATTAATGTGGAACTAGTTCCACGCTAAGCAATTAATGTGGAACTAGTTCCACGCTAAGCAATTAATGTGGAACTAGTTCCACGCTAAGCAATTAATGTGGAACTAGTTCCACGCTAAGCAATTAATGTGGAACTAGTTCCACGCTAAGCAATTAATGTGGAACTAGTTCCACGCTAAGCAATTAATGTGGAACTAGTTCCACGCTAAGCAATTAATGTGGAACTAGTTCCACGCTAAGCAATTAATGTGGAACTAGTTCCACGCTAAGCAATTAATGTGGAACTAGTTCCACGCTAAGCAATTAATGTGGAACTAGTTCCACGCTAAGCAATTAATGTGGAACTAGTTCCACGCTAAGCAAATAATGTGGAACTAGATGGTGCTGTGTGGAATGTGTGAATATATTTATTTATTTTTACTTTTTAAGCCCCGACTCTTATAAGCGATGATCAATTTTGAAAAATTCTACGCCATTTAGCTATATTTTAATTTAAGTAGGTATTCTTCAATTTAATAAAGACTAGCTGTTGCACGCGACTTCTTCCGCGTAACTATATAAAATATATCCTATGTTACTCGCTGATAATGTACCTTTCTATAGGTAAAAGAATTTTTAAAATCTTCCACTATAGTTTTTGAGTTTATTCATTACAAACACACAAATCCTCTCTCTTTATAATATACTAGCTTGTGCCCGCTACTTCGTTCGCGTTGAACGATGAAAGGTACCCTATGTCCTTTCTGGTGTCACAGACAACGTGTATGCAAAATTTCATGGTGATCGATTCAGTAGTTTTTGCGTTAAAGAGTCACAAACATCCATACATCAATACTTCCATACATTCATACATACTTTCGCATTTATAATATTATATAATATATATTAGTATACATAAGTATAGCCATAAGCTTTGTTCGCTCTTAACTCCTATTTGGATAGGAAAATAAAACATTTTTTTTTATTTATTTTTTTTTTAATATAAAACCAAAATATATATATACTCTTTCAGTTTTTACATACAAGTTATTATTCACAAACAATCATGGATAGGACATGACAGGCACTAAATAATCAATACATCGACATACAACTTCATATTAACCTTTACAATCATTATGCAGTTAGTTATTAGATTAATATAGAAATAATATCTCAAACAAAATCCACTCAACAATGGCGGACGTGTCACGCCGGTGACACCTGTCAAACTCAAATGTAAGCTGTCAGGTCTGTCAAATAGTGACGCGCGAAGTATTCGCGAATCGCGCTCTGTCTTAAAGTTAATACCGCATCTTTCTTAAATTAATACTCGTCACAAAACACAAGACTTCTTAGAAAATAAAATGAAAAATAGCAGACGAATTTAGCACTTTTTTTGTATGGAGATTTGCATTTATTTTATTTATCATGAGTTTAAACAATGACCTAGGAACGTAAAATATTTATAAATGGAAGATTGACAATTTTACATTGACAATTTGACAATTTTGGCATCGTTAATTTTCAATGTCGATTTGACATTATCAAATCGATATTGTCAATTTGACATTGACAATCGACAATTTTAGCAATGTCAATTTTCAATGTCGATTTGACATTATCAAATCAATATTGTCAATTTGACATTGACAATCGACAATTTTAGCAATGTCAATTTTCAATGTCGATTTGACTATCAAATCAAAAATTGTCAATTTGACATTGACAATCGACAATTTTGGCAGTGTCAATTTTCAATGTCGATTTGACATTATCAAATCAATATTGTCAATTTGACATTGACAATCGACAATTTTAGCAATGTCAATTTTCAATGTCGATTTGACTATCAAATCAAAAATTGACAATTTGACATTGACAATCGACAATTTTGGCAGTGTCAATTTTCAATGTCGATTTGACATTATCAAGTGAATAATAGCCAATTTGACATTTACAATCGACAATTAAGACGGTGTCAATTTTACATCAAATCAAAAATTTCCAATTTGACATTTACAATCGACAATTTTGACAGTGTCCATTATCAATGTCAATTTGACATTATCAAATCAAAAATTGTCAATTTGACATTGACGATCGACAATTAAGACAGTGTCAATTAGCAATGTCAATTTGACACTATCAAATCAAAAAATTTCAATTTGACATTTACAATCGACAATTTTGGCAGTGTCCATTTTCAATGTCAATTTGACATTATCATATCAAAAATTGTCAACACTACGCTTTCGCTATCGAGTGCGATTATAAACTCATATTAAGGCCGTCTCGCGACACACTCAGTAATGTTACCAATACTTGTCACCGAGTAACGTCATTAGTGGCAATATTCCTACACATTAACCATTTACGTGGATTTAAACATTTATTATTGTAAATGCATTAATAATAAATACATTTAATAATATGTCGGAATTATAAAAAAAAAAGAAAAAAAAAATCGCCCAACATTTTTAATTTGTCGCCGGTTGTAAAATAACATGCAGACTCATATATATGCTGGCAATGTTATTACAAAATTAATACCTATTTTAAACTTTATTAGCATAAAACTTATATTATTTTAGAAGTTTTATTATATATATTTTTGTTTTTTTTTTTTTTAATTAAGAAATAAATTTTACCCAATCATGTATAAATCCTAATAATCGTCTGCGATAAAAAAAAATCAATTCAAGCTTTCATTTTTGAACCTAAAACCTATTTACGAGTATTTTTGCTTTTTTTGCTCGTGAGAATGAAAAAAAAAAATTTTTGTAATTTTTTTAATGCCCATAAAATTGGCCCATATGAAAAGCTGTTATAATTTTGCTGTATATATATATATATATATAACATATAAAATAAAAAAAAATTCGATTCAGTATGTAAAAGTTGAGTATATATATGCATAATAATAATAATAATAATAATAATAATATGTATGCGCGTGCGCAGTTGGTGTTTAAAGTAAAAGAATGAAAGAAAAAAAATTGAATTCAATATAATTATGAGTTCAATATAAATTCAAAATATTTAATGCTCAGTAAAAAAAAAAACACAGAAAAAGCACTTAGTCATTTAAGGCGATGTTTCCAAAAGGATTTTGGAAACATCGCCTTAAGTGACTAATGTTTTTTTTATGTCAAATTTTTACGTCTGCTATTTATTTGTAAAGAAGTCTGTTGCACGAGTGAATTTGTTTGAAAAATTACTTCTATATATTATTATGTTTTGGTCTTTTTTCGTTGCTAAGCGTTTATTTATTTATTTTCTTTAGGAATGAATCTTTAAATAATCTTCGTTAGGCTCGGTTTCGGACGATTTATATCCGGGATTTTTTTTTTCGAGACCAAAGACCGGTTATAAGCAGACAAATTCTTAGAGAACCTTAGATGGAAGCAAAAAAGAAAGATTAATCACTACACGCGTATGGAACGGACCTAATGTACTGAGTCCAATTACCTCAGTTTCGTTCGGTCACTTTTTTTGGGACACGGTTTTATTTTTTATTTTTTTTTTGGAAAATTTTAAATTCTATAGGTACATTTTTCAACACTTTATTCAACACACACATCGAAGTACTACACAACTATGGATTTCGCGTGACAAATGCCAAAGTGGCACATGTCAAGTGCGCCTAAAAGGGAATCATGGCGGAGTCAAAATGGTGAAAGGTATTAGTAACGACCAACTTCTACTATTCATTTTAAACTCTAATGCGTTGATTTTAAAGTCGCATTTTCTTTAAACGACAGACATTTGGTTGGTTTTAAATGACAGACGACAGAGTTGATGGTCTACGCATATCGCTTTGTTTGCGAGAAGCTTGACGTAACTCAAAAATAGCAACTTTTGTGTGTAAGAGTTTGAAAGTTTAAAAAATTTTAATAATCATATTTCAGTAAATATTTCAAGATTGACTCGACTTAAATCGTTTTGTTACTTATTTACTCTTCATTAAAAACTGTCATGGAGGAAAAAAAATGTAAGTCACATGTGACGTTATTGTAGATAAATATATATTTTTTATAAATTTATTTATTTATAGTTAAGTGTGGGTAGTTATTTTGTTGACGATAATTATTTTGAACAAAATATTGTCATAAAAATAGTTAGATACGCAACATAATAATTATATTTGCAAAAAAATATCTCAACACTGAATATCTCGTTTTAGATGTAATCAAATGCATGTTCACTTTTAAAAATTCACTTCACTTTTTTGACCATAGAGTAATTGCCGTTTCTGTAGCAAATAGAAAAAAAAATCACTGGATTCGCCTGTGTACTTAACTCAAAAAACGTCATTTTTTTTGAGTTATGTCACGCTTCTCGCAAACAAGCGATATGTCACTTTTTAAATAAAAAGTTCCTAGTGTTTTGTGTGGCGTGCGAAATCAATAATTTTAGTACATTTATGATTACACGAGTTCTTAATTGAAGACGTGAGTGGATGAAGGTGATATGTCGCATTTTTGGGTTTTTTAGTTTTTTTTTTAGTTTTTTTTTTGGGTCGATGAAGGTAATATGTCCATATATATATAAATGATTATAGACCTTAAGGATCTTCGACCTTAAGACATATTTTGGAAAATAGAAAGTTGAGAAAAATGTGTTGTGTACAGTTAATTTTAAAAAGCAAAAAGTGCAGAAAAGTTTTTTTTTTTTTTGTTAATACTGTTTGTTGTTAAGTAGTTATGTTCACTTTTTTTTTTTTTTTTAATTAAATAATACAAGTATTTAATTTCTATCACACTATTAAAATATTTTAGAATGTTTACACAACTTTGCATCATAATTTAGTACAAAAAAATAAAATCAGTTTTTTATCTCAAAAATTAAAAGTAAAATTTTAACCTAGATTTACTCAAAATTGGAATTAAGCGACTTATTATATTCATTCACTCGCGTCTTCAATAATTATCAGTCATGTCAACGTTTCATTTCAAATGAAACATTGACATTTTAATTATAGTGTTCTAGTTTCAAAAGGTACCGAGTGTCACTTTTCAAATTCATTTTCAAAAACTGACGAAGGCTTTCTTACTCCGACTTTACATCCCTGAGCCATATTTGTTGGACACTTACTAACTACTTGTACAGTATACTGTATCTTTCTTTTTTGCTTTCATCTAAGTATGTGAACGAACGAACGAACCTAACGAAGTTTTTTTTTTTTTTACACACAAGATTCCATACTATTCCTATTTATTTTTATTTTTTTTTATTAACGCGGCGAATACTTTGGATTCTCTGGCGCGTACGTGAAACTTCTCAGTTCGTACGAGACGCCATTTTGATTTTCGTAACCGATTTCGCGCATCTCGTTGCGAAACTCCGCATCGAATTCGCTACAACCGCCGAAGACGCGATTCGGTGCGCGATTGGTCGAGTCGGTCGAGTCGGTCGAGTCGGTCGAGTCGACGCTCCGATTGGTCGGGATCGGTTTAAAGATGGCTGAGTGCGCGGTGGCCGTGTCCAAGTCCGCCTTGCGCGACACTAAGATCCTAATGTCAGTGTGCAAATAAAGCTTACCAGACTTCGATGTCATGAATCTGAAATGGAAACGAATTAATAGATCAGTGTACATTGTATGAAGTAAAAGTTCATGCTTTTTCTCTGTATGTCTGTAATGTACGTGTCCACTTGTCACTGAACAACAACAACAACAGCTATTATAAACTGATGTGCGCTTTTTTGCGTGCATGTGTTTATGCGTGTGCGTGCGTGCGTGCGTGAGTGTCAGTGCTGGCGTATAAGTGCGTGCGGGAGTGTATACTTGTATGCGTGAGTGTGCATGCTCGCGTATAAGACTTGTATGCGTGAGTGTGCATGCTCGCGTATACTTGTATGCGTGAGTGTGCATGCTCGCGTATACTTGTATGCGTGAGTGTGCATGCTCGCGTATAAGACTTGTATGCGGGAGTGTGCATGCTCGCGTATACGTGCGTGCCGGAGTGTGCGTGCTCGCGTATACGTGCGTGCCGGAGTGTGCGTGCTCGCGTATACGTGCGTGCCGGAGTGTGCATGCTCGCGTATAAGACTTGTATGCGTGAGTGTGCATGCTCGCGTATACTTGTATGCGTGAGTGTGCATGCTCGCGTATACTTGTATGCGTGAGTGTGCATGCTCGCGTATAAGACTTGTATGCGGGAGTGTGCATGCTCGCGTATACTTGTATGCGTGAGTGTGCATGCTCGCGTATAAGACTTGTATGCGGGAGTGTGCATGCTCGCGTATACGTGCGTGCGTGAGTGTGCGTGCTCGCGTATAGGTGCGTGTGCATGCTCGTGTATACGTGTGTGCGTGCGTGTGTGTGTGTGTGTGTGTGTGTGTGTGTGTGTGTGTGTGTGTGTGTGCGTGTGTGTGAAGTATATAGGCACCGAGTATCTATCGTACAGAGCGACAGGTCCCTAGAAGCGTAAATTTTATTAGCCTATTCTTGTAGGGCTGTCACAAAACACAAATCACAAAACTGTTGCTTCTGCGTTCGCTCGCGCGCGTCCGTCTCCCTGCCAATTAGTCCCCTCGTGAACCCGTCGGTGATAGGTCACACACCTATGTAGTGCAGTGCCTACCGCCGCGCGCTTGTATGAATGGTGATGTAGGTGAGGATTGCAGTATGTTATGGTACTTATATATATATATATATATAGAACGATTATATGTACATTAATATTCAAATTTTCATCGTTAATCAGCTAAGCCTAAGTTAAAGTTTAGAGGTACCTGAGGTGTATGAGGTATCGCAGCCACTTGTGCAACGCGGCAGGCGGCGGTCGCGCCGAGGTACCCCCGGCCGGCATGTACAGGGTCCTCTGACGGAGGAAGGTCCTCGCTAGGGGCGGCATGCCGGTCAACTCGTACAGCACCACGAACATCTTCACCAGGGTACCGTGCGGGTTAAGCAGCGACACTTGCACGGTACCCGACCGCGGCACCCGGTACCCGCCCGGACCGAGCGCTATGTGTCCCTGCAATGTCCACATTGACGCCTCAATACGCGAGCGGAGTCGACTGTTTTTGTACAAATTGATAATGGAACACTGTTAACAAAATCTTGTGGCATTAAACATAGGTACCCGGTACCCGGACAAAGAGCGCTATGTGTATATTGACGCATTTTGACGACTCAAAATGCAAACGGAGTCGACTATTTATGTACAAATCGATATAATTGAACACTGTTAACAAAATCTTGTGGCATTAAACATAGGTACCCGGTACCCGGACAAAGAGCGCTATGTGTATATTGACGCATTTTGACTACTCAAAATGCAAACGGAGTCGACTATTTATGTACAAATCGATAATTGTGAACACTGTTAACAAAATCTTGTGGTATTAAACATAGGTACCCGGTACCCGGACAAAGAGCGCTATGTGTATATTGACGCATTTTGACGACTCAAAATGCAAACGGAGTCGACTATTTATGTACAAATCGATATAATTGAAAACTGTTAACAAAATCTTGTGATATTAAACATAGGTACCCGACGTCGGCACCCGGTACCCGGTACCCGGTACCCGGACCGACAGCGCTATGTGACACATTTTGACGCCTCAAAATGCAAGCAGAGTCGACTATTTGTGTACAAATCGATAATTGTGAACTCTGTTAACAAAATCTTGTGATATTAAACATAGGTACCCGACGTCGGCACCCGGTACCCGGACCGACAGCGCTATGTGACACATTTTGACGCCTCAAAATGCAAGCAGAGTCGACTATTTGTGTACAAATCGATAATTGTGAACTCTGTTAACAAAATCTTGTGATATTAAACATAGGTACCCGACGTCGGCACCCGGTACCCGGACCGACAGCGCTATGTGACACATTTTGACGCCTCAAAATGCAAGCAGAGTCGACTATTTGTGTACAAATCGATAATTGTGAACTCTGTTAACAAAATCTTGTGATATTAAACATAGGTACCCGACGTCGGCACCCGGTACCCGGACCGACAGCGCTATGTGACACATTTTGACGCCTCAAAATGCAAGCAGAGTCGACTATTTGTGTACAAATCGATAATTGTGAACTCTGTTAACAAAATCTTGTGATATTAAACATAGGTACCCGACGTCGGCACCCGGTACCCGGACCGACAGCGCTATGTGACACATTTTGACGCCTCAAAATGCAAGCAGAGTCGACTATTTGTGTACAAATCGATAATTGTGAACTCTGTTAACAAAATCTTGTGATATTAAACATAGGTACCCGACGTCGGCACCCGGTACCCGGACCGACAGCGCTATGTGACACATTTTGACGCCTCAAAATGCAAGCAGAGTCGACTATTTGTGTACAAATCGATATAATTGAAAACTGTTAACAAAATCTTGTGATATTAAACATAGGTACCCGACGTCGGCACCCGGTACCCGGTACCCGGTACCCGGACCGACAGCGCTATGTGACACATTTTGACGCCTCAAAATGCAAGCAGAGTCGACTATTTGTGTACAAATCGATAATTGTGAACTCTGTTAACAAAATCTTGTGATATTAAACAT
Source organism: Synanthedon myopaeformis (assembly GCA_944738685.1). Lineage (NCBI taxonomy): Eukaryota > Metazoa > Arthropoda > Insecta > Lepidoptera > Sesiidae > Synanthedon > Synanthedon myopaeformis. The sequence continues at coordinate 4,658,566 of OX122940.1, forward strand.
AGGTACCCGACGTCGGCACCCGGTACCCGGACCGACAGCGCTATGTGACACATTTTGACGCCTCAAAATGCAAGCAGAGTCGACTATTTGTGTACAAATCGATAATTGTGAACTCTGTTAACAAAATCTTGTGATATTAAACATAGGTACCCGACGTCGGCACCCGGTACCCGGACCGACAGCGCTATGTGACACATTTTGACGCCTCAAAATGCAAGCAGAGTCGACTATTTGTGTACAAATCGATAATTGTGAACTCTGTTAACAAAATCTTGTGATATTAAACATAGGTACCCGACGTCGGCACCCGGTACCCGGTACCCGGACCGAGAGCGCTATGTGTGTATTGACGCTCAAAATGCAAGCAGAGTCGACTATTTGTGTACAAATCGATATAATTGAAAACTGTTAACAAAATCTTGTGATATTAAACATAGGTACCCGACGTCGGCACCCGGTACCCGGTACCCGGTACCCGGACCGACAGCGCTATGTGACACATTTTGACGCCTCAAAATGCAAGCAGAGTCGACTATTTGTGTACAAATCGATATAATTGAAAACTGTTAACAAAATCTTGTGATATTAAACATAGGTACCCGACGTCGGCACCCGGTACCCGGTACCCGGTACCCGGACCGACAGCGCTATGTGACACATTTTGACGCCTCAAAATGCAAGCAGAGTCGACTATTTGTGTACAAATCGATATAATTGAAAACTGTTAACAAAATCTTGTGATATTAAACATAGGTACCCGACGTCGGCACCCGGTACCCGGTACCCGGTACCCGGACCGACAGCGCTATGTGACACATTTTGACGCCTCAAAATGCAAGCAGAGTCGACTGTTTATGTACCGGTACCCGGTACCCGGTACCCGGACCGACAGCGCTATGTGTATATTGACGCTCAAAATGCAAGCAGAGTCGACTGTTTGTGTACAAATCGATAATTGTGAACACTGTTAACAAAATCTTGTGATATTAAACCGTAAGTATAATACAAAAAGTGTATATAAAGGCATTGTTCTAATACAAAGCGACTACGGCTAGTTCGCACTAGGCCAGTAATTTAGTCGAGTAGTTAGAAATAGAGAGAGAGTAACTTGTCTGAGACACCAGAGAGGACATAGGGTACCACCTTTCATCGTTCAACCAGCTAGTATATAATATATATCAGCCAGTAGGATATTTACCATGTAAGGTGCGTTGGTCCCACCCGGCGCGTAGAAGAAGACAGTGACGGGCAGTTTCTTGTGCGGGGGACAAAAGGCGCCCGATGCTCCCAACTCGGCCGTGAAGCCGTGCACAGTGGCGACGGGTTCCAGCCGACCCTTCAGCGCGGACTCCTCGAAGCTGCCTGAAATTCGCAAACACCCCCCCTTCTTACTGTGCGAGATCTGAAGAGTTGGCCAAATGTTAGCCAAATGTTGACTAAGGTGTGACCAATGTTGGCCAAAGTTTGGCCAAGGTGTGGTCAATGTTGGCCAAAGTTTGGCCAAGGTGTGGTCAATGTTGGCCAAAGTTTGGCCAAGGTGTGTCAATGTTGGCCAAAGTTTGGCCAAGGTGTGGTCAATGTTGGCCAAAGTTTGGCCAAGGAGTGTCAATGTTGACCAAAGTTTGGCCAAGGAGTGATCAATGTTGGCCAAAGTTTGGCCAAGGTGTGGTCAATGTTGGCCAAAGTTAGGTCAATATTGGCGAAATGTTGGCCAAGATGTGTGTCATCGACTAGTTTTGGAGTTTTTGAGTAATACACAAACTGACACAACATTTTTTTTTTTAAATATATATATTTTTTTATAGATAGATAAATAAAAACTGAAAATGTATGTTTTTGTTTTAAACGACACACAAAAATTTTTTCAGAAGTCTCCGGGAAAGAAAGTAGATTTCACTGAAATGTCCCGAGGTTGTTTTACACAATATAGATTATAGATTATAGTAGTATAGGTAAGCTCTAGCTATAGCTATAGGCTATAGCATATCGATGTATGGAGTTTGACTCACCGAGCAATCCCGTGGTGGGTCCAATCTTGAGTTTGTTCTGTCTGTGGGGACGAGGGGAGCGCGCCGGGGGCGAACGGGAACGAGGGACGAACGTCGCCGGCGGGGACGCTGGGACCGCCGAGGGGGACGGGGGGGATATGGGATGGAATAAAGCGCTGAAACATAAAACGTAAAGCGCTTTTAGTTAACTACTCCTCACAAAGTAACTCTGTCTGTCTGTCTGTCTGTTACCTTTTCACGCCTTAACTACTCAACCGATCGTCGTGAAATTTCGCGTACACGTTGTCAGCGATACAAGAAAGGACACAGGGTACACATTTCATCGTCGGGCAATGACCACCGTGAAAGAACACCACATATGTGCTGTTATTTTACTCGTTACCCCACCATCCCTTCCTTATCCCTTATCCGTAATCCTTTTAAGCGCAAATGCAGCACATATGGCTTTGCTTGTGTCATAGGCGACGGTAGCCACCTACCATCAAGTGGACCGTCAGCCTGTCTGGCGACCTTAACATTAGCATTAAAGGATATTTACTTTATATACTATTATGTAGCTTTTTTTACTTTAAACATCACAAACTGTACTCTATTACGTAAATGCATCAAAACCATCAATCTACTACAACTATGGATTTCGCGTGACAAATGCCAAAGCGGCACATGTCAAGTGCGCCTAAAACGGGAATCATGACGGAGTCAATCGTGAAAGGTATTATTAGTAACGACCAACTTATACTATTCATTTTAAACTCTAATGCGTTGATTTTAAAGTCGCATTTTCTTTAAACGACGGACGTTTTGTCTGTTTCAAATGACAGATGACAGAGTTGATGCTCTACGCATTAATTATTATGTCACTTTTAAATGTTCCATAAAGTGGTGTTTTTTTTTTATGGCGCGCGATATCCGTAGTTGTTTTAGAGTGATGATCAAAACACATTATTTTTTTTAAACCAACAAATACAATAACTAACCTCTTTATTCCCGATATTCCATTGATGGAATCGTCAAAATCGAAACAATTGTTCCCCCTCCTCAATGGAGCCGGACTCGAGGTGAGAGGTAGACCGGTCTTCGTGTGAAAGACCATGGACGCCGCCGAGTCGAAGCGCCACCTGAACCGATCCATTTCCGTCGGAGACGGAACCGGATTCTCCTGACCGTCCCTCCTCGGATCCGGAAACTTGAATTCACCCCGGTCCTGATCTTTCGGAGATTCCGTGTCGCATTTGTCGAAAGACCCAAAATCGCAGCATTTCTCGTACACCACATACTCGTCGTCATCTATTGGGACGGTCTTTTGTCTTTTCGTGTTGACCGGCTTCGAGAAGACCGTGTCATCACTTTCCAAGTTCAAAACCTGAGCGTCCCTCTCGCGATCTTGGTCTTTTACATTGTTCCTATCCATCGCCACTCTCTCTAGACGGTCTTCTATCGCGAAGAACCTTCTCAACTTCGGTCTCTTTATGAACTCATCATTAAAACTATCATCTAAATTATCATCTAAACTTTGTATATCACACTTTTTGTTACTGCTAATATTATTATCACATTTGTGCTTCTTAGAACTCGTCTGGTCGTCTTCACGCTTGCGTCTTGCGCCGGTTTCGTCTGTCCTCGCCCTGTTCTGGTATATGGAGGCCAGATCGTATGTGCCTTCGGATCTGACCATGACCATGCCTTTATCGCTGCATCCTTCGCAACACATTTGCAGGGGATTTCCGCATTGGCAGGAAAGATTTTCCGTTTGGGTGCCAACCGAGCTGGTCTTCTTGTACTCCGGTGGCGGAAGACTTATAGATTCGGCGAAGGGCGATCTGGACTCTATCCTGGTTGCTGGCAAGGTCAGATACGTTTGATTCCTGTAACATCCTATCGCACGGAGTCTATCGAATCTTGCCGCCTGCAGAATGGGGATAGATGTTGGCGTTTTTTGCAAACCGTCACCCTCGGACGATGTGCTATCCGATAGCTTTTTGAGCTTGCTCTCCTTGCGCAAACGCCTCTTGTACTTGGCGATCTCTTTTAAACGTCGCTCGTCCAACTTTTTCGGTTCACTTAAACTATTGGAAGATCTTTGCTCTTTTCCGTCACTCTCGTCGTCACAATTGCACTTGTGCTTGCCGTTTTCGTTGCAACTCGTGTGCATCCTGTCGTCCAACACTTTGCCGCACTCGTGCTGCTCCTGATAGTACTTGGAGCAACCTGGGGCCAAATTCAAACGCGTTGGCGTGCCAGCATTTGAGTTTATCCCTGTTGGATCTGTCGCGAAAACGTTCGGCGTAATTGTGAGATCATTCAGCTTCACGACTAGATCTTCGTGCGCGGGCGCAACGACAACCGACTCCTTGCTGGTCTTTCTTCGTCTGCACGCGCAAAAGACCGCCGGTATGTCTTCTGTGCGCGGTAAACTTTCCACTAGCATTTTTAAGTACACGTCGCTCCCAATGTCCGTTATTGGGAATGTGTGGTCGTTCGGTGGTTTTGTGAATTCGGCCATCTTGTAACTCTCACCGGGTATCTTAATGGAGTAGACAATGTTAAGTTTGCGCGTTTCCTCCGACAGGTGGTCCTTGTCGTCGCAATTCGCTTCCAACTTTTTAATGTTACACTTCTCGCGGCTCAACTTCCTCCTACAATAGTTTTGGGGCTCAAGTTAGTTCAGTATTCGTGTCAAATCAACATTTTGTTCCTCAAATTCGTATCATTTATTCACAATATAACATAATATGGGTCAATTGGAAATAAGAAGTTCTTATTAGTTTTAATTAATGTCATACAACCTCACGTAATGTAATGATACCGTTTGACGTCTAAAATCGTAATTCACAATAAGAAATATCAAAAAAAAAATCTTAATCAATCGTTCATCAATTTTAAAATATAATTAAATGTCAAAAATATTGATATAATAGCCATATGTGTCAGTTTTATTTTAAATAAATTTCCCTAAAGTAGAATCCTCATCCTATAGTAGCCTAAAAGTATACTGTCAGCCTGTCTGACGACTTTAACTTAGTAAAAAACCCTACAAAAACTAAAGTGGGGAATTTAACTATTATAACACTGAAGCAACTTGGTCAATCGATCTGAAACATGATATATCAGAGGGAGATAGAGATAGAAAGAGAGAGAGAGAAGAGAGAGATGGATAGATAGATAGTTATATCATATTATGCATAAATGCATAATAAGTTGTTTGCACATATTGATTAATTTTTTAATTAGATCATATATGAATATAGAAATTTGTTTTTCATCATTGCTGTATCTTTTTTCTCTGTATAAAGTTTGTTTATTAATTCGTGGAGAATGTTGTTGATTTCAATATTATCTGCATTTATGTAGGTATGTTTGTCATTTTTTTTTTATTTACTATGATTGTTTATTTTCCTTAATAAAATATATAGAGGGGTGGAGAGAGAGAGAGGGAGAGTAAGGGAGAGAGAGCGAGAAGGGTAGAGAGCGGAAAATAGAGAGCAGGTGAGAGAGACAGAGAGAAGAGAGAGAGAAATGGAGAGAGCAAAGGGAGGGGATAGAGAGCGGAAAATAGAGAGCAGGTGAGAGAGACAGAGAGAAGAGAAAGAGAAATGGAGAGAGAAATGGAGAGAGAAATGTAGAGAGAGAAAGGGAGAGAGAGAAAGGGAGAGCGAGAGAAAGCGAGAGGGGTAGAGAGCAGAAGATAGAGAGCAGGTGAGAGAGACAGAGAGAAGAGAGAGAGAAATGTAGAGAGCAGAAGATAGAGAGCAGGTGAGAGACAGAGAGGAGAGAGAAATGGAGAGAGCAAAGGAGAGGGAGAAGGGGGAGGGGGTAGAGAGCGGAAGAGGGGGGAGGGGTGGAGGGAAAGAAGGAAAGAGAGAGAGAAAGGGAGTGAGGGAGAGGGAAAGAGGGATAGATAGTTACCTTCTCTCGTTGGGGTTGTGGTCGGCCGCTGCGTTCTTAAGGCGCGCAATCCACGCCGACAACTGAGAGAAGTGGAGCTGCGATCGGACCGCGTTCAGCAGCCACTGCGGCGATATCATCGCCGGACTCTCGTGACCCCTGATCATCATCGTCATCATCAACATCATCATCATCATCATCATCATCATCATCATCATCATCATCATCATCATTCAATTATTTATTATTACTTATTCACAGACAAACAAACCAAAATTCAGATGTATCTATGTATTAATACTGACTTGTTAGTGAGAGCCCTCATAGTCCATCTCTCGAGAAGTAAGGCGCGTTGTTGGCAGTGCATTTTGTCGTACGAACCTTCCCCCTCGGTCCTCATCAGCGACGTGTAGCATTCCTTGCAGTCGGGAGCGAGTAGGACCTGGAGAGGTCAGATCACCCTTTACACTACAACACTCGTTTTATATAAGACTATATCCTTCGATCTTTATATAAGATCGAAGGTTTTTGCTCATATAGTGAATATCATTATGATTACTTCTGACAAAAGTTTCTTCATAAAATTTTCAACAAATTTGGATATATTCTTTTGTACTCTACGATCAATACTTAGGGCCTCTTTCACCATGTGTCAAGTAAGCTAACCGCCATTTAAAGTCACCGGTAACCGGGAACGATGGAGATGATATACCTTTGTTTGTACAGTAAAAGTCCCAGACATTAAAAAGAAAATAATAAAAAAAAAATCACCCATCGAAGGATGTGCAGTGAACCGAGTGCATAATTTAATAAAACATAAAATTATTTCTAAAAGTAACTAATCAACACTTTATTTACTTGTAGTTGGTGAAAGAGGTCCTGAGACACGGCGAAGCGTGCAAGGGTTCGCAGCTAGTTTTTTTACATAATATTACAGAAAACCTTCCAAATTTTAAATCTTTTCCGGTTATCTCCGAGAGGCTAAAAAATTTTTTTTGTGCAATATTGCACCTTAATACATAAGGACATTAGGTTGCGTTCATTTTTTTGTGAAAATATTTGTTCGGTCTGAGGTTAGGTTAGGTTAATATAAGATTTATCCTCACCTCAATACAGACTGGTATCTGTTCATTCCACAAAGCGAGCACATGGTTGCTTAACTGTTCTTCCAGCGCGCTTTCGTTTTTCGGCTCCTCTTCCACCTTCGGTTGTACGAGAACCTGAAAACGGGAGAACAGGTCCACCAGTCAATGCACGAGAAGCATTGTCATATATATAATAATAAACAGAATCGACGAAGTTTAAGACGTCATACAAGATCATGTTTCTCTAAGGCTCGAGTTCACCAACAGACGGTTATTTTTAAACAGCTGTTTAAAATTTAAACAGCCGTTTAATAATATTTTGTTGTTCAAAATCGCTAAAGTGCGGGTTGAACGCCCTAAACATCTGATTAATCATTAAGTCAATCAGTTAGCGATGGTGAACAACAAAATATTATTAAACGGCTGTTTAAATTTTAAACAGCTGTTTAAAAATAACCGTCAGTTGGTGAACTCGAGTCTAAGAGACGCTAATATCATTGAGAATGTCACATGTTAAAAGTCCTAAAGAACCTCTAACAATTTGAGAGCCTTATTTTCAACTCTAAGCAATACCATACTATGTAATAATTCCATTATTGATCATTATTATTATTTTTGACAACACGTTTAGTCTAGTGGCTAGTAATAGTAAACCAGCTAGGGTTAACCAAACTGTCGCCGGTTCGAATCCCGCTAGGGGGCAAATGTTTATGTGTTAACATTTTACCTTTGTACCTGAGTTATGGATGTTTTTTTATTTATAATATGTATGTATTTACAAAAAAATAATAAGTAATCTATGTATTATATCAACTGTCTGGTATACATAATACAAGCATTAGTTGCTTACTGAGGAACTAGATGGTGATGTGTGGAATGTGTGAAGATATTTATTTATTTATTTATTTATTTATTTATTTATTTATTAATTTACTAGCTGGTGCTCGCGACTTCGTCCGCGTTGAAAATAAAAAAAAAAGCAATGTAACATACTTGACCTCGTGTTGCTATAACACTTTGGCCAGGCGTTAGTTTTTTATTTTTTATTGATCCCTCGGGAAAAGTCCTTTTTTCTGGATGAAAGGTACCCTATGTCCTTTCTGGTCTCCCAGACAATGTGTATGCAAAATTTCATAGTGATCTGTTCAGTAGTTTTTGCGTGACAGAGTTACAAACATCCATACATACTTTCGCATTTATAATATTAGTACGGATTTATTTATTTATTTATTTTATTTATTATTATTCATATACCTGGTGGCTGAAGGGTAATGAAGGGTAAGGGTAATTTATTTATTTATTTATTTATTTATTTACAGGAACATTATATATATTTAGTTTATTGGCTATGAAGACACACACTAGGCATTCAAGGAGGAGGCTTTTACTCAGAAGGGGTCCATGGTTTATGGTTTCCAAAAAAATCTTGTATATATATTGTGATCGTAATTTGTTATAGGCTATGGAAATATAAAAAAAAACTTTATTATTATTATTTCTTTATTTAACTCGTTTCCCCCTCCAAAAGCCAAAATGAGGGGGAGACGGTGTTACCCCCGACAGTAGCACAGTCGGTCGGGGTTTAGGGCGACAAGGACAGAAACCGACGCACGATCCTGGCTGTATCGAGCAACACCGCTCTCTGCATTTGGGCCGGGAGGGAACCACCACGGAATCCCAACCGCTTCAGGTTGTCACTGAGGCTGGTCGGAATCAAACCATTGACGGACAGAACAACTGGGATGATTTCAGCGGAGGCCACAGCCCACATGTCAACGATCTCGTGGGACAAGTCGAGGTACTTCCTCTTCTTTTCGGTTTCGGCCTTCACGAGACCGTCATCATGCGGGATAGTTACGTCCACCAAAAACACCCTCGACTGCTCCCGGTCCATTAACACAATATCAGGTCTATTCGCTAGAATAGTCCTGTCCGTGATGATGGGCCGGTCCCAATAGAGCTTGGCACGGCTGTTCTCAAAAACTGGTTCCGGTGCATACTTATAATAAGGCATCTTCTCCTTAACGAAGCCGTATTTCAGAGCGAGCTCCTGATGCAGGATCCTGGCTGCTTGTATTATTATTATTATTATCCAAGTATATATTTTTCTTTCTTAGTTTTAAATTTTTTACAATATAAATTAAAAAAAACAATAAATATTATAAAAAACTTAAATCTAGAGTTCCGCAAGTAGCGAGGCAAGGCCCAAGCTACCGGTGGTTAGGGCTGCAGAGTGAGGAACCTCCTAACAATTCGTGCCGTGTCAAGAAGTACCGCCTTCTGTATCTGACCCTTGATCCATCCATCTAGCGAGAGACTCTTAAGATGTTGGTCGAGGCTCTTCGCTATAAGGCCATTCGCCGATATGACTATCGGGACGATGATTGTCGAATCGACATTCCACATGGCGGTCACCTCGTGAGCCAAGTCTATGTACTTGGTAAGTTTGTCTTTTTCGGCTTTCACGAGGTTTTCGTCATGTGGAACAGTAATGTCAACAAGCATCGTCCGGCGTTGGGATCGGTCAATAACCACGATGTCAGGCTTATTGGCGACGATAGTCCTGTCCGTGATTATGGCGCGATCCCAATAGAGCGTGGCATGACCATTTTCGAGAACTGGCGCAGGTATATATTTGTAATATGGTACTTCAAATTCAACAAGGTGATATTGAAGAGCAAGTTGTTGGTGAATAATTCTGGCTACTTGGTTATGTCTGTGCAAATACTCGCCATTAGCAAGATGAGAACAACCGGAAATAATATGTCTCAATGATTCTCCCGGACGGTGGCATGCTCGACAAATGTCGACCGTACCGTCTTTGAGAATATATTTCCGGTAGTTTCTCGTCTTGATAACTTCATCTGCAATTGCACAGACAAAACCTTCGGTTTCCCCAAAGAGGTCACCAAAACGTAGCCAGTTTATTGAAGCGAGCGGGTCTACATCGAGTCCAGTGAGGGCTCGATAGAACCGCCCGTGCAATTCCTTGCTCTTCCATTCCTCCCTGCGATTCTCAGTACTCAATATTACTGGTTTGCGCCAGTTCTCGTGAGATAAGCATAAGGGAGTGAAGTGTTTGTCTACTGTCACAACATCATGATGTATCCCGCACTCGATGTTAAGGAAATATTTTCTGAGACTACATATTTCTCGGTTATGAAGGTCCTTGGCGTTCAAAAAGCCGCGGCCCCCCAATTTCCGAGGAATATATAGTCTCATAACAGACGAGCGCGGGTGTAACATCCTGTTTGTGGTGAGCAGTTGACGAACCCTTCTGTCCAAGGCATCTAATTCAGTCTGCGTCCATCTTAGTATGCCAAAGGAGTAGGTTAATAAGGGCATAACCCAGCTGTTGAAGGCGCGCACCTTATTACCACCCGACAAAAGACTTTTAAGTACTTTTGTTAGGCGACAAAAGAAGCGCTCCCTCACCCTCTGTTTCATGTCCTTATCAACGATACCCAATGACTGTGACATACCAAGATACTTATAGGTTTCGGTTTCAGAGAGAGATTTAAAGGTCATTTCAGTGAGTTGTAAATTAGACGAATTTACAACTTTGCCCCGCTGTACATGCATGACCGCACACTTATCTACACCAAACTCCATATGTATAGAGTTGCTAAAAGTTTCTGTTATTTTCAGCAACTCTAACAGATCCTGGCGTTTGGATGCGAATAGTTTGAGATCATCCATGTACAGTAGATGAGAAATGACCTCTCCCTCTCTCCGCAACCGATAGCCTAGTGTTGAATCCTTCAGCAATGTGCTGAGAGGATTTAAGGCTAGGCAAAACCAAAGCGGACTCAGGCTGTCGCCTTGAAAGATGCCTCGTTTTATACTTATTTCGTTTTGCGGATCAGAGACGCTCTGTAGACTGCCTGGTTGATGAAGAACAGTGGTCCACTGCCCCATGCACATGCCCAAGAAGGATCTTAGAGTTGAATCAATTTTATACAACTCCAAAATCCTCCTTAGCCATGAGTGGGGCATCGAATCATAGGCCTTCTTATAGTCAATCCAAGCCGTCGATAGAGTCCCTCTGTTCCGCCTAACATTTTGACAAATGGTCATGTCTATGAGGAGGAGCTCCTTAGTACCACGGGACCCAACTCTACATCCATTCTGAGCTGGGGCCAAAATATTATTAGCAACTATGTGCGAGTTAATTTTTGTCCTCAGAATGGATGTGAATAATTTGTACAATGTCGGTAGACATGTGATGGGTCTATAGTTTTTAGCTTCCGTGGTACTGCCGGATTTGTGGAGCATGAAGGTGTTGCCAGTTGTTAACAGACTAGGAAGGGTACCGAGATCAAGGGCTTTTTGAAATTGCATTGCCAAACATTCGTATGAGCATCGAAACCATTTAATCCAGAAGTTGTGCAATCCGTCCGGTCCAGGACTTTTCCAATTCTGGGCCGTACGAACAGCACAACTAACATCATCGGGGCTTATGGTAACTGCCCCCATGGGTTCGATGGGTTCACACGTCTGCTTGACAATGTTAATCCAATCGCCCTCCATGTGCTCGTTGGAAACCGACCAGATGTCACGCCAAAAGTTTACCATAGCATTTGCATCTGGAAGCTTCCCAACTTCCACACGGTTATCTGTTCCCTCCCATTGTCTGTATACCTTCCTTTGGTCACTTTGGAAGAGGCGGTTCTGAAGAAATCTATCCACGCGTTCTTTGTAGCGACGTATTCTGTTTGCCAACGCATAGACTCTCTGCTTCAAGAAATCAATACGTTCTGTGACACAGGCCATGTATTCTTTAGGTCTAATGTTAGTTCCTACAAAAGCTTGAGTCACGAAACGCATGACTCGAGGTCGTTTATTACCGTTCTTGAAACAGAGCAACTTTGCAATGAGAGTCCTAAACGTACTGATACGTTTCTCGATACGTATCTGCCATGTAGGGATGCTTGAAATATCCCTCTTTGTGTGAGCAGTGTCTAAAAATCTCACCTGGGCAATGCGACATACAGTGATGGCCCCACAGTATAGTATCGAGAGCGTATCAGTTAGGTCTTTGCTGTCCTGTATATACGAGGACAGCAAAGTGTTTACGGCTCCCATTAAAGCAAAGTTACGTCTATTCGCAGGCAAACGTGGTAAGCGCGGTCTATACTCGCTTGTGGAACGATATCTCAGAATCGTCTCCTCCAAAGTCCTCCTCAATTGCTCATTAACCTGCGTACTTACGAACCTGTTCGTACCATCTTCCTCTCCGTCAACAAGGTCTATAAACGTCATCGGTTGTGGTGGTGGAACCGGTGTCAACGCCGCAGTGGGTAAGACCTGTGACGGTTCAGTTGTCGTGCGAACAGGTAGTGAGTCCAGGCGCAGCCTATCAAGTGCAGACTGGTCCAACAGTTGACACCGTTGGATAGCTCGCACTTGATCCGACAGTCGTTGGGCGGTGACGGTGACGGATGGTTCAAGGGCCTGAAACAAAGACAGCATCCTGGCACGGTACGACGTGAGGTTAGTTCCCCCTTCTGTAGCCCCGTAATAGGCGCGCATGCAGTTCTCATTAATGGTCTGAGTCCATCTCATGCGGCGCACTACACCACCGGTAGCGGGGGTCGGGCGCGAGACGGGTTGTCTCGCAGGCCCCAAGCGTGCCGGCAGCGGGGGTCGTCCTCGTCGCGTAGGTGGTGGCGGCGGCGAAGGCGGCGTCGGTCCGTCATCGTCACTCGACGTGCTCTTATCGTCAGCGGTCAAAAATTCCTCCGCCGAGGAGCACGGAGATGACGAGACGGGCAGTGGTCTTGGTTGTGCGCTTTGGTTCGCTGTGTTTTTCTTCTTCTTTCGCAATATCATTTAAAATTCATTTTATTTGTATAACATTTTCATATTTTCACATTTCATATTCACATTTGGTTTGGTATTGACAGATCAATTTGTGTCATCATAATTTTAATTTGGAAGCAAAAGCCCAAAGATGATATTTGTAATCCATGTTTATATATTTTTTATATTTTACACTATTTCAAATTTCTTGTTTCAAATAAAATTTGTCGAAAAACTTGATTAATAAAAATATATACAAAATTATAAATGAGATTGGAAAAAGTGACTTGACACCTGACAGCGTTTTTTTATTATTATTATTATTATTATTATAATTCATATACCTGGTGGCTGGTGGATGGCTTGGAGGCGAGCAGTTTGGCGTGCAGGAGGCGGTCACGGGTGGAGGGCGGCGGTGCGGGGCGATGGGGGCTGCTACTCCTCGCTCTGACGATGAGGCGGCCCAACTGCAGAAGCAGACTAGGCCCTGTCGCCGGCGGCGCCGGAACAGTCTCGCAACTGTGCATCTGAAATATACACAGAGAGACACTCATCAACTGTAATTATTATCCTATCTACTAATACTCCTAATACCAAGCTCTCATCATCGTCATTGACGACACGTTTGGTCTAGTGGCTAGTAAACCTAGCTGTTAACTAAACGGTCGCCGGTTCGAATCCCTCTATGGGGCGAATGTTTATGTGTTAACATTTTACCTTTTTACCTGAGTCATGGATGTTTTTTATTTATAATAAGTATGTATTTAAAGTAATCTATGTAGTATATCAACTGTCTGGTATCAATAATACAAGCATAATTAGTTGCTTACTGTGGAACTAGCTGGTGCTGTGTGGAATGTGTGAAGATATTTATTTACTTATTTATTTATCAGGCTTCGCAAGGAGTTGAAATTTTCAAAAATCTAGAGGATGTTAAAGGCTGTGCGTTGATAGTCAGTTATATAGGGCAATTTTGTAATTATAAAAGACTTGAGACCCGCTTTCGGCTTCTTAAAAATCCTTTTTCAGCCGATTCTTCTTAACATTGCATAAAAAAAGTCGCACCCCGCTGTCTCTCTGTCTGTCTGATATTTTAAACTAATTTAATTTTAATGCGATCTTCATCAATAGATAGTGATTCAAGAGAAAGGTTTAATATATGTATAGTTCAATATTGTTTTGTGTTAATTTGTTGAAATATGATTATTATTGATGAAAATCTCGGGAAAAATCAAACCTTTTGGGAACCTTTATCGAAAGCGCTGCCTAATCCGTTTGAGAATATAACATAGCCAATGTATGGTGGAATTATTTCTCTTTTATAGGTCTACAAAAAAAAAATACGTGATGGCATAAAATATGTCTATATTATACGGATAACTTTCTATAAGCAATTTAATGTTTAAAAAATTATGTGGAGTTTGGAAAGCTATTTAAACGGATACTATATTTGTCCTTATCGAATTAAATGCTTTAATTACCTTAAGCATTTCATTTATATAATAATTGCCTGTTACATCACGCAATTTAAATTAATATCTTAGGAGTAATTGTAAATTCAAAATTATGCGCGAGAAAATAAACGCGACGGAACTCGCTTGATGTAACCAAATTGCATCCGTGCGAAGCCGGAAGCGAGTCACTAGTACTTTATAAACTAAAGCTATGTTCCACATTTCAGCTCTCTTCAAAACTACTAAAAAAAAAATTTTTTTAAATAGACAAGAAGCAGCATATTTAAAAAAAAAAATTATTCTACAAAATGCAGAATCTACTCCAATCACAACTTGACACTGCATAAACGAAAACATAGCCGACCTGCAAACGTGAATCGCCCACGTCTAATTATGGACCTTGCCCCCATGGGAGGAGAGCATATTTTTAAAACACACCAGCCTGACCTATTTACGAAGTTCGAAGCCTGAAAACGCTGTGTTTCCAACGCTGTCCCAATTTCAAAAATAGAACGCAGCGCTGAAAACAGCGTCTGAAACAGCTCTGTGAGCTTCGAGGGCTTCATGTGACGAGTGCGGGTCAGTGTTGCCTACAACTCAGCGGATGCAGCGCAACAACACAAAGGACTTCCGTTGAACGGGCGCTTTCTAGAAGCGCTTAAAGCGAATTCGGGTCACTGGGAGGGGGTGCAACAAAATTGTAGGTCAAGGGCTCCGCTTGCAAGCCGCCACACCCTGACCGCGATACCGAGAGTTTTGTTGCTAACGTGCACGTTTGCGTTGAGTAACAAAGAGCTCTATTATCGGAACGCAAACGGTATAGCGATTAATAGCGTTATGTTTAAAAGCGATAAGTACGTCACAATGCAAGTACCGTTTTAATCATCACAAACGTTGCTCAAAATTATTGAGTAACAACATGGTTGAGACAAAGAAAATTATGCGTGAACTCTGTGTAGGTACCTCTTTACACTAAAAACAAAATTTTCAAAAATGATATGCCATTGAAGGCAGAGTCAAATGAAACGAACAATAATGACAATGTTCTATCATTTAAGTTGTAGAGCACATCTTCTTTTAAGGGACATACTTTCAAAAAGCACTTAATAAAAATTCATAAAATAAACGAGTAACTAAGTGTCTTATTTAAGTAGTATCATATAGTAATATAAAAACTAAGATAAAAGATTTTTGAAAAAAAAAAAATAACAAACAATCTACAAAGGTAATACAATTATTTACAAGAAGTAGAGATATCCAGAGATATCCACAAGTGGATATGTTGAGAAGTAGTCTATTTTCTTGTCTATTCTATATTATAAATACATATGTATTATAAGGAGAGAAATTTTGTATGTTTGTCAAGTAATGAATAAACTCAAAAACTATGGACCGATTATAAAAAATCTTTTACCTACAGAAAACATACAGTAACATAGGCTATATTTTATAAAGTTACGCGTACGAAGTCGCGTGCTACAGCTAGTATAGTATAGTTATATAAAATCGCTAGTATATAATTTGCAGAACAAAATTGAATCTCTCCAAAACCAGGTACGGGTTGCTACTGAATAATAATAAATGAATCGGAAAACAATGATGACGTTCAAAATCGTAAGAATTACAAATTATGATAACAAAAAAAAACGTAACTGCAGTAAGTGTTAGCGCAATGCGGTCTACTAGAAATTTTGATAAACAGTTTATTATCTGAAAAGCAATACTGATAAATAGGCAATATTCACTTACGGAAACGGCCTTGCGATAACACCTGTTGTTGATAATACATTCGATAAGGTGTTGCGTACACGTTCTCTCTTTTTTTTTTTGGTTTATTTATTTGTTTCTTATCGATTTATAAGATAATGTAGTTCTCAAAGTAATTAGTAAAATTTGAAGGCCATTTTTACAAGACAATTTGGGTAAGACTGTGGTGCCATATTATTACATTGAGTAGTGCCACAGGGTAATGTTTTGGGTCCATTAATTAACGTATCTCGAGTAGCAAAAGTGGAATAAGTAATAAATTTTGATATTAATCATATTTTTGTTGTAATTTCAGAAGTATATTTAATCCATAAGACTCGCTCACAAAAATATATTTTTCTATTGGGGCATTTGAAGAAGTTAAAGAAAATATTCATTTTATTGGTATTTATCAATCACCTTCACCTACACAATTAACAAATCCATTGTTTAATATACAATTTATTTGAAAAAAAAAAAAAAAAAAAACAATGTTGCCTCGCCTATGCGTGTGTTATGCTAATGAAAATCATCTGGGACATCGCAACGGAGCGGCCATGATGCCACAGAACAGAGATGGATATATAAATATTCAGTGCACGCGAGCGAAATAGACAAATGTTTGTCAACATTGCGCCGCCATTGTAAATTTAGAACGCTCTTCCGCGTTCAGTTTTATAACATTCGAATTTGGAATACACGCAGAGAGCAAAGGGATGGCACGTTTCATTTGTGACTCTCGCTCTAATGAGGAGCGCGTGAGGATTTAAACTCATTTAACTCATTTGTTATCTTACCGTAAGTATGATTTATAATTAATCATTCTCTAGCCGATACAATTGTAGTTGTAATCATCATCATTATCATCATCTAAGCCGCATAATTTTCCAAAAGGACCGGTCAGAAGCAGCCTGGATTCACCGTCGACCCAAAGTTCCTTATCAGGTCGTCTGTCCACCTTGTGGGTGGAATCCACAATTTTTTTTATATGGACATTTTGCACCTGTCTATAATAATTTTAAAGCGCAGTGTAAACACACTCATATAACATACACACACACAAGCATACATAACCCAACTCCTTACACAGATCCTCTCCCTCTATCATTTAGAAATAACTTTATTTTTAAATTTAAGATTTGTTTATATATAATGAAAACCAGTAAGTGACAATGTAATTAGGTACCTACCTATAGGTATAACCGCCTCAAAATGAATTATTTGATTTAACTCACGATTTATCCGGATCGTGAATCGCGAGTGAATCGCACAACTCATGAATCAAAACCCGTTATCGTAACCAAGCCGAATTCATAAACGAAAAAAAAAACTCGAATAGAAACGATGACGTAAACATTAACACAGAACGCTATGCACAGTAGCAGTTGGGAAAACAATTTCCAAAGTATGTATGTATTGTAGTTGTTAATCCCCAACGCCCGAACACCAGATTTTGATCCGGTTTTCCATTATACCTTGTTTATTTATTTAATATATTTTTGAAGTGAAATCTTCAAGAATAGTGAGTGAAGTTTGGCATTTTTTGAGATGTGAAAAAACCATTGAACTCGCGACCTCTAACCGTGTTACCGACACCTCTGTATATAAAAGTATATATTTTCTTGACGATTCAAAAAAATACACACGTTTTCAGTGCTATCGGCACTCCCGGAGTGCCACTGGTTTTTTTTATTTATTTTTTTATTAATATAAAATAATACACATTCGTAAAATTCGCACATCTTCGAGGCGTAACATGTTGTTGTTGTTGTTGTGTTAATTTGCTATCAGTCGCTAGACTAAGTATATAATCAAATAGGTTGAACGAAAATTGGCGTTTTCATATAATAAGGCCAGTTGCAAAGTTAAGGCAATCAATACGTCTGCCCTTTTCAGTCTCCTGACTTTTCCTGTCTGCGACAACACCTTTGCAAGTGGAATCGGGCGGAAGTAAGGACGATCCTTGTAACTTTTTCTATAGCGTTATATTTCTTCTGCAATTAACGATTAACGGGCGTAACAATTAACGACAAAATATATGTAATGTTATTATATTCCGGCTCTAATTAATTTGAGACACTAAATTACGAAATACTGGCCGCAAACCTCGGTTTCAATAAAATCCTCTCTTTGGTAAACAAATGTAATATAATATAATATAATATAATATGTATGAAGGTACATTTATACCTACTTCTGTACTAATATTATAAAGAGAGAAGATTTGTATGTTTGTAATGAATAAACTCGAAAACCACTGGACCTATTTAAAAAATTCAATCACCTTTAGAAAGCTACGTTATAAGCGAGTAATATGGGCTATATTTTATAAAGTTACACGGGCGAAGTCGCGTTCAACAGCTAGTATTATATATACGTCTAAACTAATATAATATATAGCTGAAGAATTTTTGACGTGAATAATTCCGCCTTATTGGAAGGCAATTCAGAAAAGTGATGATAACAAAATCGGGGTAAGTATACCAGTTTGATGCTGTAGCTAAATGTCCATCAATTACATCTTAAATTTGATTATACCATTCGACAGCATCGAAGTACCACAACTATGGAATTTGCGTGACAAATGCCAAAGCGGCACATGTCAAGTACGCCTAAAACAGGAATCATGGCGGAATCAATCATAAAAGTTAGTAACGAGCAACTTCTCCAATGTGTGACGTAAAGTCACATTTTCTTCAAATGACAGACGTTTGGTTGGTTTTAAATGACAGATGACAGAGTTGATGCTCTACGCATATTATTATGTCACTTTTAAATGTTTCATAAAGTTCGTAGTGTTTTGTATGGCGTGCGAAATCCATAGTTGTAGTACATTGATGTTTCGCTAACTAAAGAATCAAAGATTTTTTTAGTATAGGCCTATGGTATATTCGAATTCGTTGGATATATTTACTTAGTATAAAACAAAGTCGCTTCCCGCCGTCAGTCTCTCTGTTTTTTGCTTAGAAGGAGGAAATTCATCGTTCATATAGTTCAATGTCATAGATACATCTGTATGTACGGTTACTTAGATCTTTTAAACTACTCAATCACGGATTTTAGATAGATCGTTAAACGAGGAACGTTTTTATATATCAATTTTGGATCCGTGCGAAACCGGGAGCGGGTCGCTAGTATACATATAAAATGTTAGAATAAAAATATCAAAAATGTCGAAGAAGAAAAAACTCCGGGATTCGAACTTGCGTGTTGTGACGAACATTTAAAAAAGCCTAGGTGTATTGCCTGTCAGTTGTGAAGGCTGACAAATGTCACGGCGACGTTCAACGTCGCCCTCAAAATCACGTCACAGATACGTACATACCTATATGTTATAATAATATGTGTAATAATATAATCTTTACTTCATAGAGGGTATTTAAATCGTGATTGGCGAGTAATACTTTATCCGTGCCAAGGCCCGACTCATTGCGTAAAATAAATGCACACACACAAACACACACACACCCAAACAAACCGGTCTTGCTAGACTAAATGACGCCCGTGTTGCTAGTTCGCTACAAAATTCAAACGCAACCAACGTTCCATTGATTTTTCATTGTATTATTAAACGATCGAGTGCTTGAAGCGCTTTATTATTCAATGCGACCCGTCCGTGCCTTCAAACAGATATCATTGTCTATCCATACACTTACTTAATAATATAAATGTGAAAGTAACTGTCTGTTTTAACTACTCAACCGATCATCATGAAATTATTTTGCACACACTTTATCAGGGATACCAGAAAGGACACACCTTTTATCCAGAAAAAAAAGAACTGTTCTCGAGGGATCATCTAAAATTAAGAAAACTAACGCCCGGCCAATGTGTTATAGCAACAAGAGGTCAAGCGTTATGTTGCTTATATATATTTTTTATTTTTCAACGCGAACGAAGACGCGGGCACCAGCTAGTCTCTATTTAATAAAGTCTTCCTATTTCTGAATCTGTCTGTATGAATGCGCTAATGTCGTAAAGTTAAGAACAGATTTTGTTCTTGATTGTATCGATGTGTAGAATTCATTAATTTTTTCAAACCCTATCCCTTCTTTATCCCTTATCTTTAATCCTTCTATGGTCGTCGGCGCACTTGCAGAAACTTTAGCGTTGCTTGTGTTATAGGCGACGGTAACCACCTACCTACCATCGAGTGTACCGTCAGCCTGTCTGGCGACATTAAAAACAATGTTTCAATAATTTTAAGAAAATTTTAAATTTATTTCGAGTTCATTATGAGCGATATAATTAGTTGCCATATTAGAACCACATTACACGTTACACAGCCCGACAAAATACAGCTCTGCCATTTGGCACGAAGAAGATGGTACATTTGTTAAAAGAACCCAGAAAATAATTATAGCAGATTTTGAACACGATATCAGAACAGACTACATTATTGATAATAATATTGTAATTCAAGTCAGTGAAGACGATTATGATGACAGTGCCTTAATCTATTCGCTGTCCGATTGTGAATAATAAATATATATAAATTAAAATTAAAAAAAAAAATATTTTCTCGAAATACTAAATTCTAAAATGTGTCGATAGTGGCGATATCAAATTCTATACCCATCACTAGTTATGTCAAAACTGCTAAACGTCAAATGTGCATATACTTAAAACGGCTCCACTATTAATTTTTAATTTTTCAAGCAGGAGATAAAAATTAAAAAATAAAGCGAAAAACCGCTTAAAAATTCTATTTCCGCTTGGCGACAACGTTATGTGTGTGTCAATAGGGCGCGGGAAGGGAGCGGTGACGTCACTGTTGCATTACAGTCTCTCGGCATTAGAGAAAAAGCGACTCTATACGTCACTGGATTCGGTTCAAATCGTTTCGGATCGCGAATTACCATTCAACAGAGGTCGTACGTGTAAAATAAAATTTTATTATAGAAGTTGGAGCGTTACGAAACATCAAATCAAATTATTTATATAGATTAATTTTCATTTTAATGATAGCAATTAGTTTTATTGGCAAATAACCATTCAAGGTTGTCATTAGCACACAAAGACTCCACTGTTTTCTATGTGAAACGTGTTCTATACTTACTGCGGTGTATCTAAACAAAACATTGATTGGCATTAAAACGCAGATGTATACCTATATATTGTGAAGCAATAATGTATGGAATACAAAATACAGTGTATTTCATTTATAACGACCTCGGTTGTAACGACTTTTTAGTTATAGCTCTAGCGACGTAACAATAATTGAGTGGTTCCTTAAATTTAAATATACTTACTTATAGTGGAAAACAATTTGACTTCGATCTCGGTTATAGCGACTAGTTCTCTATTATTAAATATAAATAAATATAAATATCTAATAAATAATAAATATCTTCACACATTCCACACAGCACCATCTAGTTCCACAGTAAGCAACTAATGCTTGTATTATGGATACCAGACAGTTGATATAATACATAGATTACATTTTTTTTTTTTTTTTGTAAATACATACATATTATAAATACAAAACATCCACGACTCAGGTACAAATGTAAAATGTTAACACATAAACATTTGCCCCTAGCGGGATTCGAACCCGCGACCGTTTGTTTAACAGCTAGGGTTACTAGCCACTAGACCAAACGTGTCGTCAAATATTATTATTGATTATTATTAGTCAACGTATTATTGATTGCTATTTTTGTTTTATTGACTTGAATGATTTTATGTTACTAATTAATTATAATAATATGCAAGTTGATTTAGGTATTTGTATTTTTGATCTCTGACATTTGTTAATTCATATATATATAATTTAATTAATCAAAATTAATGTGTTGTGCTTTCTTATAATTTAAATGCATACTTGTGATGTTCCTCTCTGTGAGTGTTGTATACTGTGTTTAAGTATGTCTTTAGTTGGTAAGCCTTTTTTAAATAAATAAATAAATAAATAAACCAAAATGTAACAAGTGTACAGGCCGAGTCAACAAGCAAACAGACAAAGGTATCATTCGTAAGATCATAAATTAAGTTTAACCATTTATATAATAATAAATTAGGCTATATAATAAAAAAAAAAATCTGATGGCCTAATCTCATTACAAAATCTCAAATTGTTTATAACATAAGTATTATTATAGGTTACTTTAGATCTTGAAAAAAATTTATACATCCGAGGGATCGTCAACTTAAATCTAAAATCTATTTCTTAGTCACTTAAAGATTTTTTCAATATTATTTATTACTTTTCGATCTGTATTTTAATATACGATTAAGTTAAATATACTATTTAAAACATCATAAAACTTCTTTATTGTTTTAAAGAATCATAATTTGTATTCGAAATTAAATAAAAAACTAAATTAGTATACTTAATATAAAGCTATGATCTTGAGATGTGCGCTCATGTATAGTTATTTAAATTCGTGTTTAAATTTTCAATTCAAGACTTTAACGACGCGTGCGCAGAGGCTATAACGGATTGCGCGGATATATTTCAATATACATCTTGTGTATAATTTTTTTTTGCGAGGCACATATTATGTCATACTAGGAACATATACTGTGCGCCTTTTAATGACGGAAAGTTAACCGAGCAGATATATTATTGTACACTGAGGCTCGAGTTCACCAACAGACGGTTATTTTTAAACAGCTGTTTAAAATTTAAGCAGCCGTTTAATAATATTTAAGTTATTAAGGCTCGAGGTTCACCAACAGACGGTTATTTTTAAACAGCTGTTTAAAATTTAAGCAGCCGTTTAATAATATTTAAGTTAAGTTATTAAGGCTCGAGGTTCACCAACAGACGGTTATTTTTAAACAGCCGGTTAATAATATTTTTTTGTTCAAAATCAGTAAAATGCGGGTTAAATGTCCTAAACATCTGATTAACTTAATGATTAATCTGATGTTTAGGGCGTTTAACCCGTAGTTTAGCGATGGTGATCAACCAAATATTATTGAACGGCTGTTTAAATTTTAATCGGCTGTTTAAAAATTAAACATTTTTTTAAGTTAAGTTATTTAAGTTAAGTTATTAAGTTAATCAGATGTTTAGGGCGTTTAACTCGCATTTTAGCGATGGTGATCAAAAAAATATTATTAAACGGCTGTTTAAATTTTAAACAGCTGTTTAAAAACTAACCGTCCGTTGGTGAACTCGAGCCTAAGGGCCTCTTTCACCAACTACAAGTAAAGTGTTGATTAGTTAATTTTAGAAATAATTTTATGTTTTATTAAATTATGCACTCGGTTTACTGCACCATTCGATAGGCGATTTTTTTTTTAATTATTTTCTTTTTAATGTTTGTGACTTTTACCGTACAAACAAAGGTATATATATCATCTCCATCGTTCCCGGTTACCGGTGACTTTAAATGGGGGTTAGCCTACTTGACACTTGACACTTGACACATGGTGAAAGAGGCCCTAAGCAGATAAATCAAATCAAAATATTTATTTATCAATTAGTTGTGTTTCTACAGGAAACTCTTATGATCGTCAGTCACATTACAAATTGAAAAATTTACAAATTTAAATAATTCAAATTTTTCAAATTTAAATTTCGAAAAAAAAATGCCAAAATCGGACGATACTGAGAAGAAACCCCGAAAGAAACTCGGGATACTATTATTTTTGTCATCTTTAAAATATAAAATAAAATAAATAAATAAAAAAATAAAAATTTTGGGATTAATATATATATATGAGTATTAATTAATTTGTATATAATTTATATTTATAATTTAGTTAATTAATTAATTTTTCTTAAATTTTTTATTTAATGTAATATATAATGTTTATTCAGCAAAAATTATTTATATTGGTCAGAGGTGTAAACCATATTGATCCTTGTTATCACATGCGGTAAGTTTACTTTCATATGCAGTTGTCTGCTTTAGTGCTTTTGTTTCAAAAGGTACTAAGAGCCCTAACACTTAATAAAGGAATGTATTTGAAAACTGACGAAGGTATTTCTACTCCCACCGTACATTTAATAGGTAAACAAAAGATCTATGTACTTATTTTGAATGCAAATTTTTATGTCTTATTTAAGTCCTATTTTTTTTTTTTTTTTTATATCAAACGGTAAGATGGTTAAATAAGTAATTATACGAGTATTTATGGCCGACATACTTACTGCTGACGCATCGACTTCATCGTCGACAGTGAATATATTCGCGCACTCACCTGTTTAACAAACAAAATAACATTTATTAGAAAAAAAAAAAAAAAATATCGCGGACATATTATAAAGCCTGCCAATTGATCAATTTGCCAAAAAGTGGCCAAAACTAAAACGAAGATATTGGAGGCCTATGATCGAGCGAGCTCACACAGAAGATGCATATTCACTCGAACTTTGAAAAGATTTCTACGGCACCTCTATCGAGTCCAAAGCCCAAACAGCCAAAAAAGTTGGGCATCCTAAAAAAGCTAATCCTAAAAAGACCAAAAAAAGCTGGGTGAAGCCGATACTTTACGCTTGGACAGCTCCTATTAATCTTTGTATAAGGCGCAAGTCCTATCTTTTGCATGTAGTAATGCTCCCATCTTTGGGATAGCTCAATCAAATCCTGGTCCCCTCCACTGAGCAGTGGCAACACACACAGAGAGACACACGCACGCACGCACGCACGCACACACACACACACGCACACGCACGCACCCGCACGCACGCACGCACAGGCACACGCACGCACACACGCACGCACGCACATGCACGCACGCTATCACGCACATTTGATTATAGGTATGTATTTGCATATAATGTGCATATATATGTTTATATTATTATAGATACATGTATATATAATGTTTTAATTTTTTTTTTTAATTACTAGTATTTTCTTTTTTTGTACTTATAAACTTTAATATTTCTAACCTTGTAATAGGCTATATAAAAATTTAACTCTTTTTATGTATTTCTAAATAAATAAATAAATACCAACTTGCCGCACTCGACTGACTCGGTGGAACGCAGAGCTATGAGACTTATTGGCGGCAGTACTTTTTTAAAAACTAAAATGCAGAGCCAGTCTATGTGTATTTTATAAGATATACTTCGGAGAGTGTGCTCAGGAGCTGCATGAACTCATACCGCCTTCCCCTTTCTTCCATCGGACATACAGACGTACAAATGGTTACCATCCTCATCTTGTCGATATACCTCTATTTCGGAGCAAGGGCTTTAAAACATCTTTTATAATGCGCACTGCCAACGTTTGGAACTCCTGAGCACATATAACCCAAATATTTTCAAACTTCGAGTGAATAGGCATCTTCTGGGTTGAGTTGAGGCAAACCTATCTTTAATAAAAAAATTTTTTTTTTTAATTTGAAAAGCTCGGAAACACAGATAGGACGTTGTCAGGAAGTATATTATCCGCATAAATATCAAATAATTAATTAATAAGTATAATTTAATACTTATGCGGATATAATATAGCGTTGGTCAATTTGGTCTTAGCAGAACGACAAGACGCACAGTCAAAAAACGACTTTATGACCCTGAACATAATGTGCTTTACGATTTAAAGGTTTAGCTATAATAATGGCCAACCGCCCACCGGTGCCCTTTATAAATTGGACACCAAGGTCCAACACGCAATATGACGTAATATTCAAAGGGACCACAAATTACAGTTATAAGACTGTGGCGAGTTTAATGTATGGACATTGAAATATTTAATTATATTTTTTTTTAAAAATAAAATTGATTTGATTGAGATGCATGATAGATTTTGAGTTAGTGTCCATTAAAAAATATCGTCTGTAGAAACCAAACACCCAGATGCCAGAGTCTAGACGGAGTCTAGACTTGGACCCTCCCTAACCTAGGTCAACGTACAGACAACAAAGGAGAGGTGGGTAGCAAATTTATTATTTTGATTATATTTGATATTTTATTTTATTCAAAAAACGAACTACAGCGCGTACGAAGTCGCGGGCACCGGCTAGTATATATTCATATATAGTTCCATTTTATGGTAGGTTGGCTACTGTCGTCTATTAACACAGGCAACGTCACAAAACAGAACACTAGTTAGTTGGAATGAGGGAGGCACATTGAAGCGAGCTATAGGATCCCTTAATCACTCACCGAAACACAATAGCACACGTGCTGTTTTATTTCAAGACCCAGAAGGCCAAGGCCCGTCTTCAAATGTCCTAGGGGACCTGCGCATATAGCTGGGCTAGTTGTGTGTGCCCCCCCGCCTGGGGATTGCCCCGGTGTCTCCGGGGGATTCCCCCTATAGCCGGCATTGGCTAGGCCGCCCTGAGGTGGATCGGAGTTGTTGCCTCGGCAGAGCCCGGTCCACTCCGCTCAAAGGGCAAGGAGGCACCGGGGAGTTTTAGTGGGTATTCCCAGTGCCGCTATGATCAGGTGCTGGGCGGACCCCCACATACCCCTTCCGCCTAGGCAGCGGTAGGGAATCTGTAAGCGGATTACTCCTCGTCAAAAAAAAAAAGGCCCAGAAGGCCAGTTCAATTTATGACTGCGTAACGCAGTGTCCTTTTTTTAACGTTCGGCTAATCCTCTTCTATACCCGGCAGTGTAGGAGACACTGCGGGGTTATGCTGGATTCGTATCGGCTAAAACCCAACGACTTTCTAGCGCGGCCGTCGATGGGCGGTGTCGCGGGGACGCTATGACACGACATCGGTGCCCCGCCACGCGGCTATCCAGCGCGGGGAGGGCTACGCCCCCTGTCGGAACCTCGGCGTACCCGAAAGCGGAGGTACGCCGCCCATATCGGCGGACCTTACGACGGGCAGCAGTCTTCCGCCACTGCCACCAGAGAAGTTTTCATTTAAAATGTTGGCCCTGCTGAGAATCGAACCCGGGATATCTAAATTAAGGCAGACACCTTAACCACTCGACCAATGGGCTCGTCAAAAATTGTACTTACTGTATAAAGTTTTAAATTTTTTAATAATAATTTAACGGTCGCGTACATATATATCTACGAGGAATTTTTCATTTATCAAAAACAATATAGAGAAATTACAGAAAACTGTTTTATAACCTTTGGGAGCGATTTTAGACGCCATTTTTAATTTTCGTTCTATATTCAAATTGGACAAACTTTATACACAGAAATAGATATATTCACTACATATTATAATACTTATATCTGTGTATAAAAAAATTGATATTTTTGTATATATACATCACAAAACTATTCAGTATATTTAAATATCACGGTAAAACTCGAAGCCTAGATGACATTTTACTAATTACTAATATATTATAAATGCGAAAGTATGTTTGGATGTATGGATGTTTGTGACTCTTTAACGCAAAAACTAGTGAACCGATCACAATGAAATTTTGCATACACGTTGTCTGGAACATCAGAAAGGACACAGGGTACCTTTCATCCAGAAAAAAAGGACTATTCCCAAGGGATAAATAAAAAATAAAAAACTAACGCCTGGCCAAAGTGTTATAGCAATACGAGGTCAAGCGTTATTATATCGCTTTTTTTTTTTAATTTTCAACGCGGACGAAGTCGCGAGCACCACACAGCTAGTAGATTATAAATATGAATTTACATACGTAAATTATATATCTATAAACTAGCTGGTGCCCGCGACTTCGGTCCGCGTTGAACGATGAAAGGTACCCCATGTCCTTTCTGGTGTCCCAGACAACGTGTATGCAAAATTTCATGCTGATCACAAACATCCATATATCCAAACATACTTTCGCATTTATAATATATTAGTATAGATTGTATGTACATAAATTAAAGATAAATAAATGTAATATGTAATACTTACTGTAACTGAATATACAGAACATCTTCGGGTTTCTTTCTTTCTTTCTTTCTTTCTATATCAACTGGCGACCATTTTCCCATTTACATAATCCAGTTAAATTATTCAGATTAGATAATTTCATAAGCGTACAAACGACGCACTGATTTCTTTTTAGTTAAACTCATCGTTGCTATAAAACAACTAAGGCTCGAGTTCACCAACAGACGGTTATTTTAAATTTTAAACAGCCGTTTAATAATATTTGGTTGATCACCATCGCTAAACTGCGGGTCAAACGCCCTAAACATCAGATTAATCATTAAGTTAATCAGATGTTCACCAACAGACGGTTATTTTTAAACGGTTGATTAAAATTTAAATAACCGTTTAATAATATTTTGTTGATTACCATCGCTAAACTGCGGGTTAAACGCCCTAAACATCAGATTAATCATTAAGTCAGATGTTTAAGGCGTTTAACCCGCAGTTTAGCGAAGGTGAATAACAAAATAATTTAAACAGCTGTTTAAAAATAACCGTCTGCTGGTGAACTCGAGCCTAAGGGCCTCTTTCACCAACTACAAGTAAAGTGTTGATTAGTTAATTTTAGAAATAATTTTATGTTTTATTAAATTATGCACTCGGTTCACTGCACATCCTTCGATAGGTGATTTTTTTTAGATTATTTTCTTTTTAATGTTTGTGGGACTTTTACCATACAAACAAAGGTATATATATCATCTCCATCGTTCCCGGTTACCGGTGACTTTAAATGGGGGTTAGCCTACTTGACACTTGACACATGGTGATAGAGGCCCTAATTCTTTATAAACAGTTCGACAAAATTTGGTACAGTTTTAATGGATTTTTTAAGAAGCATTACATTACCTATGTAGGTATAAGGTTTGCATTTAATAATAATAATTAATAGATTTCAAATAATAATAATTTTAAAATAATATTTTTTTTATTACTTATTTTTACTAATATTATAAATAAACATGAAAGTAACACTGCTTGTCTGTATGTATGTCCGTTACCTTTTCACGCCTTAACTACTCGACCGATCATCATGACATTTTGCAAACACGTTATCAGCGATACCGGAAAGGACATAGAGTGTAGTATCTTTCATCCATTTTTCTTTTTTTTTTTTTCTAGGCGTACAAAGTCACGGGCACCAGCTAGTATAGATAATTGTAAAAACTCAACATTCGTATACACAAACAAATCTAGATCATATAACGAAGACCTATTGACACAGATAGCTTCATTGAGTCGTCGATGTAAGTCGAAAATTTCATACTAAACCGTCACCGTCACGGCTATTTCACATTTATAGATAGATGTTTATTTAATTTTATTTAAACTAATAATAAACTATATTATATCCCGCTTTTTTTTTAGTCGGGAACGGGAGGCGTGCACTCCTCCACGGTTTCACGAACGGACTGAACTGAATTTCAGTCGTGCATCAGCTGTAGGGAACCACAGGTTGGGTCGAGTCTAGACTAGGGGGGTGAGGTAAGTGCACTCTCCAGTGGAGAAGGGTAAGTGCATTCAACTTTATATGCAACAAAAAAAAAAACAAGCTTTCACTCGCGCCTTCGCGTGCGAAGTTCACAATTAATTAAGGCACCTTCTGTGAATGTTCGAGTAAATTGGCATCTTCTGGATTGAGAATGAGGTTCGCTCCGTCTTAGGCCTCATCTTCGCTACACAGTTGGTTGTTGGCCAAGAGCAAACCCTTCTTTAATAAAAAAGGTTTGAGACTGTGTGCGGCGCGGCGGTTCGATCCCCGATCAGGCCTCGTTGAAATTCAAATTCAAATTTCAAATTCAAACATGGGTCAATGTGATATGTGAACCATTTCATATTAGTTTTAATATGCAACCTCAAGTATGTACCGCCACGTCTGGCATGTAAAATCATAACCAATTGTAAAAATATAATTAAATTAAACTAGCTGGTGCCCGCGACTTCGTCCGTGTTGAACGATAAAAGGTACCGTATGTCCTTTCTGGTTTCACAGACAACGTGTATGCAAAATTTCAAGGTGATCGGTTCAGTAGTTTTTGTGTGAAAGAGTTACAAACATCCATACATTTAAACATACTTTCGCATTTATAATATTAGTACGGATGTCAAAATATTCCCCAATACTATAATATATATTTTGACAAGCCCATTCATTGGCCGAGTGGTTAAAGGTGCTTGCCCTTAGCACTCTGACTTGGAGGTGCCGGGTTCGATTCCCGACAGGGTCAATAGCCTACTCTGTGTGAATAATAGTTTTTTGTACTTATATTATTTTATAGATGACAAAAAATAATGGTATCCTAAGTTTCTTATACGGAGTTTCTTCTCTGGATCGTCGTCGTGATTTATTTGTTTTAATAGGTTTCAAAGTAACACCTTTTTATAGCAAACTAAAATATTTTAAAACTAGCGACCCGCCCACGGCTTCGCACGGCTTCAATTTTCCTCATCGTATGAACCTTTCTAAAAAAAACTCTATCATAAGCCCTTTATTCGTGCTATTTATTTATTATTAATCTGTATCATTACTTTTATACTTCCTTACATATTATAAAACAAAGTCCTCCGTCGCGTCTGTCCGTCTGTATGTTCGCGATAAACTCAAAAACTACTGCACCGATTTTCGTGCTGCTTTCACCAATGGATAGAGCGGTTCTCGATTAAGGTTTTAGTATATAATTTTTCAACGCGGTCGAACTCGCCGGCACCAGCCAGTAATATTATAAAGAGAGAAGATTTGTATGTTTGTAATGAATAAACTCAAAAACTACTGGACCAATTTTGAAAATTCTTTCACGTATACACGTATAGAAAGCTACTTTATCAGCGAGTAACGTTGGCTATATTTTATAAAGTTACGCGGGTTATGTCGCATGCAAAAAATACTAGTTATCTATATAAATAAAAAAAGATTCGCTAAATGTTGAATTTAGCGAGTAATTTTAATATTTCAGCCGTGTAACTACTTATAGCGATTCAAAACACAACAATAAACGGGTCAAGAAACCTTATGAATGTAGTTCGAATGCATGAATCATTTTGCAGGAAGCGCGGGGTTTTTTTTTTAAAATAATTTGAGATATTTTTAATGTGAAATGTAAATGACTCTCAGTTGAAAATAGAGGAGGCCGTTTTTTTTATTATTTTGAACACTAGTAAAGAGGCGTGCTAGATCTATCGTGGGCTCTTTCAGCATACCAAAAACACTCGAGTTTTTTAAAGTGAAAACTTCTTTAGGCGCGTTGGGCATTTTTGAGATGGGAAAAAACCCCATTGAACTCGCGACATGTTACCGTAACCGTGTAACCGACACATGTGTATATTTTCAGATATTGCGCCATCTGCACAATACCACTGAAACTAGAATATTTTACATAATAATACATCCTTGCGAAAACTAATTGAACTGAAATAATTCATCAATGTGAACGGAGATGGCGCTGACAGTTTAAAAAAAAAGATCAATTTTTGAGATGGGTAAAAAAGCCATTGAACTCGAGACCTGTAACCGTGTAACCGACACCTCTGTATATGAGTATGTATTTTCCTGTCACTGTTTTTTTTATTGGATAGCACAGTTGAGGCTTGATTTAGTCTTTGTTTGTAATAGATAATGATGAACTCCAGGAGCCCGTTAGATGAGTGGTTTGGGTGCTTGTCTTTCGCCCGAGATGACCGGCGTACCCCCACTTCCGGGTACGCCGAGTTTTTGACAGGGAGCATAATAGGCCTTCCCGCGCTGGATAACCGTGGCGGGGCACCGAAGTCGTGTCATAACGTCTCCGCGACCTCGCCAATCAATGCTCACGCTACAATGTCGTTGGGTTTTAGCCGATAAGAATCCGGCATAACGCCGCAGTGTAAGGGCATTACCAAGAGGATTTCCCAACGTTAAAAAAAGGGTGCTTGTCTTGACGCTCCGTTACAGGGTTCTCGGGTTCTAATCCCGACGGGGTCAACTTTGGAAATGAACTTTTCAGAGTTAACTCTGGTCTAGATTACGAATCCAGCATAACCCCGCAGTGTCCCCTACACTGCGGGTTATCCAAGAGAATTTTCCAATGTTAAAAAAAAGGGTGCTTGTCTTGACGCTCCGTTACAGGGTTCTCGGGTTCTATACCCTGCGGGGTCAACTTTGGAAATGAACTTTTCAGAGTTAACTCTGGTCTGGATTACGAATCCGACATAACCCCGAAGTGTCCCCTACACTGCGGGTTATCCAAGAGGATTTCCCAACGTTAAAAAAGGGTGCTTTTCTTGACGCTCCGTTACAGGGTTCTCGGGTTCTATTCCCGACGGGGTCAACTTTGGAAATGAACTTTTCAGAGTTAACTCTGGTCTGGATCTGGATTTGAAGTGCGACACTCCATTTCGCAGTCATTTGATTTACATTGCAGTCAATGTTAAGGAAACGCTCACTATAAATAACTACATATAATGTGGATAGCTTTGGTAATTTGTTTGTTAGATGAAGTGGAACGTCATTTTAAATACAACCAATCGTAAGTATCAAAGTATAGTTAAGTAATATGATATTTCTTACGTTGTACTCGACCGTATGCCTATATATAGGCACCGTCTTTTACATTAAATTAAATGAGACACAATCAATTTATTATTATATTAACTAGCTGTTGCACGTGATTTCGCCCGCATAACTATATAAAATACACATATAGCCTATGTTACTTGCTGACAATGTATTGGTGAAGCTTTCTGTTGGTGAAAGAATCTTTAAAATCGATAAAGTTATTTTTGAGTTTATTTATTACAAACAAAAATACGAAAACACAAATCTTATCTGTTTATATAATATTATTAGTACAGATATATATTTACCTCAAGTACCATCAATTCCGAATGAAAGAGAGAGAAGAAACGAGCCTGATTTATCTCAGCATAAAATGTTATATTCATATTGATTTTCATATTAATACCATCTAAACTAATAATATCTACAACACAAATTAACAACACCATGAGATATACTCTCACCAACTACAATTAAAGTGTTGATTAGTTAATTTTAGAAATAATTTTATGTTTTATTAAATTATGCACTCGTTTTACATAACTGCATCCTTCGATAGGCCATTTGTTTTTTTTTTTTTTTTAATTTAAATATTTTCTTTTTAATGTTTGTGACTTTTACCGTACAAACAAAGGTACATATAATATCATCTCCATAGTACCCTGTTACCGGTGACTTTAAATGGCGGTTAGCCTACTTGACACATGGTGGAAGAGGCCCCCAAGAATCTTGACCGACAGTCAAGATTGCACAGCAACAAAAGAAAGAGAGTTTCTTTAATGAATGCCTGTGGCAATATCGGCCATACATTCTCCGTTCAATGTCAAACACGGCAAGGTCGTTGGCAGGTAAAGTTCCCTACGCAAATCCCAAACGTAAGCCAAAGAGCCACAGCACGGCAAAATCGCAATCAGTGCGCGCGAAAAAATCATGTGGCGACCTTGTTCCGATCAACGGCCTCGCCAAATTGGGGTAAACGCGCGAAACATTGACACCGCGAATAAATAATTATTACTCTGTCTCGACGGCGATGTGACAATAATATTTATTATTATTATTATTTGTAATCCATGTTTTTATATTTTACACTATTTCAAATTTCATGTTTCAAATAAAATTTGTCGAAAAACTTTATTAATAAAAATATATAATATACAAAATTATAAATGAGATTGGAAAAAGTGACTTGACACCTGACAGAATGTTTTTTTTTTATTATTATTATTATTATTTATTTATTTTTACAATACCTGCTAACTAACAATTTTGGTAAAAATTACATTATTATGCTCATTATGCCTTTAAGGTCCATTTCTGCGTGTTTTGATAAAACTTAGCTCTCCTTAGCTTAGCATATTTGTATTAAAAAAATATTCTCTATACAAATAGATTTATTGATTATGAAGTTTTCAGGAAATTTGTGTAAAATTTTGTCTATGTTAGTTAGGAGGTATTGTCACTTTTCGCCGTCGGTCTGTCTGTCAGTTATATTTATCAACAAACTCAAAGCTCAAGCAATAAAATAAAAAAATATAAAATTAAAAAGATATCTAAAGCTGATGAATATGCGGCAGTACGAGTAGCATAGCAGATAAGAATAAAACCTAACTTGGCACTGATATGCGATCTGTAAAACAATCTGCGAAAACGGTTTTTTACGCTATTTTACGCTATTAGCTGAATTGAATATTGTATGCAGATAGCCAATCATGTTGATAAGTTATAATGTTGTCATAATATTTTTTATATAAGTATTACTGTAATGTTGTCGTGGCGTGAAATAAAATGTCTAGACAAACCTAATAAAGGCTTTTAAAGACGTTATCATCTTGTGTAGAAATACATGTTAGATAATAAATAAAAAAACATCGCTGTTTTTCAGACAGGCCTCGAGAATCATGCGAGGACATAGTACGGCGATTAAATCAATTTCATATCAGGTTTTTGTGATGTTTAACAGGTAAATAATTCGCCTAAATAATCCTTCTAAAATGTTATTATGTTCTGTGCACGTGCGCAAAAGTCTAAGAAAAACTATTTTGTGACGTCATAATGAGTATCCGATAGTGTGGTGTTTACACGCGTTTGCAGTGTGATCCCATCATGTTTAGAACACCGCAATGTTTTGACGGTAATAGTAGGTTAACCGCACAGTGATAAAATAATTTGAAAACAGACGATAAGTATATATATATATATAAAATAATATAGTTTATCATAAAAATAATTTTAATTTTCACTGAACACGAATTGTTCAGTGTGATAAAATTGTTATGAATTCGCAATACGTGGGAAACATTTACGTAGGTTATTTCCTGTCAATATTAAAAGCTACAGTAACAAATAGAGACCCTAAAATTATCTGATTAAACTATTCGAATCCAGCTCGAACGGAAACCGTCTGTGGTAACAGACAGACATGAGATATCTTTTTGACCAAAATTCATCATTGATCACATATGGCGTTAAAAAGTTGTACCTAACTATGGGTCTTGTAAGAAAGCTCAACTTCACTTCAAGGGCTACCGAGGACTATACTGGGGGTTTTTTCTACGAAATCGAATCAAGAATGAGGAGAACAGTAGACAATCGGAATAATCCTGCAGATTAGTAAGTTGAAGTGGCATCAGGTACAAATAGTACTCACAAGACGCATATAGATGACCTAATAAGGGCCACGGGTCAACGTTTGCTCCATTCAGGCTGCTTCTAAACGGTCCACTGTTGATCATGACTGAGATGATGGTGATAAACTATTCCGTAACAGTGTACAATCTGTGTAAGAAATAAAAGCAGAATACATATAAACTTTATAATTGGTTTTAATTTGTATTACAGACGCAGACAACAAACTTTTTGATGTCAGACTCAACTCATTGACACGGAGTCAATGATTTTGGACATAAAAAAGACACTAAATGTCATCGGCTCGTGAATCACGACCATTAGAAGACACCTTGAACACTTTTTGTGGGTACAATTGGATTAAAATCTCTTAACAACCCACGTAGTTGTACGAGTTGCTATATAAAGAGTCACAGAGTCGATGATGATACAGCAGACAAAGGACACCCTGAATATTTTTTTGTATCTAACAGATTAACAGCCCACATATTTATAGTCAGACGCAATAACACTTTATACAAAACGGTAGATATGTCATCGGCTAGCAAGCGCATCGTGAAGACTCATATACACCCCAATCAAAGTAATTCACAGTTAGCAGTGTTGTAGCATTTTTGTACATAGTTTAGCATAAAACTATTGAAAACGAACCGTTTAGCATATAGCATATTTTTAGCATACTTTAGTTTGCCATTTATATTTTATTATTATATCCAATATGTTGATATAGTATTATTATTTAGCCTTTATGAAACGCTTTGACGTAAAATGAATATAATCTATGTATTGTTTATACCAACCGCAAAGTCGAACCGTCGAAAAAACGCTGAAAGTTCTTAAACCGAATATTGTCGAAATAGCACGTGACTGGAATAAATACTACAATATTTCCAATGTTATAGATATTTCCAGTGTTAATTCATTAATGTTCCTTAAATAAATAATTAATGTGTTAAGAGTGATGAGAACGAATCAACGATTTGATGATTTATTAAATGATTTATTTTATATATTAATTATATATTTTATTTATAAAAGACTTTATAACTATCTTGAAGGTGACCTGTTTGGGGGTTAAAAAGTTTACTTAACACGTCACCGGGTTATTCACATTTGGGGCAGTAACTGAAGTCAACATATTATTATTTTTTATTATATTATTTACTGAAATAAGATTATTTTTTTTTAGAAAGAAAGTAAGTACCTACTTTGTGTAGATACTTTGAGACAAGCATTTATTTTATTTGCAACTGGCTGTTGCACGCGATTTCGTCAACTAGTTTTTGAGTTTATTCATTACAAACAAAAATACAAATATTTTCTCTTTATAATCTCTATATATATATATATATAAATTTCGTGTCACGTTGTTTGTCCGCGATGAACTCCTAAACTAACTGAACCGTTTTTAATAAAATTTTGCACACTGTGTGCAGTTTGATTCAACTTGAGAGATATGATATATTTTATAAAGTTACGCAGACAAAGTCGCGTGCAACAGCTAGTATTAGTATAGATAATTGGCCTGGGGGACTCTAGAAAAATCACTGATTTTGTATAAATATTATAATGCTATACATGGAAATGCTAATGCTATATATACTTTCCTCAATCAATTGTACTGTGTGAGAATAGACCATTACTGAACAGTTTTTAAAATTCTATCATCGGCATGTTTACAACATTACCTGTATTTATTTTTGTGTAAACACAGTCATCTTTGTATTAAGGATTCGCCAAAAATAGTAGGAGTTACCCTACAGAAAGTTTCGCGGAAATGTGTTTTGAGTGAGCGAAAAACATTCATTTCGTGGTAACGCAAATCAGGGATATTGGACGAAGTTCAGAGAACTCTTTGACTTACGGAGCGTGAAAATATAGAAACACTACCTGGTGCCCGCGACTTCGTCCGCGTTGAAAAATGTAAAAATATTATAACCTCTGAGAAAATGATTTGACAGTACTTTTTTCTGGATGAAAAGTAACCCTATGTCCTTTACTGTATACCTGACAAAGTGTATGCAAAATTTCATGATGATCGCTTGAGTAGTAAAGGCGTGAAAAGGTAACAGACAGACAAACAGACAGACTTTCACATTTAAAATATTAGTAAGAATGTGGATATCGGACACGGTGTGACGAACCATCTGTTGATATATACTAAATCAAGTATTGGTTTTTTCCATCACTAACGTGAAGCGTGATGAACGAGGAATAATATTTATTCAGAAAAAAATTTACAGAAAAAAAATTGTACATCCGTGCGAAGCTGGGAGCGGGTTGCTAGTGTCGTACATAATATAATACAGGCCGATATAAATGTGAAAACCACCAATAGACATGCGAACAAAGAGAAATTTCAATGCGGACGCATTGTCATTGTATCAATGTGTGTGTACATACATCAATGTGTGTGTGTGTGTGTATATAAATGTGCGTATGCGTTAGGGTCAGCTCACACCGGAGACCGGAGTGGCGCTGTTTTTTTTAGTATAAAATTAAAAATATAAAATTGCTATTTGCTACACTAACAGGCTATAAATAAAATTATAAAGCAACCCTCGACTTTCTATTGAGCTCAACACGCCTTCATCTGCTGTTAGTTGCTAAGGAGTTGGGTCTCCCGCAGACTACTTGATGCTGCAGTATCAGGTCAAGGTTATACCATGTCATGGAAATACCAACAGTACCTATACCAAATTTCACATCAATCGAACCTGTGGAAGTTAGTAAAAACCACATCCTCAACAAGGCAATTAATGGTTCTTCAAACGTTCTTCATAAATTATAGCTAAAAAAAACCATACCGAACATGTCAGCTTTCAAATGAAAAAAAAAAGGATCAAAATCGGTCCATCCGTTTGGGAGCTACTATTCCACGGACAGACGGATACACAGATACACACATCAAACTCATAACACTCCGGTTTTGAGTAGGGCATTAAAAAGAACACACAGTTCAGCGAGTAAGCGAGTTGTGTTGGCGCAGCTTCAAATGAATGATTCATTCAATTGTGTACCTTTTTGGTTAGTAAATAAGTTCTATATTCTATTGCTATCTTAAGGCGAGGACTTAAAGCAGTAAAGCGTTATTTTCGTCACCTAATATGACTTCTTAGAGTAAAAATCATGACTTATATAAAAAAAAAATACAGTGCATAATAGACTATATTTAAGAAATTTTGAATCGGGCAAAAAAAACCATTCGTGTCACAGTATAAATAAGAATTTTCAACGACAACTATAAGCTTTTAGTAGCTTTTTTTAAGCTTACTAATTAACTTAAGTTGTGTACTAAAGTTGTAATCGGCTACTTTTATTTATTTTTTCTCTATATTTTACACAATATTTAAAAAAAACCTTTCAAGGCACCCTAATTCATAGGTTATTAGGTTGCAATCATTTTGGAAAAAAAATGTTTTTTGTCTGAAGTTAGTCCCTGTCCTAAAAATATAAGGGTTGTCCCGATTTAGCCCCATCTTAGGGTTGTAGTTTTTTTTTTTAATTTTTTAATTTATTTATTTACAGGAACATAATATATATTTAGTTTATTGGCATATGAAAACACACACTAGGCATGCAAGCCTGTATCTTGTGCTTCATGATATTAATTAAAATAATTAAAAATTATAACAACTTATAAATTATTAAATATACACTAATAATTAATAATAAGTATAGGTACATATTATAAAAGTAAAAAGACACAATAAATTTAATATATAAATTGACGCCTATCGAAATATGAAAATTATAGGACAAGTTTTCAGCTTGCCACAAAAATACCTACCAGGAAATGTCTACCATCTCTCGGGTCATGTGTGAACTCACCCTAAACTGTGTCGGGATGTGTGTGTGTGTGTGTGTGTGTGTGTGTGTGTGTGTGTGTGTGTGTGTGTGTGTGTGTGTGTGTGTGTGTGTGTGTGTGTGTGTGTGCTCTCTATAGTTGGTGCAATGTACCTACTTGAGTACAGTCGACGACCTTTACTTTAATTCTGCATTGTATTAAATTGGCATCATTTATTCACTTTACATTTGATTAAAACGCGTTTAACTTAAATTGTATTTCTCTGAAGTGACAATTTCTTTACACGCATAGGGCACTTATTGGTATGGGGGGGGGGGGGGGGGGAACACTGAACTCGCACAGTCACGCTTTGTGAGCGACACCCTCAGTGACGTTTGAATTGTATGAAATAAGCGCCATCTACCCGTATTAGTATTGCACTTCTTGGTACATAATAAGGTTAACTTCGTCAATCGTTTATTGAGATGTTAACAGATGGCGCTGTTTTCACTTCAGACGTCAGTCCTGTGACTGACGGTTTTTTTTTTCTTTCTAGATATTTATATAAGAATATATTTTAAGCGATCCGCCTCCGGCTTCGCATGGAGTTTTTAATTTCAAAAATCCTTTCTTGGCGGATTGCTTACGTTATAAAATAAACCTTTGTTCCAAATTTCAGCATTCTAGACTTAAATTGACTTAATATTTTTGGCTGTGCATTAATAGTCAGTCAGGACAAATCCGTACCATCCGTACTTATATTATAAAAAATGTGAATGTAACTCTGTTGTCTGTCTGTCTGCTACCGTTTCACGCCTTAACTATTCAACAGATCATCATGAAATTTTGTATACACGTTGTCAGGGATACAAGAAGGGACATAGAGTACCTTTCATCTAGAAAAAAAAGTACTGTTCCCGAGTGATCGTCTAAAAATATAAAGAATTGGGCGCCACTGTCGCGTGGCGGCGCCACCGTCGTCACAGCGACAACGATATCAGGTATTATTAATAATAAATTATTTTTGCAACGCGGACGAAGTCGCAGGCACCAGCTAGTAATATTATAAATGTGAAAGTAACTCTCTGTCTGTCTAAAAACTATTCTTTTTTGATCTCGTTAACATAAAAGAAGCAATGTGTACAATTTTTTTTTTTAAGTATGTAAAGTAAGTATGCAATAGACTATATAACATAATATATTATATTCATCGAAGTACCTATAATATATTATACTATACTATGGAACTATGGAATTTGGTTTACTAGAGGTTTCGTTCGTTCAATTTTGTTTCGTACTAATTGTGCAAAGAAGTGACTAAAATTAAATAAGTATATTTTTAGTCGCTGTTTCGCACACTTTGATTTTTATAGAAGAAAAAAAAAATGTAAGTACTGTCGATTTGCGTCAAAAATACCAAAGCGGCATAAAAAGTTACACCTAAAACGGAGTCATTGCTCCTATGCATATATTATTATCACATTTAAGTGTTCCATAAAGTGTTTTGTACAGAGTTTCTTGTCCTTTCAAATAAAATAAATAGTATATGAAAATTTTGCAAACGGAGCGATAAGTCAGGATGGCCGAGCGGTCTAAGGCGCTGCGTTCAGGTCGCAGTCCACTTCTGTGGGCGTGGGTTCGAATCCCACTTCTGACAAGACTTCTGCCAAAGAATCCCCTTTTTCTTCGTGCCTGCTTTTGTCCTCGCCTCTTTTACTTGGGTGTTTTATTCAAACTTTATTGCTGTTTACAGCTTTGCCAGGCGTTGGATTTTTATTTTTAGATGAACCCTCGGGAACTGTACTTCTTTGCTTGTATATAAGGTCACCATTTTCTGTATACCTGACAACGTGTATTGCAAAAATTCACGATTTCGTTAAAGCAAAATTTTTGGAAAATTCACGATAAATAGTCGGAAATTTTGATAGTATTTTTATATGAACTCGACACGGCAACGACAGGCGGATCAACTATATACTTAGTTTCCTAAAAAAATCAATACCTTTACCATGAGTTTACAATCACCGCACTCGCTAGCGAGAGCGTAAAATATTTATATGGATAATTGTCAATTTGACATTGACAGTTGACAGTATTTCATATAAATGTTTTACGCTATCGCTTGCGAGTGCGGTTATTATAACTCATGGTAAGAGCGCAGATTGTGTACCTATTTATTCGTGAGATTGTCACTGTTTTGTATACGATTTTTGTTATTAATATGAAGTACTATTTAAACCCCGACGCACGATGCAAAAGTATCTGTGTATTGTTATAATCAAAATTATGGTCTCCAAACGTCCGACTGAAGAGTGCATAAGACCTTTACCATGAGTTTACAATCACCACACTCGCTAGCGAGAGGGTAAAACATTTATATGAAAAACTGTCAACTGTCAATGTCAAATTGTCAATTTTCCATATAAATATTTTACGCTCTCGCTATCGAGTGCGGTCATTGTAAACTCATGGTGAAGATACATGTCTTCATATAAATTCGATAAAGTCTGTTTTCAAACAATAAAAAAACCGCATCAAAATCGGTCGATCCGTTTGGATGCTACTATTCCACAGACAGATACACAGATACACACACAGGTCAAACTTTTATAACACATCATGTCGGTGATTAAAAATGCATATCAAATAAGGTAGGTAATGTTAGAATGAGTTAGTTTTATATTTATAATAAGTTATAATAAGTTATAACATATTCGAGTAACACAAAGACATTGTAGGTGATTGTCAAGTTCACTTAACATATACATAATTATATGGCTTAAGTATTCATGTACATAACTTAAGTAAGTTGTGATTATTTTGTAACTTGTATTACGTAATGGCGTGTGCAGTAATGTTATATGCAAATAAATTATAACAAACAAACTAACAAACAAAATGTTTGATTGGAATTTGTTTTGTATTGGATTGGAGTTTCCTTTCCTGCTGCTCTCACAGCAGTCTGTTCTTTAGAGAAACCTACAAATATTAAAAAAAACTCAGTAGAATTAAACTTACTCAAAAAACTACCCAATAAAAAACCTATTACTATAGTTACTTTTTATTAAAAAAAGCACACCTATATGTATATGTACGTGTATGTGTATGTGTATATGTGTGTGTATATGTATATGTATATGTATATGTATATGTATATGTATATGTGTATGTAACAACTAGTTGTTGGTGTGTTGAACCGTGTGGGTCTAAGTTCAATGCCTTGATGAATGACATCCTCATCACATCATTTAAGTATTGATGCGATAGATTCGTTTAAACACAATTTCAGTTGTATGGTAACACACTTTGAAAAGAACACACTATTTATTATTTGTACAAGATGACATATACAACATACACATTTTATATGATCTTTGTTTGAGAATTTATTATTCTGATCTATTTAATACAAGTTATTGCACGCGACTTCGTCCGCGTTGAACGATGAAAGGTACCCTATGTCCTTTCTCGTGTCCAAGACAACGTGTATGCAAAATTTCATGGTGATCGGTTCACTAGTTTTTGAGTGAAAGAGTTACAAACATCCAAATATACTTTCGCATTTATAATATTAGTACGGATGTATGGATGTTTGTAACTCTTTCACGCAAAAACTACTGAACTGATCATTATGAAATTTTGAATACACGTTGTCTTTGACACCAGAAATGACATTAGTGTACCTTTCATCGTTCAAAGCGGACGAAGTCGCGGGCACCAGCTAGTAGGCTATGTTTGATAAAGTTACGCGGACGAAGTCGCGTGCAACAGCTAGTAGGGGTATGCACGGTATAATAGAAATTATTAATAACTTATGAAGAGTTGTATACAACTCTTCATAAGTTAACCCCATACATTGTCCTAATTCTTAAAATTATTATTATTTACTTATTCAGGCAAAAACACAACTTATCTTACAAAAATAGAAACAATAAGACCTATATTTAACATGGATTAACACAAATATTTACAAGCAGTCGTACAAATCGACACTAAAATGTCGCATTGTTTTTGCGTAGACTGTAATTTGTAAAAACCTATTTAAAAAAAAAATTGTTATCAATTAACAAAAACCGATTAACTTCCGAATAAAACTATTAAATTGTCGCATTGTATTTTCGCTGTGCATATTTCATCCATCGCGATAGTTCATATTCGTGTCAGATACATCGTACTTGTTGCTCGTCTCCATTGTACAACGAGAATGTGGACGTCAAGGCCCGTTTATTACGAAAACAGTACAGTAACCCAATTCGTGCGTTGACTTACCGCTGGACTATAACAAAACCCTTACAGAAGACCACTGCGAAATAACAGTACGTGTGCTGTTGTGTTTCGGTGAACGAGTAGGGAATGCCAGAGCCCACTACCCCATCCTTTTTCCTTATCCTTTATCCTTAATCCTTTTATGGGCAGCAGCGCACTTGCATTGCCTGTCGCTTTGCTTGTGTTATAGATAGGCGACAGTAGCCACCTATCGTAAAATGGACCGTCTGCCTGTCTGACGACCATGACATGAAAATGAAATAGTAATAAAAAACAAAACAAAAAACGTACAGTTACCAAAATTCTAAAACACAACAAGCTGCGTTTTTTTTTTTTTTAATTTTAAACATTAAAAAATAAGCCATAAAGATTTAATAAATGTTGTAATACCTACCTAAGAGAAAAACAATAACCATGACTTATTGATGATTAGTCTGCTTATATTTATACTACCTATACATATTAAATCCAATCAAAATGAAACTTTAATCCTAGAGAAAAAAAAAATATTTATTTATTTATTTTTAAAAGTAGATTGTCATGAATACGCATCTGCATTAAGTGACATTTATAATATTTAAAATAATGTAAATTTATTATACTTAGTGCATGCATAAGAACATGTGCTTATTATTATTTAACGACGTTCTTCTGCAATGATGTGGTCGTCTACTATCGGCAGATGGTAGACGATCACATCATTGGCAGATGGTAGTTTATGAATGCAGTGTACAATGGCCTCTACGCACTATGCTTCACGTTACGTCAGCATATTCAAATAAATAAAGCCGTGTCGTGCCGTCTCGTGTCGTATAAAGTAGTACAATGGAAACACGCGTCGCATCCGGGTCCCCGACCTCGCTGCGAGTTTTTTCAACTTGGTCCACGTTTTGTATCCTTATTTTTATAGAAACCGGTGCAGGGACCGCTCATGTGCGAACCTGCGGGCGCAAACAGGCCAGTCGCATCAAATTGGTTTGTAAATATACAGTGTCCGGGGACATGAACTAACTATATTCTGTGTACATAAATCCGTACTAATCCGTACTAATATTATAAATGCGAAAGTGTGTTTGGATGTATGGATGTTTGTAACTCTTTCACGCAAAAACTAATGAACCGATCACCATGAAAGACACCAGAAAGGACATAGGGTACCTTTCAACGTTCAACGCGGACGAAGTCGCGAACACTAGCTAGTAAATACTATTTTAATACACAAAGACACTACATACTGAGGTCCAATCCACTTACCCTCTATGTGGAAAACTTTGTTTGGTTTTTTTTTTTTTTTTTTTTTTTCTTGAGATATTCTCTACGTGTGTACAAAAAAAAACATATTATATCTCTCAAAGTTTTTGTCTTACTGAGATAAAAATAGGCTTATTTGGAGGGCAACAATATTGTCTATCGTTTTACATTACATACAACACAATAAGTTCACATTTTCATAATTTAAAAAAAAAATTTAAAAAAAAATTTAAAAAAAAATTTAAAAAAAATTTAAAAAAAAGGCCAAACGACAAACTATTGTAAATTACTACAAAAACAACCCGTATGACCGAGATTTTATTTTTACTAGATCGACAGATTTTGAGCAAATACAACATTAGTTATATGTTGTTTAAACATAGGGTTTGCGCAAGCACAAAGCGCCTTTGTTAAGTTCTTGGTGACTTTCTTCACCTGTGTAATCTATCTATACTTATAAAAACGTATATATGTCCCGAGTATACAAAGCTAAAATTTAGAACATACGTTCATTTTATATAACGTA
This sequence comes from Synanthedon myopaeformis, assembly GCA_944738685.1. Classification (NCBI taxonomy): domain Eukaryota; kingdom Metazoa; phylum Arthropoda; class Insecta; order Lepidoptera; family Sesiidae; genus Synanthedon; species Synanthedon myopaeformis. The sequence continues at coordinate 4,703,305 of OX122940.1, forward strand.
AGCGTCCACTTAGAAAATACGTCCGAAGACGGATGCGTGTCGCTGTCCTGACAATGTGTATGCAAAATTTCATGTGCAGTTAAGGCGTGAAAAGTTAACAAACTGGCATAGAGATTTATTAGTATGGATGAATATCAATTTTTCTCTTAGAGCAAACATTAGTTTTTTTTTTTAAATTTCAAAAAGTGTGACTGCTCTTATACTTATTAGAGCAATTTATTATTAAAATACCCCTTATGCAGTAAATCAGTCACAGCACCGATTCCGAGATCCGAATAACCAAACCCCGCTGTCTTATTATCTAACAGCAGACAACTTGCGACCAACTTGCGACAGGCGAAAACTTTCTATCTATTTATACAATATCACACACTAAATCGTGTTTTTGGTATCATGTAACTCATAACAAAAGTGTGGTTTGCGGTAATGCCTCCTACGGACAATAACTAAAATTAACGTGCATGCGATCGCAAGTCATCTGCTGTAGTCTGCTATTAGATAATAAGCCAGCCGCTGCCTTATTATATAACAGCAGACGATATATGATGCACTTTAATTTTAGTTATTGTCCGTAAGAGGTCTTATCGCAAACCACACCTTTGTTACTAGTTACGTGATACTAAAAACACGATTTAGTGTGATATTGCACAAATTGATAGAGAGTTTTCGCCTGTCGCAAGTTGGTCGCAAGTCGTCTGCTGTTAGATAATAAGGCAGCCGATTACTGCCGACTGCTTTTCTTTCACGTTCCAAGTTTAAACAATCATAATAAAAAATTTTTTAAGTAAATTGCTAAATTTATCACAATCAAAAGTTATATATCAAAAGATGGCCCAGTGCTGGATGAGGCCGCGTTAAAAACTGGGTTAAAGCGGATAAAACTTTCACCGACGAACGAGTCTTTCTTTCGATCAAATTTATTGTGCAATAACTACAAAGTCATTAGAAGGTTTTTATAAAATATTAAGTTTGCGAAATCTATCGACTTGGCTATATACTTAAGCAATTAGAGCCAGATTATCATAATAAAAATTTATTTGAGATATACGATTGTATGATTTTTTTTTAACATCCTGCGCCCGATGCAAAAGAGGAGTGTTATAACTTTGATTTGGGTATCTGTTTATCTGTGTGTATGTCTGTCTGTCTGTCTGTGACATCGTAACTCCCTGGTGTTACTATAAGTGGAATTTATATTCACATTTATCCACTGTTCGAAAATTCAAAAAATGTCTTATTGATAAATAAACGTTTTATTAAGAACTGTTCAAATATTTAAATATTAGTATCTAATGTGTTTCGCAATGCGCTTTCCTTTAAGACATATATATATATTAAGACATATATATATATATTTTAGACACAAACAGACAGAGTTACTTTCGCATTCATAATATTAGTATTAGTATTAGTATATATATAGTATGGATGGAACAAAGTCAACAAATTATAAGAGATTATGCTGTGTTAATATATCTGACCTACTTTTAAGATTAGATTAAGTAACATCGACAAAAATAGACTACTTAAAGGAAGATATTGGGGAGTCTGTGGCAATAATAAAACGGAAACACTTATTTATATATATATTTTATTATATTTCTACCCATTTAATTTTTGCTGTATTTTTTTTTAATTTATCAACAACAGTTCAATAAATTTTTAAAAAAAGGCCGATGAGCGAACTCACCCAGAAAAGGCCTATTCATTCCAACTTTATAAACATTTGGGTTACATGAGCTCGGAAACACAGACACCGGACGATGTCGCGTGCAAAAGCTAGTTAAATATAAAGTTAAAACATAGAGTTAAAAGTAAACTTAAGTTGACAAAAAGGACAATTTTAAACCACATTATAATTTCCCCAAAAAGTAAGATTTTAGTCTGTCAAAGTCAAGGTAAAGTTACGTGTTTAATTTCGAAACGAAACTAAGTTCCCCACTCGGTTTCGCTCGTTTAAAATTTTTGATTATCGTCGTGTGTGAGTATTCGAACGCAGAACTTTCAACATTTTGTTACCCCCAATGGTTTCCGTTATCTATAGTTATCTACTATATTGTATAGGGATATTATCTGCTATACTATAGTTTCCTTGTATAATGCAATAAAAAAAAATTACAAAAGTTTGAAATTGAAACACGGCGCCATCTATTGGATGCTTACCCAACCTATGTAACAACAGGTGTTGAGGTGTGCGAATTTAAAACTAACTTACAGCGACTTCTGTTAGAACCTTATGGAACTTACAACCCTATGTCCTACCTATAAATGAAAAATATTTAATTTGCATTAAAAAAATAACTTAATTAGTTAATTATCTAGCTAGTTGGACTAAATTAAATACAGTCTAAGACCAAATAAGAAGTATAGACATTGAAGTATAATGTACTAGCTGGTGCACGCGACTTCGTCCGCGTTGTACGATGAAAGTACCCTATGTCCTTTCTGGTCCATTCTGGTGTCTAAGACGACGTGTATGCAAAATTTCATCGTGATCGGTTCACTAGTTTTTGCTTAAAAGAGTTACAAACATCCATACATCAAAACATACTTTCGCATTTATAATACTAGCTGGTGCCCGCGACTTCGTCCGCGTTGTACGATGAAAGTACCCTATGTCCTGTGGAAAACGTGTATGCAAAATTTCATCGTGATCGGTTCACTAGTTTTTGCTTGAAAGAGTTACAAACATCCATACATCAAAACATACTTTCGCATTTATAATACTAGCTGGTGCCCGTGACTTCGTCCGCGTTGTACGATGAAAGTACCCTATGTCCTTTCTGGTGTCTAAGACGACGTGCATGCAAAATTTCATCGTGATCGGTTCAGTAGTTTTTGCTTGAAAGAGTTACAAACATCCATACATCAAAACATACTTTCGCATTTATAATACTAGCTGGTGCCCGCGACTTCGTCCGCGTTGTACGATGAAAGTACCCTATGTCCTGTGGAAAACGTGTATGCAAAATTTCATCGTGATCGGTTCACTAGTTTTTGCTTGAAAGAGTTGCAAACATCCATACATCAAAACATACTTTCGCATTTATAATACTAGCTGGTGCCCGCGACATCGTCCGCGTTGTACGATGAAAGTACCCTATGTCCTGTGGACAACGTGTATACAAAATTTCATCGTGATCGGTTCAGTAGTTTTTGCTTGAAAGAGATACAAACATTCATCCGTACCTACTAATATTATAAATGCGAAAGTATGTATCTATATCTGATTTTGAGAAAATTTCAATCTTTGCATTTGTAAAATTGATACTGCTATACATTTTTGACATATCATAAGCACCGTAATTTCGAATAGAAATGTGAAAAATTAAATCATGTCAAACAGGACACTCGCCATCGTCGCCATCGTCGCCATCGTCCGTCGCCACGTGGTTCGACCGCATAGTTCGATCGTTCGGACTATTTGAACTTTACGTCCAGTTGGTTCAATTAATCGAACCACCGGTTTAGTAGAGGTTTCGCACAATTTTGTTTCGTACGAATTGTGCGAAGAAGTGACTTTAAAATTTAATATATTTTTAGTCGTTGTTTCGCACAAATATTATTTTCATAAAAAAAAAACTTGAACCAAAAGTACAGTACCGTACAAAAGTGATAGGTATCTATGGGGGAATATTTTTAATGCAGGAGTAAAAAGAATTCACCAGGAATCACAAAAAACATGTGCTTCGACCAATCGATCTATATTATATATTATTATTATTAGACTTTTTCTTCCTGATGGTCCGCGTTTATAGTGTCGAACCACGAGGACTGTAATAACGGTTTTTAAAAGTCACTTGGTTCGCTAGACCGAACAAACGGACGAGTAGTCTCTCTATATACATTTTGTTATACAGTCTAGACTCGCTTTAATTTTAAAATTATTTTTGTAGGGATATCAGTGGGCACTCAAAGGTGTAGAAATCACTCAAAGAAGTCAAAGAATTTACTGCTTTACTAAAATTAACATTGTACTTGTCAGGTAAAAAATAAATGCGCAGCAGGTAACAGGCATTTTACTTGTTACTTTATTGTTTGAATAAATCTTTCTTTTTTGTAACCAGGGTTGGCATGAAAAATTAAGCAAGAAACATAATAGCTGTGGTAGTATAGCCACAGTATTACAATATTAGTATAGCCGTCCTAGCATATACTACCAAATGTGGTAGTACATGCTGTATTAAATAGTATTTATGTTATCTGGTTTTACACCCATGTACAGAAAAATAAATGATTTGATTGATTGATTGATTGATTGATTGATTCGCTGGAAGGTGTGTGTCCTGCTATGACGCAAATGAAAGCTGTCAGTTCAAATGGCTTAGGCTCGATTTCACCAACAGACGGTTATTTTTAAAAAGTTGTTTAAAATTTAAACAGCCGTTTAATAATATTTTTTTGTTCAAAATCGCTAAAATGCGGGTTAAATGCCCTAAACATCAGATTAATCATTAAGTTAATCAGATGTTTAGGGCATTTAACCCGCATTTTAGCGATTTTGAACAAAAAAATATTATTAAACGGCTATTAACGGCCTTAATCATTAAGTTAATCAGATGTTTAGGGCATTTAACCCGCATTTTAGCGATTTTGAACAAAAAAATATTATTAAACAGCTGTTTAAATTTTAAACAGCCGTTTAAAAATAACCGTCTGCTGGTGAAATCGAGCCTTAATCGTGAGAAGCCTGCTTTACAAAGACTTCCTAAAATCCAACTTGACTGTTGAAAAACGTGTCACAACACTATTTTTATATAAGCTGCTCACTTCATCGTACGATTTATATCATAAATGACGATATAAAACGTCATTATATTTCTTAAGATTTACAACCAAAGAAAGGGCAAAATCCATCTTCCACATAAAATATTCCAATTTGATTTAATTCTTAAAACAAGTCTACCAACAAAAGAAATAAATAGATTTGTTATTGAAATATTATATCATTCTTGAAATAGTGAATGTGTATGTAATTATGTATGCACAGTTAGTCACCTGAAGAAAAATATTTATCAGCAATGATTTCTATTTAAGTAATCTTAGGTTATCAGTAATAAAAAAATTGTTGACAATGAGGGTGTGTGAGCTAATACCTACTTTCGGTGCTACAGTTTATATCTCTCATACAATTCCATTGTCGACCAGTACCAAATGGTATGAGAAATTATTTTCATTTGATAAAATATTTAACACCAATTTTTTGTTCACAGTCAAATAGAAATTATAATTTTACATTGAACAATGCACGTAGGTACCTAAATGGAAACATATTTAAATTGTGTATGACATTGTGTAGCTGTGTTCAATAATATTTAAATACAAGATGATTATAAAGTTGCCATTACAATATTTATAATAGAAACTATAATATATATTACATTTTAATAGGTAGTTAAATTTGAAATGAAAGTTACTTTTACATATTAAATACCTACTTTTAATATTAGTGATAGATCTGGAAGATTGTGGAATTTATTTATTTAAAACTAGTGGCCTCCATCCCGGCTTCGCCCAGGTTCAAAATAAAACATTAGTTTTATTACATGTAGTTACAAAGTTTGATCAAAATCGGTTCAGTAGTTTAGGAGTTCATCGCGGAGGAACATGTGACACGTAACTTTTATATAACTATTAAATATTAATTAATTTGTTAATTACTACTTAATGCTGTGTAATTTTAATGATAATGTACAAATAAAAGCAGGCAGATAACTACAAATATTATACCGGTCTAATGAAAATACCAATCATGTTATATGTAATTCAATATTTAATAATACAAAATTTTTGGAAAAGTGTCATCTAATAGAGAAACTACACTAATTCTAATTATGATACTTAAATGAATCACACTTAAATAATATACAAAATAAAAGATGGCATGTGATTATTTATCAAAATTTTATATAAGTATTATTATTAGTTCTATCTTTATAACAAAGAATCAAAATGAACTAAATTTTTTTTGTTACTTTTGTTACTCAGTTGAGAACAAGAGAAATGTTTGGGATACCATAAAAAGACAAATAACGTCAAATAACAAAAAAAAAATCGGTATTAAACTTGTCTATAGCCAACCACAGCCCAGAGTACTATTGGGTAAAACTATTCACAATGATAATTATGTTCAAATGCGAGTGAGTGAAAAATAGCTTTTATTTTCAACTTTCATAAGGATTATTCTTATTTTAAATTGTCTAGGGTTTTTTTTTTAATTGGACTTGTAAATAGAATATTAATATTTAAGTACAAAGTTAACATTTGTATTTTCTAAAACAATTTGTTAGACATAGGGTATAACGATGATAGTGTTGTTTTATAGATTAAAATACAGTTTGGCATGCATAAAATTAAGCCGTAACACAACTTAAATAAAACTTACACGTTGGTAAAACAGTGATTCACGGCTTGTAACTTCATAAAACGGTAGAGTTATAACAGTGAAACGAGTCGGATTAACTTTCTAAAACGCACAGGATTTTCCTATAATAACTTGTTTGCATTAAACAATAACAGTCGGAAATATATTCCGCTATCTTTCCAGTGCAATAAATAGGTTAAAAGTTGAACATACGGTAACAATAACACGTCAATAAATATTAAAAAAAAAAAACATACCTTCTCAACGGCAAACGATTTTGTCTATCTCCACTTGGAAACACCTGCGCTATAATATAACACTCCGATAATCGTGTCTTTTTCTCTTACAAACCATTATTGCACAATAACTATTTAGTCCGGACAAGCAAACGCTGTCCAAATATGGAATTTTTTAATAAAAATCGCTTTCGCAAAGTTGAGCGAGCGTCCACTAATCGCTCACTCCACTCACAAACTAAAATGTCAGCTGGCTTTGCAGCGCTCCTATTGGTCAATCGATTGTATTTTCAATCCATATAGTAGTGCGGACACAATTTATTCACTCTATCTTTGTCTTTCGCGTGCCGTCTCTGTCACTCGTAGCATTAACACCACGACCTTGATAGGAAAATCATAATATTTCGAACGTATTTTACTCTGTCATTGCTTAATAAGTCTGTTTTAGTGTATACCCTGTAAATGTAATTCATATTTTACGGGAGATCTGACTTCGTTTTCTAGATTTCGATCATATGGTAGACAAAGCGATGTGTCAACAATTACGACTTGTGTCCATTGTGTGCAACATCGCGTGTATTGACAAATCTTGGCCGCTTGTGATTGGTCGATGGACAGCTGTTTTTGACACGACCCTGTGTTTATTGTATAGTACTTGTAAACCGTAATAGATGTCAGCACAGTCAGCATCCTTTAAAAGACAATATTAAATTAAATTGTATTATTTAATTGTATTTTCATTATATTCTACAGTAATTGTAACTGTGCTTAAAAAAATATTATATTGCCAATTATAATTAAGAAAAGCAAATATTAAGATCGACCAAACAGGGACTAAAAAATATGACACATTGGTTCATCATATCAATAGTCTGTGAATGTCACGGTTGCCATGGAAACGATCAGTTGTCATTTTTCAACTATCAATAATTGAATTTCAATTTAATGCCATGCCATTGTACTATAATAGTATACATTACAATCATAGTTTGAAAGTAATATTTTAATGAAATATAAACTTTTAATTTACTTTACTGCCCGTGAATAATAATGGATTCATTGGATTTACTTGCACGTGAAGAAGAATTTAAAAGGCTGAACAAACAATTGGAGAAAAAAAGCAATAGTCTTATGAAAGAAATAGAAAATGTTATGGTAAAAATAATTTTGTAAATTGCCGAATCTTGTATCACACTTTCAGACTTCTTTTTAAATAGATATACATTCCTATCCCTTCGCACAATTCCTTCAATAGATAGGTACCTATGGTTGACAGCGCACTTCCGGTACCTTCGGCTTTGCTTGTGTTATAGGCGACGCTATTCACCTACCATCAAGTTTATCGTCAGTCTGCCTGTCTGTCATCTATTTTCCATAATCCAAGGCCTTTTTTGCCACAGTGTCTATCTAATTTTATTTTTAACTAGCTGTTGCACGCGACTTCGCCCGCGTACCTTTATAAAATATAGCCTATGTTACTCGCTGACAATGTAGCTTTGTATAGGTGAAAGAATTTTCAAAATCGGTCCAGTAGTTTTTGAGTTTATTCATTACAAACGTATTAAATCTTCTTGCTTTTGTAATATTAGTACATATATTTTTGTTTACAGCAAAAGCAAGATTTCTTTCAAGATTTCCCAAAGAAACTGAACCTTAATTTGAACACAAGCAACTACAAGAAACATTTCTGTGCCAATAGATCTGAAACTCCTGATCTGAACACACCAAATAAATCTAAAGAGAAAAAATATAAAGTTTGCCCAAGTCCCGCATCAGGACATGAGCATTTTTCTTCGAACGAGAAACTATGTGTTATCAATAAGGAACAAGTTAAAAATGTTGTAAATTCAAAAAATGTTATAGACAATAAACCAGAGACAATGCAATATCTGAATTCGGATTCCACAAAAGAGTCTTGTCGTGCGAACACATGTATGAATTGTAGAAATCCTTCTAGAATTAATTTTTGCGAATGTTGCACGATGCCGAAAAGAAGCGATGGGGACATAGAATTTTTATATGCATTCGTATCTCTCAATGTACAAGAAAACATTCTTCCAAAGTCTTTTTTGAGAGGTTAGTATTTGATTTATTAAGTTTATCACTTGAACTCAATCCCTAAATGTATATCCAATCAAACATGGTTCGTCAAGACCTCAGAACTCCGTGAACACCTGAAGATATAATGGACCATGTTAGTTGTCTACCATCAAATCGACCATCTACCACCATCACCACCGTTCACCATTCAGTGGACCGTCTACAATATAGTGGACTATCTGCCATCAAGTAGACCGTCTACATTATAGTGGATGGTCTACAATATAGTAGATCGTCTACAATATAGTGGACCGTCTACACTACAATATAGTGGACCATCTACACTAAAATATAGTGGACCATCTACACAAAAATATAGTGGACCATCTACACTTAAATTATATTGGCCTATCTACACTAAAATATAGTGGACCATCTACACTAAAATATAGTGAACCATCTACACTAAAATATAGTGGACCATCTACCATATAGAGGATTGTCTAAAATGAACCATCTATTTTCAAGTGGGCTTTCTACAATATAGTAGACCGTCTACATACACTACAATATAGTGGACCAAATACCATATAGTGGATTGTCTGCAATGAACCGTCTGCCATCAAGTGGACCACCTTCAATATAGTAGACCATCTACCATTGATCTACCATAATAAAGTGGACAGTCTACCATATAGACATTCAGTCTGTCCACCACACCTTTCAACACAAAAAGTCTTTAAACCAAATAGGTACCTCTTGATGTTTCAGATCGAGTGTCCGTCGAAAGTGTATGTAAATTCTTAGTGTCAAAAATTAAATTACTCCAAGAACACACAGAGAAACTGCAAAGCTCTTTGGATAAAAAGGTATTATTATTTTTTCGTGTAAAGCTCGTCAGACATGTTGACGACAGGGACTGTCAGCCTGTCTGTCGATCTTGATATAACAAAATATATATATAACAATTTCAGGTAACCCAATGCGAAGGACACCTCACAAAGTTGGCAGAACTCGAAAGCGAGAGAATGTGTTTGTTAAATAAATGTAATAATTTCAAATCTGAAGCATTGGATTTGAGAACCAAATACGCTTCTATGCAAAGTAAATTTAATGTAAGTAAATACATTTTATTAAATATTAATATAAATTGTAATGTAATTTTATGTAGTACTAATTATTTATACCTAATTGTTAATTGATTAGCCTAAACTAGGTTTCTGCGGCGGTTTCACCCGCCGTTTTATTTTTGAAAAATCCGATTCACTCTTCACTTTATCTGTTGAAATTGAAAAAAGTTTAAAACATTTTTTTTTTTTAATTTTAAAATTTTCTTTTTATATATTAATTTTGTTTTACAGCCAATAGAATATTTTTTTAATGTTAAGTTAGACAGACACGCTGACGGTCCACTTGATGGTATAAGTGGCTACCGTCGCCTATAACATGAGCAACGCTTTAGGTGCTGCAAGTGCGCTGCCCACCATAGAAGGATTAAGGATAAGGGATAGGATCAAAGATAAGGGATAAGGAAGGGATGGGATTAAAGATAAGGAATAAGGGGGGCTTAAATCATTGGGTTGCTTTCACTTTTTTAAAAAAAGTGTGTGTGTGTGTGTGTGTGTGTGTGTGTGTGTGTGTGTGTGTGTCAGCTCCGACGCACGACTCGTGTTTACTCCTTACGAACGATAAATAAATAATTTATTAATTTAATAAATACGAACGAACGAATAAATAAATAATTTAATAAATAAAATTAAAACTAATTAATATAATATATTGTATGTATTATATTATAATTATATTAATATTTATTGAAGCTTATTGTGCCTAGACTGTAACGCGTAACGTGTGACACGTGACATTTGATTTTAGTCCCATAAATTTTCTTAAGGAGTAACTCCTTAAGAACTTAAGAAAATGGATTCTTAAGGAGTAAACTTCGAAAATTACGAGTCAAGGTCTACTAGGGACACGACAACTCCTACAAAACCAAGCGGTTAAAGAGTTAAACCATCTTTTTTTTTTTTAAATTTTTAAAGGAAAAAGACAGTCTCTATAAAGAGTGTAGAAGCGAAACAGACAAGATGCAATGCGAAATAAAGAGGCTGAGATCACATAATGCCAATATAGAAGCGAGAATCGCTTCACAAAGTGACGTCATAGATACATTGAAACAAAACTTGGAAGCAGCCAAGAGAAATGAAAAGGTACCACCCTACCTTTTTATTTTTTATAATTTTTATAATTTTATTTAATTTTTATAATTTTTTATTATTTTTAAAATAAATAAAATATTATTTTTTTAAATAAGATTCTCTTGTGGAATATGTTGTAATTTTTTTATCTTATTTTTTTATATATTTTTTTGTGTGTGTCCCAAAAATCTTTGGTAGAGGTAAGGAGTACCGACTCATATCATATGACAATCAAACTGAAAAAATGGTCCTCTCCATGAAATAAAATAAGGGTTCTAAAAGTGGACACAATGGCGCTAATGTAGCATATCTTCTATCCACCTATCTGTCTAATTTATTCACTGCAATAAGGGTTCTATAAGTGGCCACAATGGCGCTAATGTAGCATATCCTCTATCCATCTATCTTTGTCTAATTTACTCACTGCAATAAGGGTTCTAAAAGTGGCCACAATGGCGCTAATGTAGCATATCTTCTATCCACCTATCTGTCTAATTTATTCACTGCAATAAGGGTTCTATAAGTGGCCACAATGGCGCTAATGTAGCATATCCTCTATCCATCTATCTTTGTCTAATTTACTCACTGCAATAAGGGTTCTAAAAGTGGCCACAATGGCGCTAATGTAGCATATCTTCTATCCACCTATCTGTCTAATTTATTCACTGCAATAAGGGTTCTAAAAGTGGCCACAATGGCACTAATGTAGCATATCTTCTATCCACCTATCTGTCTAATTTATTCACTGCAATAAGGGTTCTAAAAGTGGCCATAATGACGCTAATGTAGCATATCTTCTATCCACCTATCTGTCTAATTTATTCACTGCAATAAGGCTTCTATAAGTGGCCACAATGGCGCTAATGTAGCATATCTTCTATCCACCTATCTGTCTAATTTATTCACTGCAATAAGGGTTCTAAAAGTGGCCATAATGACGCTAATGTAGCATATCTTCTATCCACCTATCTGTCTAATTTATTCACTGCAATAAGGCTTCTATAAGTGGCCACAATGGCGCTAATGTATCATATCTTCTATCCACCTATCTGTCTAATTTATTCACTGCAATAAGGGTTCTAAAAGTGGCCATAATGACGCTAATGTAGCATATCTTCTATCCACCTATCTGTCTAATTTATTCACTGCAATAAGGCTTCTATAAGTGGCCACAATGGCGCTAATGTATCATATCTTCTATCCACCTATCTGTCTAATTTATTCACTGCAATAAGGGTTCTAAAAGTGGCCATAATGACGCTAATGTAGCATATCTTCTATCCACCTATCTGTCTAATTTATTCACTGCAATAAGGCTTCTATAAGTGGCCACAATGGCGCTAATGTAGCATATCTTCTATCCATCTATCTTTGTCTAATTTACTCACTGCAATAAGGGTTCTAAAAGTGGCCACAATGGCGCTAATGTAGCATATCTTCTATCAACCTATCTGTCTAATTTATTCACTGCAATAAGGGTTCTATAAGTGGCCACAATGGCGCTAATGTAGCATATATTCTATCCATTTATCTTTGTCTAATTCACTCGTCAATGCTACACTAGAGCCATCTTAATTTCTGGGACCACTTTTTAATACATAGAGTCGGTCCTCCTTACCTATACCCTCCATAGTGGTTGGTTACCGCTGCCAAATGGGCCGCCCGGTCGACAAGACTCACCGTACTCACTGCCAATGCGACTGTACGTCTGTTCGTTTGCAGGAATTTCGTGATTCCTCTCGAAGTCTGTCAGTGTCCCATCAAAACGCGATCCACAAGTTGGAAGATCGCGTAAAAAGTTTGACAGCTCACATAGACACGCAAATGGAGCTCATAGACAATTTGAGGAGACAGAACGTTATGCTGGCGACAGACGGCGCTTTGAAAGCATTGGAGAAAGAGTATTATAATTTCTTGACCCAAGATTAAAGTTGACTAAAATAAAATTAAAAATCAAAAGAAAATTTATAAACTTATCCAAAAATTATACTAATTCATTAATTAATAATATTAATTTGTTTTTAGTTAACCATAATGTTATTATAAACGTGATATAAACACAGTGTTTGTTCATTGTAATTTATTGTAAATAAATAATGTTACTCAAACAAACTTTCCTTTTTTTATTAACATTTTATGATTAACTGGCCAGTACTTATTTTCAGTTAGAACTGAAAATGACATCAGAAAGGACATAGGGTACCTTTGATCGTTCAACGCGGACGAAGTCGCGGGCACCAGCTAGTTTTCTACATATTTTCTTCTACAGTTTGGGTTTTACCTATCAATAAGTAGTGTTCCAGTGATCCAATATTAATTAGATTGAATATAAATCATAGGGTGATTAAATTTATTGCAACAGCATGATGTGTCACCAAATATGTATACAAGATGACAGCATTGGCATTACGCGGTTGTAACAGGAAAAACAAATAATGAAGGTCTCAGCGATTCGTCATCTCCGCAACATCTAAGGGGCTGTTCATGCATAAGCATAAAAATCGCTGAGAACGTGAGGATAGAACGCAGGATTAAAAAAATATATCAATTTTATTTGACTGTTCTGTTGTGTATCATAGAAGATTTCACTTCAAAAATTTTGACATGGGAAAAAAACAATTGAACTCGCGACATGTTACCGTAACCGTGTAACCGACACCTCTGTATAATTTCAGATATTGCGCCTTTAGGCGCGTTGGGCATTTTTGAGATGGGGAAAAAACAATTGAACTCGCGACATGTTACCGTAACCGTGTAACCGACACCTTTGTATAATTTCAGATATTGCGCCTTTAGGCGCGTTGGGCATTTTTGAGATGGGGAAAAAACAATTGAACTCGCGACATGTTACCGTAACCGTGTAATCGACACCTCTGTATAATTTCAGATATTGCGCCTTTAGGCGCGTTGGGCATTTTTGAGATGGGGAAAAAACAATTGAACTCGCGACATGTTACCGTAACCGTGTAACCGACACCTCTGTATAATTTCAGATATTGCGCCTTTAGGCGCGTTAGGCATTTTTGAGATGGGGAAAATACAATTGAACTCGCGACATGTTACCGTAACCGTGTAACCGACACCTCTGTATAATTTCAGATATTGCGCCATCTACACAATATCAATGAAACTAGAATATGTTACGTAATATTAAACAATTGATAAACAATAGTTCAAGTTTTAACTTCTGTCGGCACATCCGGAGTGCCACTGTTTTTTTTTATGTTACCGTCGATAGAGAGGCTGACGGTCCTCTTGATGGTAGGTGGTTACCGTCGCCTATAGGATAAGCAACGCCACAGGTGCTACAAGTGCTCTGCTAACCTTAATTGTATTAAGGTTAAGGGGTTAATAAGAAATGGGGTATTTATCTCTGACATCGATTACTCACTCACCGTAACACAAAAGCACACGTGCTGTTATTTTACGGTGGTCTTCTGTAAGGGGATGATTACTACCGTCAGATGGGGTGCCAAAATTACTGCAGTGTGCTCTGACACTACAAACTAGATTCAACTTTGAATTTCCAAAGTTGACCCTGCCGAGAATCGAATACGGGACCCCTGAGACGGAGAGTTAAGGCAACCACTCGTCCAAATGGCTCGTTAAAATTTAACTATAGGGTTTATGTCAGCTGTAAGTTATTGGCCACTGTTGTCAGACAGGCTGCTCCTTGTCTTAATTGGTACCCAACACTACCACTTTAAGATATTAATATTTGTGTAAATACAAATAACATTTTAACTAACATTTGACGACACACGTTTGGTCTAGTGGCTAGTAACCGTAGCTGTTAACCAAACGGTCGCGGGTTCGAATCCCGCTAGGGGCAAATGTTTATGTGTTAACAATTTTACCTTTGTACCTGAGTCATGGATGTATGTATTTACAAAAAAAATAGTAATCTACGTATTATATCAACTGTTTGGTATCCATAATACAAGCATTAGTTGCTTACTGTGGAACTAGATGGTGCTGTGTGGAATGTGTGAAGATGTGTGAGATGTGTCTAAAGGAAGGAATAAATTTTTAACAAGCAATGCCAGAAAATTGGGCATACTTTCCAAGGTTAGGCGGTACTTCACTGCGAGACAGCTCCTTGACCTATACAGAGCACAAGTCCGATCTTGCATGGAGTACTGCTGCCACCTCTGGGATGGGTCTGCCAGTTATCAATTGGCTGCACTGGACTCGATTGAAAGGCGAGCTAAGAAAATTATTGGCAACGACACCCTTGTGGAGTCTCAACTCCAAAGCCTGCAGCATCGCCGAAAAGTAGCATGCCTATCGATTTTCTATCGTCTGCACTATGGAGAGTGTGCGTCCAATCTATACGACCTCATCCAACCGGAACCGTTCCACTTGCGGACCACGAGGCGCGGACGGGGGTTTCATCCCTTCGTGGTTGATGTTCCTCGGACACGCACGAAGCGTTACAGGTCCACCTTTCTTGTCCGAACCGCTAGGGAGTGGAACTCACTGCCTGCGTCTGTGTTCCCACAAAATTACAACCTCGGGGTCTTCAAGTCAAGGGTAAATGGGCACCTACTAGGTAAGCGTGGTCCACTTTCGGCCGCATCTGCACCTTACATCAAGTGAGATCGCGGCCAAGCCTTGACCTTGACAACGTAAAAAAAAAAAAAAAAAAAAAGCATCTCAATACAAAATATCTCTTAATGTGAACACGCCCTTAATTCTAACATTGAATTGACATTTTACGACTTTGTATTTTACGCTATAGCAATTACAACCTACATTCGCTTATTGGTTTAAAATTTTATATATCAAACAAATGGCGATGTTGTTTAGGTAAGCGAATTGGAACAAGATTCAATAATAGGGTGGCCATCATATTTTAATTATTTAGGACAATTAAATAAAGTTTAAGAAATAATTAATATTCCCCCATGTGTCACTTTTGTACGGTACTGTACTTTGATTTCAATTTTTTTAAAGAAAATAATATGTGTGCAAGATGACTACTAAAAATATAGTATAATTTAAAGTTGGCTTTTCGCACATTTCGTACTAAATAAAATTGTGCGAGATGACTACTAAAATAGTTTTTTTTTTTTAATATTTTTACTCACACGCCATGTAGTTGAATATGTGATCACAAAATATTAACTCAATGAAATTGAAATTTATAGAAAAGTCTACAAGTTTTGGATTTATTTTTAAATTTCATTCATTAAAGTAATGATCGCCTGAAAAAGACTGAAATACTTTTATTACAAAATTCTCCAAAGTGCAAGTTAAGAAAAACAATGGTCTGGCAGAAATAGCTAAGTAAGCAAAATAAAACCAATTAAATATTTTTTTTTTCAACCAGTGAGCAAACAATTAACTGTCAAGTGTCATAACCATGGCCAAGGATGATTCTCTCTCTAAATTTTCGGCGGCGTTACCCAAATTACGTTACCCATAAGACAATTCAATGTCGAAAAATGACCAAGTTTTTTCTAAAATAATTTAATTTGTTCTAAATAAAGATATACAATGCATTACCTGAGAGTTTAAAAAATTGTAATACCATGCATAGCTTTAAACACAAGTTAAAGAATAGATATTGGACCAATGTTGGAAATAACTAATTTATCTCCGATGGATTAAATGTACCGATATAAATATAGTTATTAAGTTTTCATAGCTTAAGTGGACAACTTGTTCGTTTCTTATGAGAATAAAAAAAAATTTAAACCGAATTACTTAAAACGGTCGTCGAAGAACACAAAAGTTTATGCGCGACAAGAGCTCGGGGTTAACCCCACTTCTGGTAAAGTTTATTTCCAACATACCTAAATCATTGTCACCCTAGCACATCATACGACCTCCGATAACTCGATGACCTATACGATACTACAACAACCATTATTAAATCGCACACTTCAGTGACCACACGTGTCTTTACAAAATGAGATTTTTAACTTTAGTTGGTTTGTTCGTATTGACGCTATGTTGTGCTAATGCGACGCACTTCGTCATAGGGAATATAGCTGATAGGGTTGTGTTAGCGAAAAATGAAAAGGTTGAATACAATGCTATACCGTTCGTTAAAAGGGTTAAGCAGTACTTTTGGACTGGACCGGACACGAAGAAAATACAAGTATGTAAATAAGTTATGTATATTAAAGAAATTTGCTTAAGTTATGTAGATTATAAGAACTTAACAGCACGTGTCTTGTGTTTCGGTGAGTGAGTAAACGGTCAGAGTACATTCTATCCTCATTTTGTCCCATTTATTCTATGCCATCGAGTGGAGCGTTAGCTTGCCTTCTGACCATTAAGGTTTTTGCTCATATAGCGAATATCATTATGATTACTTCTGACAAAAGTTTCTTAATAAAATTTTCAACAAATTTGGATATATTCTTTTGTACTCTACGATCAATACTTAGGGCCTCTTTCACCATGTGTCAAGTAAGCTAACCGCCATTTAAAGTCACCAGTAACAGGGAACGATGGAGATGATATATACCTTTGTTTGTACGGTAAAAGTCCCAGACATTAAAAAGAAAATAATAAAAAAAAACGCCTATCGAAGGATGTGCAGTGAACCGAGTGCATAATTTAATAAAACATAAAATTATTTCTAAAAGTAACTAATCAACACTTTACTTGTAGTTGGTGAAAGAAGGGCCTCTTTAAATAAATTCGATTTTGTGCCTTATTTTTAGTAGTATTTTAAACTAGCTGGTGCCCGCGACTTCGTCCGCGTTGAACGATGAAAGGTACCCTATGTCCTTTCTGGTGTCCCAGACAACGTGTATGCAAAATTTTATGGTAATCGGTTCAGTAGTTTTGCGTGAAAGAGTTACAAACATCCAAACATACTTTCACATTTATAATATTAAGTAAGATGATTACGTGTCACGTTGTGTTTCCTCGATGAATTCCTAAACTACTGAACCGATTTTGATAAAATTTCGTAACTATGTGTAATTTTGTCCAACTTAAAATATAGTTTTTATTTTGAACAAGGGCGAAGCCGGGCGCGGGCCACTAGCTAATTATAAAAATACTTGTATCAGAAGACCCCGCTCCTCCAACACCGCACTTAAATATTAGGCTAAATTAGAAAAACTATCTGTAGTTAGAAGAATAAAATAATAAGTTTATAAAAAAATAAAAAATTAAGGATGCTAATAGCACACATACTGTTATTTCACGGTGGTCTTCTGTAAGGGGGTGGTTACTACCGCCAGATGGGCTGCCAAAATAATTGCGAAACGCATTGTGCCCTGCCACTAATTTCCAAATCCAGACCATAGTGCCTATAGCTGCCTAGTGCTAGTTTTATTCGATCGAACGCGTAAACGTGAATTTGTGTGGGAATGAAGCAGTGCTACACGTTAGCCACTAGGTGGCGCTGCTTCATTCCAATACAAATTGACGTTAGCCACTAGGTGGCGCTGCTTCATTCCAATACAAATTGACGTTAGCCACTAGGTGGCGCTGCTTCATTCAAATACAAATTGACGTTAGCCGCTAGGTGGCGCTGCTTCATTCCAATACAAATTGACGTTAGCCACTAGGTGGCGCTGCTGAACTAGGCACTCCAAGTCAAATTTGATGTACATTTTCAAAGTTTACCCTCATCCAAGGGGCTCGCCAATCATCTTGTCATCTCGACAAAAGTACCTACCAAAAGTACTCATTTCCCAAAAAAAATATTGTAATATAACCAAAAGTAAAAAATGGCGCGGCTATACGCTTTGTCCGTTAGTTACCTACTTACATGAACATTTTATTTATTGTTTATTAAATTATATAATTCATATATCAAGACTAGTTGATCCTGCAAACGCTGTTTTGCCAAAAAAAAATTGGGGTATAAAAATAGTTTACAACCTAACGGTAACCTCAGACGTACCGAATATACACAAGAAATTTCATAAAAATCGGTCAAACCGTTTCGAAGGAGTTTTGCTGTGACACGTGAATTTTATATACTTATAACCGCGGCTGTACACACTCGACTAGAGCCTCTCGTCGTGAGCATATCTGTACACACTCGTTCTGACAGTTGAACAATGGACATAGAAACTGCTGCTGCTGTTTGTCTCTGTGCAGTGAGCTATTATAATTTTTTACACATTTACCACAAAAAGTAAACTCTTAGGCCATGGAGAAATAGATGATGGTGGATTCGCGCTCGTTAGACCACATAGTATTTTCAAACATTGTCAACGGGCAACTACATGAACGAGTGTGTACATGCTCGCTCTCGTTTTCCCCGCGAGAGCCAACGAGACCATTTGATTCGGGCGCAAAAAACCGACAAGCGACCGAGACTCATCGGGACGAGAACAAGAGACCGAGACTCATCGAGACGAGAACAAGAGACCGAGACTCATCGAGACGAGAACAAGAGACTGAGACGAGACGAGAACAAGAGACCGAAACTCATCGAGACGAGAACAAGAGACCGAAACTCATTGAGACGAGAACAAGAGACCGAGACTCATCGAGACGAGAACAAGAGACCGAGACGAGACGAGACGAGACGAGAACAAGAGACCGAGACTCATCGAGACGTGAACAAGAGACCGAGACGAGACGAGAACAAGAGACCGAGACGAGACGAGACGAGAACAAGAGACCGAGACTCATCGAGACGAGAACAAGAGACCGAGACTCATCGAGACGAGAACAAGAGACTGAGACGAGACGAGAACAAGAGACCGAGACTCATCGAGACGAGAACAAGAGACCGAGACTCATTGAGACGAGAACAAGAGACCGAGACTCATTGAGACGAAAACAAGAGACCGAGACTCATTGAGACGAGACGAGAACAAGAGACCGAGACTCATTGGGACGAGAACAAGAGACCGAGACTCATTGAGACGAGACGAGAACAAGAGACCGAGACTCATCGAGATGAGAACAAGAGACCGAGACTCATTGAGACGAGAACAAGAGACCGAGACGAAACGAGATGAGAACAAGAGACCGAGACTCATCGAGACGTGAACAAGAGACCGAGACGAGACGAGAGCACCATGTACATACTCGCTCTCGGCCTGTCCTGTCTCTGGATGTCTCGGCGAGTGTGTACAGCCGCCATAATTAAGATTAAGTACACGCGAAGTCGCCGGCATTAGCTAGAGTCTTAAATAATGTGTTTTATTTGGATCTAAATCACATCACAATACTTATAATTCAAAATCTTGTTCCAGGGCATCCAAGCATTAGACCTGTTGTACAGCAAAGCCACCATCAACATAACTGCTGGAGGTATAGGCCATTCCTTCGTCAATCTTCGGATGAAAAGCGAAAGAGGCAGCGGACTCAGTTACGACATAGGCATATATGTTAACCCTGACTTTTATTAAAAGCAACCATCTGACTCAGATATTTAGGTTCATATTAGCTTGTTAATTTTTATAATAATAAATTATTCTATCATATAATTGTAATTATTATCCATACTTCCGTACTATCCGTACTTTTATAGTATTATAAATGCGAAAGTATGTTTGGATGTATGAATGTTTGTAACTCTTTCACGCAAAAACTAGTGAACCGATCACCATGAAATTTTGCATACACTTTGTCTGGGACACCAGAAAGGACATAGGGTACCTTTTATCGTTCAATGCGGACGAAGTCGCGGACACCAGCTAGTATTATAAATGCTAAAGTATGTTTGGATGTTTGTAACTCTTTCACGCAAAAACTAGTGAACCGATCACCATGAAATTTTGCATACACTTTGCCTGGGACACCAGAAAGGACATAGAGTACCTTTCATCGTACAAAGCATACGAAGTCGCGGGCACCAGCTAGTAAATTATAATTCACTCTTACGTCGTTGACATATAACCTATTCATTGGAATTAAAAAGTTTATTTATTATTGCTGTTTTTCTTTATTAAAGCATTTGTTTGTTTAATAGACAAATTACTTTTAAATCTAAAATCTAAATATGTGCTTCTATTATTTCGATGACTGTACCTACCTAACAATCTTAGAATAAGTTTTTAGAATTTAGATTTTACGCTGTCAATACCCAAATGAATACTTTTTTAATTTATGAAAATTAAAAAACTTTACTAATTTTGACACATATTTGACAATCTGAAAATAAAGCGAATTTTGTTGACTACTTACAAGAATTATTATTTGTAACATTGAACATATTATTTAGATAGTGTTTTGCGGTTTATGTGCGTATGTTTTGTGATTATCATGTTTGAAATGTGTTTGGAATTGATAAATAGCAAATGTTGGTCAATTTTTTATGGTAAGTATTCCTTTGTTTTGAAATAGCTATTTTATTTGTCGAGCGTCGAGCAAAAAATAGGTAAACACGACGACTTGATATAGTCTCGCTTGACGCAGCCTATGCGAAGCAAAGATAACTATTTGAAGTTACTTTGCACAAAAATTCAGACATCAATTTTCTATACTAATATTATAGAGAGAGGAGATTTGTATGTTTGTAATGATAAACTCAAAACTACTGGACAGATTTTTCAAAATTTAAAAAAAATCAACGAGTATCAAAGGCTATATTTTATAAAAGGTACGCTGAGTATTTTTTTATATAATAAGTGAACCATATTCCATCTAATTAATGAACTGACATGCTATCGTTCACACATACGCTTTATTAAAATTAAATTGTATTTACAATGAAAGAGGACTCGAATTATCATTTTCAGTTTATGTATGGCAGACAGGCTGACTGTCCACTCGACGAATTAAGTTGACAAAACCTTTTTGACCCATTCATTATGAAATTAATCATTGAAATGCATCGGACTAATAGACGGACATTTCGTTTTCGACTTGACACTTGATACAAGTGTTCCTTACATAAGACTACTGTAAAATAACAGCATCTAATTAAGCTGTTGAGACACTGTGACTAAGGCCGGTCATACACGGGCGGCTTGAAGCAGTCAGGACTGCTTCAAGCTGCGACTGCATAGTGAACTACAGTCTTATATTGTACACACATACACGGAACCGCCGAGCAGTTGTGACTGCTTCGGGCAGTCGGCAGGGGGGTGAAATTTCAGCGTGCGGTCGAGCAGCGACTGCTCGAATGCAGGCATACACTGACTGCTCGAGCTGTCGACTGCTCGAGCTATCGACTGCTCTCGTGACCTCCGCCCGCGCTCTTCATTCCACGTCACGCGCGCCTCTCGTTAGTTCGTGATTTGTCGAGCAGTTGACACCAACTGCTTCCGTAGATATTTTTATTTTATTTTTATTTATTTATTTAATAGCCAATCTTACAGCATGTAACATTTTAGAAATACATAAAAACAGTTTTAAATTTTTATATAGCCTATTACAAGGTTAGACATATTAAAATTTATAAGTACAAAAAAAAGAAAATACGAGTAATTAAAAAAAAAATTATATATATATATATATATATATATATATATATATATATATATATACACGCATGTATCTATAATTATATAAACATATATATATATGCACATATCAAACTCAACTGCTCGAGCGGTCCATGTATTGTATGTTGATCACTGGCTAACTGCTCGAGCTGTCTTCTAATCCTTTATCCCGGCTAAGTTTGGCATTACTTGCAAGCATCTATGACGTTGCTTCCGTTGATAGGCGACGGTAACCACTTACCATCAAGTGGACCATCAGACTGCCCTCTTACCATTACTTTATTGTAAATTGTAATTGTTGTATCTCTTCTTTCAGTTTACTTTGTCTAATGGTACTTACTGAAGGATACACTATATCTAAAAATATAGCGAGCGATAGCAATAATAATGATAAATTCGACAATATAAGAGACATTGAGTATAATGAAGAAAAAAGAAATCTCCATTCACACCACAAGTGCATAAGTGATGGTAAGCATGTGTCTACACCGGAACAAAGTCAACGGAATATGTCCAATGTGAAGACAATGAAATTGGTATCGAAACATCCCGAAAATAGTGATGCGAATAATGGTTTCTTTAGGAAAATAAAGAATAAATTTATTGGTAAAGCAAAACCTAAAAAGATCAAGAAAGTTAGAAATGTAAAGAAAAAAGGATATAATGAAAATAATTACGAAAAAAAATTCAAAATATCTGACACAAATAATGTTGAAAATCTGAACAATAATAATGTTGTTGCTACTAATGATTTCATTTTAAACAATGATTTTGATGCCATTGATGGGTATTTGAAAAGGAAAAGAAGTTTTGAAAAAACAATCGCTGCTAACAATAAGTTGGATCTAAAACTTAATGACAATTATTTCAATTCAGATGCCAATGATCTAAAATTTAAATTACTAAACACAAACTTTGATAAAGTTAAAGAGATCGCTGATTTTAATGAAATGAAAAATCAGCTTTCGGACGTCACCACTAAAATAGGCCACTTAAAAAACTTATATGATTTGGATAAAATAACAAGTAGAGTACCATATTCACAGAAAATGGTAACCTATAACTACAATTTAGGCAGTGGAGGATTCAAGGAGATAGTTCAAATAGAGAGTTTATTGAATAATATGAAAAATCGGGCATTTCAGACGGTGATTGAACAGAGTCCAGAAATCACGGAAGCAGTAACAAACGTTGTTACAGAAGTAACTTTTGAATCGGACCCCTACCTTAACCACTTGAATATTCAGTTTCCGAAATTTAAAACTTTCAATTCGATTAATGATATAGAAAAAGTTAATAGAAAAGCAATTTCTATACCTGCCAAAATTGTTTTTAGTGATGAAACAGAAGAAGCAAATAACATAAAGAAAAGATCCATAAAGGAAGAAGCTGCCTCGAAAGCGTACACTATTGAACATGATTTGCAGAAAAAATTAAGAAAGACATATAAAAAAGTGAAGGAGGATCTGCATAAAGAAATCAAAAACTTGAAGTCCACTTTACACTGGGACTCTGCGAAACCAACAGCAACTCCACCCAATGGTGGTAAGGACAGTAAATACAATAAGGACACAAAAACAAAGGTTACTTCTGAAAAAACTGATGTCAAGGTACATCCAAAAAAAGTGACATCTCCAAAAGCTTTACACAAGACCCCTAAATTTAGAAGAAATAAAACATTTGATATCTTGCCGTCTCTAAAGTTCACCACACCTTACGATGACGATTTGGTGATGTTGACATTATTTGAGAAAACTTTAACTAAAATTCGTGAAGACAATATAAGAAAAATGCTCACAACGACTACAGGACCTCATAAACGTCTATACGTAAGAAATTTTAATCCACGCAATAACGAGCTAGATTTCGGAGAAGATTCGGTTAAAGTTTCCGAGGGAGATTCGCCAGATATTGTTATGAGTTACAATGATGATTTAGAAGAAAAGAGTGTAACGGCTAATGATGAAACAGACGATATAAGCTTCGAAGGATTGAGTAGTAAAATTGCATACAACGACTATGTGAATGGATACAAACATTATCTGAAATTCCAAAAGGAATTGGGTAAGGATAAGTTTTCCAATCAAGTAAGATTCCAAGCTCACATGCATCATAGCGTTGATGATATTGGCAAATTCATATTGAATAAAATACCACAGATATCTACTTCAAGGTATAAGAGAAAGTTTTTCGATGACACAGATGCCGATGATCAAGATTTTTCCACTAAAAGCGACGAGTCGTGGTTCAAAAGGCATTTTTACTTTTTCATAGACAATGGTCAACCTAAAAAATATCATACAGCACAGACTGTAACTGTTAAATCGCCTGTCGTTACTAAGGCCAATGTTTCAAAGGCGAGCAAGATCAAACTTGAAGACAATTCTACTTTGAATACAGACGGAATTCAGAAAACAAATGATGAGTCTAATCGCATATCTGATGTCGAAGTACAAGAGTTCACTAAGCCCTTAACAGATTCTAATCGTGAGTCATTAATCACTCAATCATTTCGGCGTAAGTTTTTAATTGTATTTCTATTGTCATGGACACAATTACACAGTCCCCAGTAACCTGTAGTTTTTGGAGAATTATTTGTCTAAATTTGTAGTCTATTCCTAATTATAACTGCGTGAGCTTTAATAACTGCGTGTGCGAACATCATGGAAATTACATAGTAATATAATATGTAATTGTTTATGCACATGAAAAGTTGCGTAGCGATGAGTCTAAAAAGAAAATCAGTGTTAATTTTTAATTTTCTAAATATTCCTGCCCACACTTAGTGGCTTGACAACGCAGATAATGCTCATCTGTGGGTGACAGTCATTTATTTTGAATATACTTGGCCCTGCAACTTTGTACTTATGAAACATTTTGTTTGATAAAAATTCAATTTTTTTTTATAGAAACATCCGCAGAAGTAACAACTGAAAAACATGGACTACTAAATATAAATTTGAAACGGCGCTTAAAAAATATTCGAAACCGGAACAGTAAAGCAAGATATAAAAGAAGAGAGTCCGATGAAGTTTTGAAAATTGACAATGACTATAACAGGAAAAAAGTAGGTTACGTTCAAGTGAATTCTGCTCCAACACAAACAGCAGTGGTTAAATTGGAGAACACAGCTAAGACAAGTAAAATAAAAAGCTTATTGAATGGAATACGTTTTAGAAAACGCAAAAATAATAATAAAAATGAGAAATCGAGACAGAAACGTAACTTTGAAAGAAATCGAAGGTTTAACATTTTAAAGATGTTGAAGAATTCAATAAGTTTTAGTTCAAATAATAATAGTTTAAAAAATAATAATACAGAAACTGGATTTGCGACTCATGATTACGATTTACTAAGCAGTCATATAGATACATTTACACCTGTGCCATATAACAAGAAAATATTGTCACCCTTTAACGATTTAAGAAATGAATTACAGCGTCAAGTACCAAATATTACTTTTAGCGATATTGACCTATCAGACTCGAATGTAGTTATGAACGAAGAAATGCCAGAAAACAACTTTGCTATCAGTAAAAACAAAATCAATCAGAATGAAGGTAATTTATTAGGTGAGTTGGGAAATAGTTACAAGCTCTTTAAGTATAGTAGCCTTTTTTGTTTTAGTCTTGAGTCTTGAGATGTTTAAAATGAGTCTGAAATGTAAATTATTCCGTTCGTTGGTGTAATCATATATTTCTGACGTAAGAATTTCACTGCTAGACATAGGCCACCCCTATAATATTCAAATAGGGCTAGTCAGCTGCATCCTGGATACAGCATCATCTCCGATAATCCTCGGGGATTCAGTATCCCCAAAAAAAGTTAAGCTTTTTTTAAGTCCCACGCTTCAACGCCATAACTGGCAGCCCTATTCGTTGGTAAGACAATGGTCAAAACGTTTGTTTTGAGTCATTGAAAAATTTCGGATAAGAAGACGTCTCGGAGCTTACTGAGCGTTGAAAAAATTATATAATATTATACAAACTCACAACATTTGTTTTTATATATTACAAAACTCATATAATTATAATATCTTATCAAATGGATTATAATTAAGATATTTTTTGTTGTTAAAGGTTACAAATTTACAGCAGATATAACATCACCGAGAAACGATTTCAACGTCATCAAAAAGGTTAGACCGAGCAATAATTTCAAATTAGTCAAAGAGGTTACACCGAGCTTTGATTTTAATGTGGTCAAAGAGGGGACACCGACAAATAATTTCAACGTAGTCAAAGAGATTACACCGAGCTATGATTTTAATTTAGTCAAAGAGGTGACACCTAGCAATGTTTTCAATGTTGTCAAAGAGGTGACACCGAGCTATGATTTTAATGTGGTCAAAGAGGTGACACCAAGCCATGATTTCAAAGTGATCAAAGAGTTGACACCGAGCCATGATTTTAAAGTGGTCAAAGAGGTGACACCGAGCGATAATTCCAACGTGGTCAAAGAGGTCAACATAAAACTAATAAAGGTTTCAGGTGAAACTGCACCCAATAAAATTGTGTCCACAACATCGAGTTATTTAAATGACCTAAACGACAGCATTAATGATTTAAAATCTTTAACTTTGAAAGACGCTTATGGCGATTATATACAGAATTCATATATAACAAGTTTTGACAGTTTTGAGAATACATATAAAACAACCGAGGAGAAAGATTACTTTGAGGGTCATCCGTCAATGAAAATTATAATTGACAAGAGAGCAAACAGAACTGCCAATAACTATTACCATATGTATGAAACATCAACAAATAGTTTAGCTCGCAATGAAATGTTCAATAGCCCCAATAATAATTTAAACTCTTCACCTATACATGAAATTAACATAGACGAAAAATCAACTGCAAAACTGATAAATAAAAACAATAACGATGCATTGTTTTTTAATAAAAAGTACACTCCAAAGCATACATTTCAATTTCATAATGACAAACTTTTCGAAAGATTAAACGCAAAATCTACTTTGAAAGGTTCAGATGAAGAATTGCTAAGAGAATTCAATAAGAAATCATCCAATAAGATTATGAATGAAGTTGGTGACGACAATTTGTTCTATAACTGGCGCAAAGAGACTAATACTGATGACCATAAAAATGAAATCAACAATGATGAATTGTTCAAAAAAATCAATGAAAACTCAACAGTGACATTTTCAAGTGATATAAATAGTGCAACAGAGAGAAGAAAAGAGTTACCTTTGCAGATTACTTCAACGATTGCAGATTACTTTAACGATTTTTTGATATGGAACAATGACATTTTAGAGTCTAAGAAACTTGTTTCGCAAGATATACTTAAAAACGTTTCCAATATCAAGCAGTACTCTGATGATTTGAATCTATTAAGATACCGTTGCATCGAGGTTGACAAGTTTATGAAAGGTAGCAAATATCACGCCAATAAACTTAATGTCACCAATGCAAAAGCTTCACATAAAAAACCTCAACACAATATTAAAGTTGATGATAACATTAATACATCTGGAGTCAAAGCAAGTGACTTGAAGATTAAAAACGAAAAGGAAAATTTGAATCGACACGTTCAATCTAATGTTGTTATTGATTATTTGAATAAAATGAACAAATCAGGAGAGAGACATAAATGTGGTGTTAAAAAGTTTATGGGATTTGATACAAAAGATTTATCTACAGGTGTGTATCTATTTCTACAATTATTATAAGTAGCTGACCCCAACGTCTTTGCCTCCCTGTGCAATTTTTTTTCATACTGTACGCTCGCCATTTGAGTGCAGCTCTGAGAAATGCGCTTAGTGCTGCGACCAAACTAATGTTTGGAGGTGTGCTCAGGAGCTGCATGAACTCATACCGCCTTCCCCTTTCTTCCATCGGACATACAGACGTACAAATGTTTACCGTCCTCATCTTGTCGATATCCCTCTATTTCGGACTAAGCTCTTTAAAACATCTTTTATAATGCACACTGCCAAAGGTTTGGAACTCCTGAGCTCATATAACCCAAATCTTTCCAAAGTTCTCTTGAATAGGCATCTTCTGGGTTGAGAATGAGGTTCGCTCCATCTTAGGCCTCATCCTTGCTACACAGTTGGTTGTTGGTCAAGAGCAAACCCAACTTTTATTAAAAAAAAAATGGTACGGTCTGTCAATAAAGTGTAGAAATTAAAAAGTGGCAATACTGCAGTGTTGTTTCGTTCTAACCATATAGTTGATAAATAAGAAAGAGACAACACTATAGTATTGCCACTTTTTAATTTCTACACTTTTTTGACAGTGTAGTAAAGTCGATAATGTTGGTACTATCGTGATCTGAAAATTTTAACCACTTTAAGGTTTATAAATTTCAAGCACACATATATGTCATAAAGTCGATGATATTATAATATTATATGATTTGATTAGATATATACTTATGTTAATTCGATTTTTTTTTTATTAACACGAATTCGTACTTGACGACGAATAAACACGTTTTTTAAGCGCTCGAATTAATTGTTTTTAAACTAAATGCATATAAATATGCAGCTATCGATCGTGCGAAGAATGTTAATCATAATCCGACTGCATTCAGATAGGACGCGTACAATACTTGTCAGTTACAAACACGACAAAATAATAAGTTCTAATTTTATAAAAATAGTCACGACCTTGCCCATTGAAGCGACATGTCCTTCAGGGAAAAGCCTCGAAATAAAGATTTAAAAAAAAACGACAAAATAATCAGCAAAATCGGTCTCAAGTGATGCTTCTCAGAAATTTCTTTAACAAGTTTCATCAAATTTAGTTAAGCGGTTTTATTGTTGTAAAGACTTGTGGTATGGTATCAAATTGAGGTATGGTGATAATTTGTATTTGTCAAACGACATTCTAACTCACAGATAATAATGAAAAATCAAAAGCCACCGATGCGACGGATCTACTGATCGACAACACAGTAATGTCTTACGATGATGAATTGGAATATTTTACAAGTAAAATTAAAAAGGATCTACTACGTATGTTTAATATTTACAATGGATTTGTTTCAATTAATTTTTTAATAATATTTACCTTTACATTGCAGCAAAGCAGACTGATAGAAAGCACTCTAAATCAAATAGGGTAAGAATTTACTTTTTTTTTTTTTGTTCTCAATTGGCGTAAATTTTGATTTTATTTAGCTCACTAGCTGGTGTCAGTGACTTAGTCCGCGTTGAAAAATAAAAAAGTGTAAGCAATATAACGTTGACCTTCATTGTTTAATAAGTATACTCATATAAAACAAATGCTTATATGAGTCTTTTAATATGTTAAAGAAATGCTTTTACAAAAATGGTTTTTTTAATGACTTTCAGACAACTGCTGCCAAAATCAAAAACGGCAAAAAGAACACACCGCCAAAGCAATACTACAGTACACCAATGCCAATGGAAAATAAGGTCTTTGAAAAATTCCTCAAAGAGAACCAAATGGACGTAGCCACTGTTACGAGTCCACTGGTCATGTCGGACATGACCAAGTTTTTAATATCGTCGAAAAGCACGTCGACAGCAAAACCGAATAATCAAAAAGTATCAGCAACCAAAGAAGACAAACCTCGAAAAGATTCGTATATGTCTAAAGACGTGCAAGCTAAGAAAGTTGAATATGAGCCTGAATATGAAATGCAATATTTAAATCAACTTGAAAACAGTTTATACACTGACTTGGATTTTGAAGATGAAAATGATTTTGAAGAGACAAATGGAAGATTTAAGTCAAATGAGGCACCCATAGATGAAGTAGCAGTCAGAATAGTTAAAAGAGGGTTAAATTTGTTCTCCAAAAAGACTACAGCGGCCAATGAGAGTGGTGAGTCTAAATCGAATAAAGAACATGAATCTGATGTTCCGGTAACCACTAATGATAACTTGAAGAGCGACGTTGAAGTCACTATAATTAATTTTCCCGATACCAATGCAACGACAGTCCATAGAGTAGTATCAGAAAATAAAGAAACTATTGCCACGAATAACTCTATAGATAATGACTTCGGTTATAATGGTGCAGAACTTAAAAAATCTTATTTCCATATGCCGACTTTAAGCCAGTTCTCCAAAAAAAATTTCAAATTGACCACTAAAGCAAAAACAGAAAATCTAACTACTGCTGTAAGTAATGCTGAAAATATAACTGAAAAGTTAACTACAAATAAAGAAGCTACAGAATTGGATCATATGAAAACTGATAATGTTTCGTCATCACACAACGAAACAAAAAACATACAGAAAGATGGTTACAATCATGGGAGTTATATAGACGAAATTTATAAAATTATGCCAAGCATAAACAAGGATATAACTCGAGTGAAGATATCCAGCCAATGTATCCAGCACAAAACATTTTTTACAAGGTTGCCTTCTCCTATAGATGAAAATAATTCTTTTGGTAAGTATTTTCATGTGAGCTGTAATGACAAGCTAAACCATTGGTAGGGTAGCCCACGATACTAAATGTGGAGTTACTTATTCGAGCGTCGTGAAAGGCTTAACCCTTTCAGGGGCTGGTGGGTCACTAGCCTTTGCTTAGCTGATCGGATTGTCACTATAAAGGTTCGCAAAAAATGCACATGCTGAACGTAGCGAGATCCGATCATCGGAGCTCCTGGCGGAACATCAGTTTGGAGGCTCCAACTGTCGGTTGGAGCTTTACTGATAACGCTCGCTATGCCAAGGATCCGTATTCGACCCACACGGGTTTTCACCAGTGAGAGACGGCACCCCCGGTCCTTGTGCATCGTACCGAGGTATCGTAAGGCTCTCAGTCTAAGTTCTGCGTACGAAGACCGGCGCGGGTCACAGCGGGCGGATGTTCTCGGATAGCTCTGTCGCTCAGTGGTAGTTGGGCAACGCAGGCGAAGACGGTGCTCTACGAAAGGGAAGGACCGCATGGCAGAGTACCGCAATCGTGCTTTGTTCAACACCCTCGGTGTTGAAGACCCGGTTTCGGGGACTGGCCTAGTAACCGCCCTCCGCAGTTGCGAGGAAAAGTGAACACCCGGCCTCGCGACCCGTGGTAGTAACTCTTCCGTGACGGCAACACGAGGTGGAACCCGTTTCTAGGGCTGCCGCGATTGCTGTGGAAATGTCAGGTGGACACCCCTTTGGGCCGCCAACCCTTAATACCGTAGAGATGAGCGGCCACACGAGCAGGGGTTGCCCGAGAGTATCAGGCCTCCGACTTTTCCGTAGGTTGTGCCATACAGAAGAGGTTATGGGGTGAATAACGTGGGTTTTTAGTGGGTAGAAGTCCCCATCGTCGGTGGGGATCTGGTTCGCAGGTTTTTAAATTACATTCGCATAGAGCGAACCGTGTTTGGCCTCAATAGAAAGCCTGAATATTTTATTAATTTTTATTTATAGCCTGTTAAAATAATCAAAGGCCTCACCATGACAATTTGTTTAGTTGTAGTAACTGCACCTGACATGAAGAGCGATACAACTTCAATGCCACCTCACATGAAATTACCTGCTAGTGAGTAAGTTTTTTTTTTTCTCTTTCAATGTATATTTGTTATAATTAATATTAATGAATAAATACTTATAGATAAGTAATAACTTGGTCTCGGTAATTATGAAATTGTGCAGTTATCAGGTTCCAATCCAAATGAGGTTAAAATTTGTTTTCCAATATTAATTGGTTTATTTTAAACTCTCATCAGATGTCTGTGAGACAGAAAAGTGTCTTATAGTACACATTTCAATAGCTCAAATTAATTTGGAACCTAAAGTAGATACACAAGTGGAGGTAAATTTGTAGAAATTGTAAAAGTTTTCTCAGCTGATAGGCTGTAAACTGTTACTGCAATTATTCAATGACTAAATCGTATTAAGGAACCAGTTGGACTAACTCTATTTCGGTCATCTGGTTGATTGGAAGATATGTTCCTAAGAATGTATCTTAGGCGTTACTCGGGTGTTTTCAGAGGTCGCTCGCTTTTGTCCATAGTGAGTGTAAAGTACATAATTTGAACAGAATCTTATCCTGTTTTAACTTTTACTTACATCTTTTACAAATTATCTTTTTGAATATTAGCTTGCAAAATTTTGTATCTATATGTATGCAACTGTTACTTTTGATGTAGAATTCGTATTTGGTATTATGGTTTATAATATATATCTTGCAAAATTCTAACAGGATCTTTGGTATGATAGAGGCAGTAAATGTTGTGAGAGCAGTAGATGATTACATTAAACAACTATCATCAAACATAATTGCACCTCAGTCAAAAAACATTCGGAGCGATCACGTGCCTATACATATTTTTGGTAAATTACGTATTTAACATCATTCTAACTTGGCTTTTATGGGATCAATTTTATTGATTCCAAAATCTAACTGGAATGAAAGAATCAAAAGCAAAACGACGTCTGTTAGATTTGTCTTTATATATAGTATACATATACAATGACGCTAGACTAAAACCACTGATAATGCATTTCATTGCAGCAAATCGAAAAGGTGAAGTAAAAACTACAAGGAAAGATTCATTGAAATCTTTAAATCAGGTAATAAATTATTTGAAGTAAAAATCTATGATAACCTTATAATTCACAAACACGATTGGTTACAGGTATTTAAAAATTACAAGGATGATGCTACCCGTAGACTAGTGACGAATAAAACTATATATGAATCACGCAACAAACGAAAGTCAGAAGCTTTTGACAGTTCTGAGATACACACCGCTAAACAGGTCGCTGCACTTGAAGTCATTGTAGACCTTATGCGAGATGAACAAAGTCTTGTGAACAATAATATTAACACTCATAATGTTGATGTGCAGAAATATACAGTTGGTGACAGTTCAGTGGAAAGCAGCACGAAGAGAAACGTCGAACTTGGATCGATGACCAAGAGAATGGAACCGATTAACAATATACAAATTCACATTGCCGTGCCCTACAATGTGGGCGATAGAAAGAGATCAGTACCAAACACTAATAATATTAGAAAAATTTTCTCTGCTAATTTCTCGAATCCAGTTGATTTAGAATACCAAATTCATTCGTTTAAGAAGACAACTACAGAGGAGACTCGAACATTGTCAACAGGTATTTATCTAGTAGTGCAAAACGGTGGAGCCATGATACCAAAGGGGAAGTTTACATTACAACCTCTTTTAGTAGAAAACTCTAGCAAAAGTAGCAAAGCTAGTTTTGGTAAAGTCAGTAGAGATATTTCAGAGAGAAACTCCTCAAAAATAACTTTAAGTAACAACTTGGTGTCGGAATTGTTACAACTGTACAAAAATTTAAACAATACCGCACAACAAAACGGGAAAGTGAAGAAGTTTAGCAAACCAAAACATAATATTGTGAAACAGATATTGAATAATATGAAATCAAAACAGTCTAAAAGAAATGCAAAGTGGAATATTTTCGCCAAATACTTTGGTGACGAAAGAGTTTGCAATTGTAAGTGTAAAGAAAATCACACAATATGCAAAGCATGCGTTGCTAGTGATAAAGTCATGTCAGAATTAATATTTGAATTTAATAATTTAGCTAAATATATGAGTGATCATTGTACAGAAATACAGACATTCTTTTACATGAATCCAAGTGGTGGAAGAAAGTTGAAAGAGGTTGTGCATAGAATCGACAGAAGTCTTAATAATTACTATAAAAGAGTTAAGGGAAAATGTCAAGGAGCAACGTGTAACATGTTGTGTACTTGCATGGATAAACGTGATACTACTAGCGATACAAATTCTGAAGAATACAAAGGTTACCCGCTGCTTACAGACATAGAACGTATTGCTAACAACTTTTATACATTTAGCAAAACAAAAGATTGTTTCGACTTAGACCTGTTTAAAGCTATTAATAATTTTAAAAATGTAACTTCTTTCTGTATGCCTCTGTTAAGGACAGTAAAAGATACACGAAGAGAGATGTTGTTAAAAAATGTATATTCCGCCGATAACGTAAAGGTTAATTTAATGTGTAATGCTGAAAATTCTACACATAACGAAAATTACATGCAGTCTTCAGATGATTTTATTAATGAGAATCTTTTACAAACACCTGCTTTTGAAGAAATGAATACTGAATCAATCCAACAATACATAGATGGTTTTGACGTAGAGAATGAATTCAATTATTCTAAATATAAAAGAAAATATAAAAAGAAACGCAAACCCAAAATTATTAAATCAAAATATATGAAGAACTTTAAGCGAGATATTGATTCGCTTAAAACGAATGCAAATCAGACACAAGCTTTAGTTAATGATACATGTAAAATAACAACTCAGTTTATTCAGGATTCTGACAGTGAAGCACATAGACCTTTATCTAGTGATAACACAACGGTAGCAAACACGGTAGCACCGAATGATACATCAAATTTATCTAAAGAAATAAACTCAGATGAACATATAAATGAGGTGGAAACTGAAACGGAGATGAGTATAGATGAAAAAAATATCATCGAATTAAAAGACAATGTAACTAAGCTTTTAGATTCGTTCGATCGAATCTCTAAAGATAATCCGTTGGAGCATACAACAGCATCAAACTTTGACAGTATTCTTATAGAGGAAAAACCTGTAGAAACGAAGAAAAAAGCAAAGAAGAAAAAGAAACTAAAAAAATTTTTCAAACATAAAAAGCAAAAGAAGATCCATAAAGAGGAAAAAATTAAAGAATCATCCAAAGATCAAGTTTCCACAACACCTGAGATACCATCACCAGCTTTAGATACAAACGATTCGTTTCCTAGCGAACCAGATATGAAATCTAAAAATAAATCAGTAGAAATCTTAACGTCACCTCTCGATAGTAAGAATCCTACTATTTCAACGCCACCTAATGCTATAACAGATAAAGAAGCGTCTACAACAAAAGAGCAAAACAAAATGCCTGAACCAACAACAAACAAATTTACACCTTGCACAAAGTCTACAGTGCGT
The DNA here is from genome assembly GCA_944738685.1 of Synanthedon myopaeformis. Taxonomy (NCBI): domain Eukaryota; kingdom Metazoa; phylum Arthropoda; class Insecta; order Lepidoptera; family Sesiidae; genus Synanthedon; species Synanthedon myopaeformis. Next base: position 4,738,445 of record OX122940.1, read on the forward strand.
GGTTTCTTTAATACAGTGGTGGATTTTATTCATAAACTTGATAAAGGCAATTTTGTTGTCGATGAGAAAAATGTGAGTACGCTTAGAGATAAAATATTTCGTATTAACGTACCAATATATGATAATAGATTTATTGTATCTTCGGAAAGCAAAAACGACAACGAATATATACCTCCAATAGTAGAAAATGTTACAAGCGATAATATTGCAGATGAGAAATTCATGAGAACAGTTATGGACCAATCTGATAATACTGATAAAGAGGAAATTGAAAATGACATTAAAGATTATGAATCAAATAAAATAACTATGATTCGTTCAGTATCAGGCGAAGGAAAAGAAAGGAGTCCTCAGCGTGATCTACTACTTTCCATATTGAAATTTGAAACCTATGAAATCAAGGATGAATTGAAAAAAATTACAGACCGTAAATATTCAGATAATTTGTCCAGTAATCTTCATAATGACACTTTAGATTCTGTTAATAGGACGGAAGAAAAGATGGAAGAACCACTGAAAAGCTTACTTGGCAAACTTTTGAATAAATTCGGGATAAAATATAATCAAGAACATGTAAAGAATAACGTAAGTCAAAGTATGAATTTTTATCTGCAACGTAATACATTAGAGCTTATTTTGTTAATGATTATGAGCTGACCTGACAATATAGAAAATAAGTTAAATTTTGGGATTTTTAATGAGTAAAATTCGTTAGACAGTGTAACTAACGGTCCCCATGATGGCAGGGTAAATGGGCTTCTTTACTTACTCATATCCTAGCTTCAATGTGGGGCCAAATAAATTTCTGTAGGGTCAGCGAAACATTTGTTTTTGATGATCACATTACTAAACGTATAAAATATTACAGGCAACCAATAAAGAAAATCACTCTCCTAAAATTCGTTGCGATGAAAAAAATAGCAAAAATTTAACAGGTATGTTTATATACATCTACATATAAAAACTATATATGAAATATGACCTTTGCAGAACTCTTCAAGAGGGGTTCCTTAACACCGAATTTCGTAGTTAATTTATTTCCTTCATTAACACAAATTATTTGTTTCAAGAGGCTGGTGAAGTTGATAGCAAACCAAGCGGCGTGTGTGACCTGGATGCGACTATACAGCATGTCATCGACGAACACCGAAAACTTTCGAGCAAGGACTTTCAAAATTATGTTAAAAATATACATTGTGCAAGATGTAAAAGGATTCCTGAATATTTTTTAATACAATCAAAGAAGACATCCAAAAAACGTAGAAAAACACATAAATCATCCAAGTATCGAAAGAACAGGGATGGAATTAGACATAGATCTTTGCTAAGTTTAGATGTGAATTTTTATGTGGGTGCCAATGAATTTGAAGTTGAAAACGAAAATAATCCCGATAATTCAAATAATGAAGATATAGACACAGACACGGTGGAAAATTTCAAAGATTTTAATAACAAAATAACTCGTAATGAATTTGACAGTATAAACACACTGGTAAAAGAATATAAACCTAAAAACTCTGATAATGATTACACAAACACAAAACAAACAAGATGCTGTCTTGATGACTCCAATACGTATGAATATACAATCACTTCTGCGCCGAAATTGGAAGTTTTATTTGAAATCTTCAAGAAAGATTCCGACGGTATTTACAGAATAAATAATAAAAGGAAGAGAGATGCGGGCTCGATTCCACTCACGTCGAAACCAAACGAACTGCCTCCCCTGGATGCGGTCAAAGATGAAATTCACGTTGTACTAAATGATTCTATAATAATACATTGTAATCCCGGAGGTGAAGATGACACGAAATATACTTGGTTGACTGACCGTGGGGATATAAGAGATTATAAAAATGTAATTGTTAATGGTCCCACTCTATGTATAGAAGGTGTGAAAGCTGATAATATTGGACACTATGAGTGTAGAGCGGTGAGTAAAAATTGATCGTTCTCGTTTAATAGGATGGCTTTTTTTATGTTGAGGTCGACAGACAGACCTTGAGGGGTGACAACGACAACTCCCTAAAACGTCTATTCCGAAATAGACAATTTCCGAAGACCACAATTTCCGAAAATAGCAACTTACTTACTAAGGGGTGTATAAAAATGAGGACTTCTAAAATCGTACACTAATAATATATATGGGCAAAAAATAATTTTGTCAAGTTAGATGAATGTCTAAGTATAAAAATGACTACTGGTTTTATTTAAGAATTTGTCGATTTAAAAAGTTATGGTTTTAGGACGTTTACGAGTACATTCTAAAAAATTGTCGTTTTAGGAAGTTGTCGTTGTCATTTTAGGGAGACAGACTGACGGTCCACTCGATGATAGGTGGCTATTGTCACCAGTAACACGAGGAACGCCACAAATGCTATAGTAAAAGTCGTAAAAGATTTCCAAATTAGGAAGCAATAGGGAAATTGATTTCTATAAAACGATTTAAAATTGACTTATTATAATCCCGTTATACACTACTTTTAAGATTTTTTTTTATTTTTTTTCAAGCCTTGAACTAGAAACGATTGAAATTATCTTTGTTTTTTTAGAGATCAAGTTTGTCCTTCATAAATTTCACAAGATTCATAAATTTCATAAATTTCGCTTGATGCAGCTACGCCCGCCCGCGCTTCACCGCCCGCTGTTATGCAAAACTGCACCCGTGCGAAGCCGGGAGCGGGTCACTAGTTCAGTATCATTTTAAATAATTAATCTAAAATGGTGGCAGCATTACTTGCCCACTTGCTTTGCTTTACTTGTCAGCCTATACTTGCCTGGCGGCGTCTACATAAAAATATGTACCTAATTTACTTCATAGTCAAGTGTACTTCTTACTACTTTTCAGTATGGTGAACTAGAAAGAAGTGTCAAACTGTCTGTTCTCGATGTTCCGAAATATTATGTAATTTTTACACCAACTTACAATGGCCTACAGGACTGCACTTATGAGGTGAGCTGTCTTCATGAACAGTTATCACAAAATAATGTAGAATGTGACGAAACAGCACCTTTTATGTTTTATAATTACGAAGACTGGGAGGATCGTTAGCCTAACTTGCGCCTATTGTAATAATAAGTAATAGTAGTAATTGCTTTATTTATAATATTAATCTTGAACTGAATTGTCTGTTTCAGGACTTTAAGATTCTAAGGCATTTGGGCCACGAAATATCCGAGCTCATGTGCAATGGGAATCACTACTGCAATGTGAACGTTGAAGAACCCACTTGTTTAATTGATGAGGTATTTTGAAAACAAAAACTCTTTAGTATAACCTATTCTGTGGTAGGTATAACGTGGGTTCGTTATTCATTAAAATTAAAATTGCATATCTTCACGATTTTTTGCCAAAACTGTTCTGCAAAAAGCGACTCTAGGTATAATCGGCGCAAATCTTAATGGGCTCTGGCGATATCACATGTCAAATATGCACAGTAACCGATTTTACGACTGTTTGTGAGGTATTGTGATGCGAGGGGTGGAAGCCACGGTATGAGCGAGACGCGATGATAACATTTGTACGAGAGAAAGCAGGTGCGCCGTATTGTTCGCAATTCTATTTACACTCTGTCAAAAAAGTGTTGAAATTAAAAAGTGGCAATACTATAGTGTTGTCTCTTTCTTATCAACTATATAGTTAGAACACTGTCAAAAAGTGGCAACACTATAGTGTTGTCTCTTTCTTATCAACTATATGATTAGAACACACTGTCAAAAAGTGGCAATACTATAGTGTTGTCTGTTTCTTATCAACTATATGATTAGAACACACTGTCAAAAAAGTGGCAATACTATAGTGTTGTCTCTTTCTTATCAACTATATGATTAGAACACACTGTCAAAAAAGTGGCAACACTATAGTGTTGTCTCTTTCTTATCAACTATATGATTAGAACACACTGTCAAAAAGTGGCAATACTATAGTGTTGTCTGTTTCTTATCAACTATATGATTAGAACACACTGTCAAAAAAGTGGCAATACTATAGTGTTGTCTGTTTCTTATCAACTATATAATTAGAACACACTGTCAAAAAAGTGGCAATACTATAGTGTTGTCTCTTTCTTATCAACTATATGATTAGAACACACTGTCAAAAAAGTGGCAACACTATAGTGTTGTCTCTTTCTTATCAACTATATGATTAGAACACACTGTCAAAAAAGTGGCAACACTATAGTGTTGTCTCTTTCTTATCAACTATATGATTAGAACACACTGTCAAAAAAGTGGCAACACTATAGTGTTGTCTCTTTCTTATCAACTATATGATTAGAACACACTGTCAAAAAAGTGGCAACACTATAGTGTTGTCTCTTTCTTATCAACTATATGATTAGAACACACTGTCAAAAAAGTGGCAACACTATAGTGTTGTCTCTTTCTTATCAACTATATGATTAGAACACACTGTCAAAAAAGTGGCAACACTATAGTGTTGTCTCTTTCTTATCAACTATATGATTAGAACACACTGTCAAAAAGTGGCAATACTATAGTGTTGTCTCTTTCTTATCAACTATATGATTAGAACACACTGTCAAAAAAGTGGCAATACTATAGTGTTGTCTCTTTCTTATCAACTATATGATTAGAACACACTGTCAAAAAAGTGGCAACACTATAGTGTTGTCTCTTTCTTATCAACTATATGATTAGAACACACTGTCAAAAAGTGGCAATACTATAGTGTTGTCTCTTTCTTATCAACTATATAGTTAGAACACTGTCAAAAAAAGTGTAGAAATTAAAAAGTGGCAATACTATAGTGCTACGCTCGTGATTCAATCCTATAGACTACTTTGCTAGTTCGTGATTTAAAGTTGGCACTAGCAGCAAAAAACAATTTTGCTCTCTATTAGTTGAACAAATAACTCTTATCTTGAATTTGAATTTTAAATTTTAGGATGAAAAAACTGCTCAAGTCCGCACGACAGTGGTAATAACATCGCATCACTCAGAACTAAGGTGCAGTCCTCAGTGCAGAAGAGACCTGGAATTTTCTATCGCTCTTCTATCAGCTGGAAATGCTCCGCCACTGTCTTCTATACCAGGTAATGGGAATCATCATCACAAATCAAAATTGTCTAATCTATCATTGACGAGGCCAAGGGACGAGTGGTTAAAGTCGTTAAGGTGGTTGCTTACTTAACGCTTCTGTTTCAAAGTTTCCTGGTTCGATTCCCGACTGTTAGAACTTTGTAAAATAACTTTTTAAAGTTGGATTATTAAAAATTTTAAAATATTGAAATTAGTTTCACATATTAATGCTAACTTCATTTTATATTATAAATGAATCTGTCTGTCTGTCTGTATATTATTTTTTAACGGCTAAACCAGCTGAATTGATTATTATGAAATCTTAAAATGGAACTTTGACTTTGACAGCTATGGAAGTACATAGGTGTATACGTTGAAACTTTTCTCATAGGCAAAACCGCGTGTAAAAGCTAGTGTAACATTATTAATAATATAATAATGATGCGAATATTGCAGTCGTGATTTCGAATGAAGGTGTGAACAAAACATTGAGGCCGTCTGTCAAGTTTGACAAAAACGGATTCAGTAATACCATTATAAAAACATCGTTGAAGAAAAGAGGTGAGTGAAATATAGTTAATTACCGAAAAAGAAATACACATAATTTTGAATTTGAATTTTTGCGCAGAAGAACATAACGCTTTTTATTTAACGCTTGTATTAACAATTTTGCTTGTCATAAAATTTCCATACCGGGAATGGCATAGAATAGCATACTCAGTAATAGCATAGAGTAAATAGTACTTATAAGTACTATTTACTCTATGGTAATAGCATACTCAGCGTAGAGGGAGTATATTGTCTCAACTTACTATAATAAGGCGAATAACCGAAGAAAGAATGCGACGCAAGATATTCGCGCTACTTATTCAACTCGGGGAAACTTACGTCAGAGCTATTCCAATATTTTAGAAAAAAACTTATAGTTGTTAACTATTGACATCCCAAACTTTGAATAAACATTATATATAGCTAGGATGTTTTAATCGAAAAACATTATTGGCCTTTACTCAGTACTTAATTACAAGAATTCAATCCGCAAAAATGTCACAAATTGTGCACATTTTAGAAATTAATTATACTTAGATATAAGATTAATATGTCTTAGAAATGTCATGTATTTTTATGTATTGTTACGACAAATAACTAATGAGTAATCTTGTAATTACGTAGCATGGAATTGGTACCTAAGCTGCTCGCGTTGGAAAGTGGCCTCTTAAAGAGTAAACTCCAAAAACACAATGAATGCTTACGTGGACCGTCAGCCTGTCTGTCGACCTTAACATTCAAAAAAAAAATTTTATTTCACCAGGTATAAAAAAACGCGAAGATTACCACGAAATAACATCAAAAATGTCTCCAAGAGATGTCGCCATACTGGTTTCTTGTCAAGGTGGATTTTACCTCGTCTCGAACCAAATGATATGTGGTAGGTAAATATTCATGGTACCATAGAGTAAATAGTACTATTCACCATAGAGTAAATACATACGATTAAGTGTAGGTGTGTAATTACTTATGTGCTTCTGATGGAATTTGGAAACCGAATAGGTACATACTTTTTGGTCAAGTTAAGCTGGCTTTTCACTGATGTATATAATGATTGATATTATATCTAAAAACTAGCTGGTGAACGATGAAAGGTACCCTATGTCCTTTCTGGTGTCCCAGACAACGTGTATGCAAAATTTCATTGTGATAGGTTTAGTAGTTTTTGCGTGAAAGAGTTACAGACATCCATACATCCAAACATACTTTCGTATTTATAAAACTAGCTGGTGCCCGCGACTTGGTCCGCGTTGTAAGATGAAAGGTACCCTATATCCTTTCTGGTGTCCCAGACAACGTGTATGCAAAATTTCATGGTGATCGGTTCACTAGTTTTTGTGTGAAACAGTTACAAACATCCATACATCCAAACATACTTTCGCATTTATAATATTAGTACGGATATAAAATTATTTAAGTGAGTTTGCGGTATTACAGACTCGAAATGAGGGACAGACAGCACTGACCTATACTTAGTATACTTAGGTCAGTGCAACGAATGAAATGATGAGTGCTTGTCCCGTGTTCGATTCCCGGCAGGGACATCTTTGGAAATGAACTTCTCAAAGTTGACCATGGACACATACTGTTATCACACGGTGGTCTATCTGTAAGGGGGTGGTCACTGTCGCCAGACGGACTACAACAAGTTGTGCCCTGCCACTACTTTTTAAATCCAGACGAGAGGCAACTTTTGAAAAGTTCATTGCCAAAGTTGACTCCGCCGTTAATCGAACCCGGGGCCCCTGAGACGTTAGGCACTCATCCAACGGGCTCGTCAAAGCTGTCTGCCAGCCAAACTTAAGCATCGTCTGGATTGCCAGATTACCACGCATCTTATACTTGAGCTATTTTATTTTAATGAGGAGTAATCCGCTTACAGATTCCCTACCGCTGGCTAGGCGGAAGGGGTATGTGGGGGTCGTCCAGCACCTAATCATAGAGGCACTGGGAATACCTACTAAAACTCCCCGATGCCTCCTTGCCCTTTGAGCGGGGTGGACCTGGCTCTGCCGGGACAACAACTCCGATCCACCCCATGGCGGCCTAGTCATTGCTAGCTAGACTAATGCCAATGGGGGATTCCCCATTGGCATTAGTCGTGGCAATCCCCATACGAGGGAAACTTTGTGCAGGCACACACAGTTAGCCAGCTATGTGCTCATGTCCCCATACTTGAGCTATCTAATAAAAAAAATTAAATTTCTCTTCTCTTAGCGACGTGTCCCGAAAACACATATTCCACTGAAGGCGACAATGTATGTCGACCGTGTCCCAAGAGTGGTTACTCGGCGCCAGGCTCGAAGAAGTGTCACAAAATCTATCGACTACACAGGTATGATGTACGTACTGCTTTTTTCTTTTACGATATTGCCTTATGAACTAGCGATCCGCCCCCGGCTTTGCACGAATGCAATTTTTTCCTGCAAATTATAATAAACACAAACCTTACTCGTTTATCGCTCTATCAGTGAAAACGAGCCCATTGGATGGCTTGTCTATCCTCGCAGGGGTCCCGGGTTCGATTCTACTGTTGTGTTTGGCGAGTGATGCCAACACTCCAGAGCTCCATCCCTTCCTCAACCCTTATCCTTATCCTTAATCCTTCTATGGTCGCCAGCCCACTTGCCAGCACCTATGGCGTTGCTTGCGTTATAGGCGACGGTAGCCATTAAGTGGACCGTCAGCCTATACCTAAACATAAACATGTTAACCTAAACATCACAGTTCCTTAGTTTAGAAGGAGTTAGTGGAGATACAGACAAATAGGCAAGAAGGAGTTAGTGGAGATACAGACAAATAGGCAAGAAGGAATTAGTGGAGATACAGACAAATAGGCAAGAAGGAGTTAGTGGAGATACAGACAAATAGGCAAGAATGAGTTAGTGGAGATACAGACAAATAGGCAAGAATGAGTTAGTGGAGATACAAACAAATAGGCAAGAATGAGTTAGTGGAGATACAGACAAATAGGCAAGAATGAGTTAGTGGAGATACAGACAAATAGGCAAGAAGGAGTTAGTGGAGATACAGACAAATAGGCAAGAAGGAGTTAGTGGAGATACAGACAAATAGGCAAGAATGAGTTAGTGGAGATACAGACAAATAGGCAGACGCTGAAAGTGATTTTCAAAGTATACAGTGTAAGGTTATTGGCAAGTATAGACTTGAGTCCGAATGAATTTATGTTTAATGGAATTTCAGTGGCTGTATCCGACTCTTGCGCAGTGTGTCGTCGGCTGTTGTGCGTTTATATGTTGCACATATACTATATGTATTATGTTTTTACAATTGACGCGCGATCCCACCGTTGGGAAGCCGCCCAATGAGGTTACAGGTGAGTTGGGTTCATTTTTTCTTGTAAACTCGAGTTCACCAACAGACGGTTATTTTTAAACAGCCGTTTAATAATATTTTGTTGTTCACAATCGCTAAAATGCGGGTTAAACGCCCTAAACATCAGATTAATCATTAAGTTAATCAGATGTTTAGAGCGTTTAACTCGCATTTTAGCGATTTTGAACAACAAAATATTATTAAACGGCTGTTTAAAAACTAACCGTCTGTTGGTGAACTCGAGCCTAAGATATTTTGACATATTAATATTATGACATGTTACATAGATTAAGGCTCGAGTTCACCAACAGACGATTAGTTTTATGTAATAATATTTTGTTGATCACCATCGCTAAAATGCGGGTTAAACGCCCTAAATATCAGATTAATCAATGTTGTTTAGGGCGTTTAATCCGCATTTTAGCGATGGTGATCAACAAAATATTATTAAACGGCTGTTTAAATTTTAAACAGCTGTTTAAAACTAACCGTCTGTTGATGAACTCGAGTCTAAAATGATTGAGAAATATACATACTTACCTTAAGGTTTAGCCAGGACATGAAATATCAATTACTCTATTTTATAATGTTAATTGTAATTATGTTATACTTAATCTATTTTATACATACATAATTATATAAAAATGTTATCTTGGTTTGTGTACGCTTCAAAGACTGGATCGACTTGAAATTTTATACACGAGACATTGCACTTAAAACAGAGGAATCCGTACTTATGTTATAAATGCGAAAGTATGTTTGGATGTATGGATGTTTGTGACTCTTTCACGCAAAAACTAGTGAATTGATCACAATGAAATTTTACATACACGTTGTCTGGGACACCAGAAAGGATATAGGGTACCTTTCATCGTTCAACGCGGACGAAGTCGCGGGCACCAGCTAGTAATCTTATATACTTAGGTACCTTTTTTTCCGATTTTTTTTTTTTTAAATGCATATTTTTAGTATTTATTTAGCGTTTCATTCCATTTTTCAGATGACGATGAATTCCCGGGAACGTCTCTCAACGTGGTGAACCACGCTCGCAATCGCCCCATATCTCCATCGAGGCTTATACTCTCCAAGCTTTTTCGCAGGACTTCTTCATTTCACATTGAATCTGGTGAGTAAGTGTTTCATGTAAAAGTTAGCTGACGGTTCTGGGTCCATTTGATGAAAGGTCCGAGTTGAGAACATCGCTACACAAACAAAAACTATGTTAAATATTTAAAAAAAAAAAAAGTTTAAAAAAAAATTAATGACGACATGATATATCATATATGATGTGTGATGTGTGATTTGTGGTTTGTGATGTGTGATGTATGATGTATGATGTGTGATTTGTAATGTGTGATGTGTGATTTGTGATGTGTGATTTGTAATGTGTGATTTGTGATTTGTAATGTGTGATGTGTGAATTGTGATGTGTGATGTGTGATTTGTAATGTGTGATGTGTGAATTGTGATGTGTGATGTGTGATTTGTAATGTGTGATTTGTGATGTGTGATTTGTGATGTGTGATTTGTGATGTGTGATTTGTAATGTGTGATGTGTGAATTGTGATGTGTGATGTGTGATTTGTAATGTGTGATGTGTGAATTGTGATGTGTGATTTGTAATGTGTGATTTGTGATGTGTGATTTGTGATGTGTGATTTGTGATGTGTGATTTGTGATTTGTAATGTGTGATTTGTGATGTGTGATTTGTGATGTGTGATTTGTGATGTGTGATGTGTGATTTGTAATGTGTGATGTGTGATTTGTGATGTATGATTTGTGATGTGTGATGTGATGTGATGTGATGTGATGTGATGTGATGTGACGTGACGTGACATGATATATAATATACTGTAAGGAATGAACCCGCGTCGGTCAGAGCGGGAGGGACAAGTGAGACGGTCGCCTGAATAACGGGGTGCGAATGGGGCTTAGGGTTCCGCAGTCCGTAGACTTAACATTCCGCGCGCGTGACTCGAGCTCGATACCTGTACCTTTACCATTAGCTTACAAAGACCGCACTCGCTAGCGAGGACGTAAAACATTTATATGTAAATCTGTCAATTCAGACATTGACAATTGACAAATTTCCATGTAAATATTTTACACTCTCGCTAGCGAGTGCGGTCATTGTAAACTCATGGTAAGGATAGTAGTACCTTTACCATAAGTTTACAATGACCGCATTGAGTTTGCAAATGCAGTTTAGCGATTGAAAGAATGAGGCCGCGTTTAAAGTCTTTGTCATTTCAGAGTCGCAAGAAACCAAGCTGGGATTGTGGAAAGAAAAAAATGCGCCTCCGCCATTGCCACCCGTCGATTTTGACTTGATCAGCGAATAACTCTTTATAAATATACTTACCTAAATATAATGTGAAAATAAATCTTGAATAGGTAGGTACCTATATTTTTTGTTTATGTTAAGGTTGTCAGACAGGCTGACGGTCCACTTGACGGTATGTGGCTACAGTAAGTAGCCCATAACACAAGCAACACATGTACTGACGACAATTAGGATGGTTAGGATTAAGGATAACTAAGGGATAGGTTCCGTCAAACTGAGTTACTTTAACTTCCAGGGCATTGACATTGACAGATTTTGGGGCTAAATTGACAGTGGGTTAGAACAGGTCTGTTGGTGTCTTTATAAGTTCCATTGATTGAGCTAGAAAGCAAAGAAGGATAATTCGAACCATAGAGTAAATAGTTACTGTTAAGTACTATTTACTCTATGTTCGAACTTATATTCTAAATGCAAATGCGAATATATTTCTATCGTCTTCCCAAGGAATGGATCCAATGTGTCATTTGCAATAAATGAGTGTGCGGAATCTGTAACAGATCCATAAATCCTGCTTGATCCAATGATCAATATCAATCATTTTTGATCAATATCAAAAATGATGAATCATGCTTCTTATATTTGTAGAAAGCTTTCAATGTAAGCTTTTAAGCGATTACTTTGACTTGCTGTACATTTCAACTGACTCTAGACTTTGACACCTACAAAAAAAAATTTAAAAAAAAATAGTTTTTTTTTCATTCCAGCATTGAACTGTATAGCCAAAGGACTAAATTGTACAAGAGATAAAATAAAATATCAAATATCGCAAAAGCCCGTCGCAGGAACAAAAAAAAACCCTCAAAACCCTGTCAAATTAATCCCGTTTGACGGTATTTTGTAAATATTCTATAAATAAGTAGGTAGTTATATTTAACTATACTTACATCTGTTTCAGTCTGGTTTTCCGCCACTACTAGTTACCATCATGAAGTTATGTTGAATTTTGTGCGCGCTTACTTGCGCGAGCAAAACGGAGCGTTTAAACACAGCATAGAAAAGAATTTATAGACATATAGACCACGTATGCTTTATGGACAAAAAGTAGGTAGGCAAAAATTGCAAAAAAAAAAAAAACAATGTATTGATTTCCAAACATTTTTCGCTAGATTTTAAATTGTGTCAGCGACAAACGTAGATGGGAGAAAAAAGATAGATTAGCGACTCAATATCCGCGCATGGACTTCATATCATTGGATAGTCCAATTGGACATAGGTAGTCCAAATTTAAATCAGTATCATTCAAACAAAGAACACTGTCTTGAATTCACGACCACGTGATACGTTAAAAATACGATTTTTTTTTGTGGAAAAGATAAAATAAGTAAGTATATTAAATTTGTCGACTCTATTGTATAATAATAGAGTTATTACACGTGTTAGATATTGGGATTATAGTTTTGGGGAAGACTATCGATTATGTTAGGTATGTAAAAAGGCACAGTCGTATCTTTCTTTTTTGCTTCCATCTACGGCGACAAACCTTGTTTTTTTTTATAAGTAAGTGTATTTATTTACTGTGTAGATTTTTAGATATAGTGTTATTGTAAGTGTGCCCTTTATTACTTTTTAAGTGCGTATACTAATTATCTCAAGTTTTTAATAAATTTAATGGTTTGAGTCGAGTTATTTTATTTGTTTTGTTACGGTTTGCACTCTATGGTTGTGTTGGTTTCGGCCAATTTTTTTTTCTTTTCAAACTATTTTGAAATTTTAACAAGCCCGTTGGAAAAGTGGTAAGGGTGCTTGCCTAACGTCTCAAGGATCTCGGGTTCGATTGCTGGGTCAACTTTGGAAATGTAGTGACAGAGCACACTGCATTTCGCAGTCATTTGGGCAGCTCGTCTGGTGACAGTAACCACCCACTTACCACTGTAAAATAACAGCATTTGTGCTGTTGTGTTTCGATGAGCGAGTAAAGGATGCCAGAGCTCATTACCCTCATCCCTTATCCTTCTATGGTCAGCAGCGAACTTGCAGCACCTATGGCTTTGCTTGTCTTATAGGCGACGGTAGCCACCTACCATCAAGTGGACCGTCAGCCTGTCTGTAGACTTTCATAAAGAAAATCCCATTGCTACAAGTAAGTGGTAATACAGAACTTCTGCTTTCATTAATCCGTACTAATATTATAAATGCGAAAGTATGTTTGGATGTTTGCAACTCTTTCACGCAAAAACTACTGAACCAATCACCATGAAATTTTGCATACACGTTGTCTGTGACACGAAAAAGGACATAGAGTAACTTTCATCGTTCAACGCGGACGTAGTCGCGGGCACCAGCTAGTACTGTTATACTACAACTGTATATGTTCTTGTGTTTTATGTAATGTAAATATTCGTATTGGCTTTGATTTAAATATTTCATTAGTTTAGTTACATACTTTTTTTTTTAATTGATAGGAGGAAAATCCCCTCCGGACCACCTGTACCATTAGACAGTACCATTGGTGGTACAAATGGTACTGATTTATCCCACTAGTACAATTGATTGTACAAATGATACCAAAATATCCCAGTGGACCACCTGTACCATTGGAAAATCTTCTAAACCTTATCACTTTTAAAAAAAAAAACAATTTTGAGTGTGAATAGAGAAAACATCAGTTTCAGTCTGACTAAATGTTTCCAAGACAACCTGCCTTACAATATAAGTGTTTTGGGCCTTTGTCTAGTTCACTTCAATGTAATCATATCTATAGTCGGATTTTTAATTAGATGGACCAAAATGACATTTGGTGGGTTGCCATTTTATTGTAATGTAAAATAGTGTTGTATCCTGAGTAATCGAGTATTAGGTAAAAATAGTGATTCAATCTTTTTTATTTTATAATAAGTTTGTTAGTTTGAATTTGGGTTGATCAGTAGCATAAGTAGCGTAGATTTATAAATGTAGTGACGGAAATGGATACTTCAAGATACATTTATTTGACTGTTTTTCAATAGAAAGTTTAGTGTATAAACTTATTGTTGGTTATTGACCAAGCTATATTTTTTTGTTTGACAACAATAAAATATTATAAAAAAATAGCTTAAAATTGATCAATAATTAAGATTAAACACTTTTTGAAACTAGGCAAATACCATATCGAAAGAGTAAATGGATAAAAAAAAGAACTTTCTTAATCACTATCTATTTCTGAACAATCAGTTACAGAATCCGAGTCTGTTACATTTATTATAAAATTTTCTGTCACGTCATCAATAAGATGGTCGAGTTCAATCATTTGTTCTCTTCTTTTATAACGTGATCGACACAACTCGACCATAATGATCGAGCTCGCTTATAAATGAGTCATACTACAACACTACGCTTCATGCTTACAACATTAAAAAAAAAGTCGATTCCAGCTGTCATTTTAGTCATTCTAATTAAAAATCCGACCATATTCAATGTATTTAATGTCAGTGTCCTGTTTTGTGTACCTTATTAAATAAAAAAAACCATTCGAGATTAAAGTCTTTATTTAAATAAAATAAACTATACAAAATTATACAAATATTTTGACAATGTTTAAGTAAATAATTCATGTAGGGTAGACCAATGATTGTTATACAATAATGTCTTCAAAGGTATATAACAAATAATCAATTATGCTACTGCTGACCTTAAATAGGATGTGATGAAGTCTAGTCTAGACTTTATTTCGGGTTCTTGTATTTCAAAATGTTACATTTGTAATAGTCCATAAAAATTTACTAACAAAGCAAAAATTTTAAGACCCTTATGCGAAAATTTTTGATAATGTTTTAAGAATTTGTACCAATATTAAAAGAGAGAAAAGATTTGTATGTTTGTAATTAATAAAACTCAAAACAAAAACTACTGGGCATATTTTAAAAATTCCTTTACATATAAAAAGCTACATTGTCAGCTAAATTTTGTTAAAGTTACGCGAACGAAGCCGCGTGCAACAGCTAGTAGTATTATATATGGGTGAAAGAGATTTATTACAGGCAAGTATATTCTAGAAACTTCTATCAAAAAATTCCCCTAAGGGACTCAAATTTTGGTTTATTTGTAAATTTTTCTGGACTATAAGTTAGTGCTAACAAAATCGAAGCAAACACTAAAATTGTAATTATGTATGCCCTAAGTTCAAATCTGTAACGGATTCACCATTGTAGGATGTCGGTCAAGTTGATACAAGATCCGACAAGGATGCAGTAAGTAAAAAAAAGAAATTTTTTTTTTATTTTTTTTTTTAAATTTTAAATTAGGTACATAATATATAAATTTTATAATATAAATTTATAGTGTTTTAATTATAAATTAAATAAATATTAATAAATTCGTATGTAAAAAACCTAAATTAAATATACACAATAAACAAAAAAAAAGACTAAAATTTAAAATTTTCCATTCTACCTTCGTTGCCTTTTTAATATAAATAATAAGGCCGCCATTTTAATAATTTCGTATTATGTATTATGTAGGTAGTAATAAATAATAATAAAAACAAATAACACGAATGAAACATGAA
This sequence comes from Synanthedon myopaeformis, assembly GCA_944738685.1. Taxonomy (NCBI): domain Eukaryota; kingdom Metazoa; phylum Arthropoda; class Insecta; order Lepidoptera; family Sesiidae; genus Synanthedon; species Synanthedon myopaeformis. The sequence goes on from OX122940.1 coordinate 4,754,201, forward strand.
TGATGAAAAACACTACAATAAAATTAATACAATGTATTTATTCTGGTCTACCCTACGGGGTTGAAATAAAATATAAATTACCTTTTTTTTTAAAAAAAAAAAATGTAGATGATACAAAAATGTCAATTTAATGTTAATTTTTTTTTTTTTTCAAATTTTTGCAATACATAGAGCGTACAAATTAGTTACTTACCTACTTTAGAATTAACGAGGATGAGAGGATAAATGGGGGGGAAAAGGAGGGGGGGGGGGATAAGACTAAGTATAAGTATAAGGGCCTCTTTCACCAACTACAAGTGAAGTGTTGATTAGTTACTTTTAGAAATAATTTTATGTTTTATTAAATTATGCACTCGGTTCACTGTTTCACTGTTTGTACGGTAAAAGTCCCACAAACATTAAAAAGAAAATAATTAAAAAAAAATTCACCTATCGAAGGATGTGCAGTGAACCGAGTGCATAATTTAATAAAACATAAAATTATTTCTAAAAGTAACTAGTCAACACTTCACTTGTAATTGGTGAAAGTAATAATAGATTGGGATTTTTTTTTAAATAAAGGCGAGGACAGACGAACAACAGCCTTACTAGTACATTTGTATAAAAAATTTTCATAGTAGTTTCAATACGACACGAGGAAAGCCATTTTTATGCAATTTTCGCAACTACCCAACAATTATAAATTTTTATTTTTGAAAAAAAAAACCACTTATTTTCTAATATACCATAAACTTTAACTAGTGTGCATAAGTACAAAATGTCTTTATAATTTGCGTTGACTCACTTTTCACTCCTCCAAAACTTTATATAGTCATTGAAAAAAGTGTATAAATTGTTGGGAAAATACAAATCACTTTTTTTACACAAAGAAATAAATAAAAATATATTAGGTATAGTATAATAGTAAACCTCTACACAAATATTTTAAATGTGAAAGACGTTCGAATGTTATCCCAATGTGGAATGCAACATGCAATACTAGACAGATTTGGATGAAACTCTGCACAGAGAAACGCATCGAATCAACAAGTGGGACATTCTTCATCTCAATATCACATAATGTGAAATAAAAAAAAGTCACTTTTGCTCCGAAATTTATCAATTGATAGTTGATTGCAATGTTATCTTTATTTATGTAAGTTTCTCTTCTTTTTACTATATATGGTGTAATTGTTTGTTTTCACAAATAAAAAAAAAAATAAAAAATGGGGAATCTATGGTGAGATCATTTCTGTGTCTGTATAAAAAATATTACAAAATCGATAGGGTAGAAGAGTTCTCGAATGGTGGCCACAAACTTAAAACGCACAATTGGTTTATTGGCCACTCTTATAGAGCTCTTAGAGACCTGAAATTCATCGCAGGTATCGGCTGGATGCGAAGTGCCTACCATGGGTGGTATAGAGGTTCGGGAGAAGCCTACATCCAATAGAGATACGTGCTCAAAATGATGACTTTTTTTCACTTGCATTTGCACTTTTTTCACATCCAGAACAGTGCCACTATTGGCTTGCTCTTATAGAGCCCTTAGCGACCTGAAAGGCATCGCAGGAATCGGCTGGATGCGAAGAACAAAAGACAGTGCTTGGTGACGAGGGTTGGAAGAGGCCTACATCTAACAGTGACATGTGTTCCAGAAAAATAAACTCATTTTTAAATATTTTTTTTCCACTTCACAATCAGTACCAACAGAAAGTGCCACAAGTGTTTTGTCAACTGCTTTTATACATCTTTTAGAGACCTAAAAGGCATCATCATCTTAGATGCGAAAGACAGAAGATGGTGACGAGGGTTGGAAGAGGCCTACATCCAAGAGTAGAGAGGCTCATAACGATAATGATGATGACTACCATGAAAATACACACACTTTTTGCACTTTTTTCACATCCAGTACCAACAGTAGAGTGCCACAATTGGCTTGTTGGCTGGTCTTATAGAACTCTTAGAGACCTGAAAGCGTCTGGATACGTAAGAAAGAAGACCGCGCTTGGTGAAGTCTTGGAAGAAACCTAAATCCATAAGTGGAGAGACACGGGTTCCAAAAAAATACACTCACTTTTTTTCACATGAATTTACACTTTTTTCACATCCAGTACCAACGGAATAGTGCCACAATTGGCTTATCGGCCGCTCTTATAGAACTCTTAGAGACCTGAAAGCGACTGGTGAAGTCTTGGAAGAAACCTAAATCCATAAGTGGAGAGACACGGGTTCCAAAAAAAAATACACTTTCACTTTTTTCACATGAATTTACACTTTTTTCACATCCAGTACCAACGGAATAGTGCCACAATTGGCTTATCGGCCGCTCTTATAGAACTCTTAGAGACCTGAAAGCGACTGGTGAAGTCTTGGAAGAAACCTAAATCCATAAGTGGAGAGACACGGGTTCCAAAAAAAAATACACTTTCACTTTTTTCACATGAATTTACACTTTTTTCACATCCAGTACCAACGGAATAGTGCCACAATTGGCTTATCGGCCGCTCTTATAGAACTCTTAGAGACCTGAAAGCGACTGGTGAAGTCTTGGAAGAAACCTAAATCCATAAGTGGAGAGACACGGGTTCCAAAAAAAAATACACTTTCACTTTTTTCACATGAATTTACACTTTTTTCACATCCAGTACCAACGGAACAGTGCCACAATTGGCTTGTTGGCCGCTCTTATAGAACTCTTAGAGACCTGAAAGCGACTGGTGAAGTCTTCGAAGAAACCAAAATCCATAAGTGGAGAGACACGGGTTCCAAAAAAAAATACACTTTCACTTTTTTCACATGAATTTACACTTTTTTCACATCCAGTACCAACAGAACAGTGCCACAATGGGCTTATCGGCCGCTCCAAAAGAGCGGAGGCCCAATCACTGTCCCTCCTCATCGACCGCCTCCGGCTGGACCTCGGCCGGTTCCACCTCCGGCTCGGTCACCCTCAACGGCTGTAGTTCCATGACCGGATCCGCTGTGGCCTCGGCCAAGTTGGTCACAGACTTCGATTTGAAGCACTGGAAGTCCACGTGGCGACTCTTCGCCTCCTCCTTCTCCCAGGACATGTGGATGAACGGCCTCTGTACATAGTTGTATATCACTTCCGCTCTGCCTCCGGGACGTTTACGGACCTTCTCCTTGTAAGTGGGATAGCCCTCGACGCCTAGGCGTATCTTTTTGAGGCCGCGCTCTTTCATCACTTGCTTGGCTACGTCTCTGCAATGATAAGAGATCTTAAACTTAATCCTATTACAATCCCTTGGTTAGGATGTGTCGAAGTTATAATGATATGGTCATCGGGTGTGAGGTCGGTTTTGATATATTTGACGGCAGGTTTTCCAAATTCAAAAATAGTTTAAGACTAATATTTAAGTAGAAATTGAGAAAATATTATAAATTATGAATTAATTAAGTATTTAAGACCATTAGCAGCTATGTTAAATTAAACATGTTAAGTACACTCTGTTTAGGAGTGCAATTTAGATAATTTATCCATACACATGTATTTTATGGTTTTCATGTATTTAATTGCAATCTGTTTGTGTACTGTATCAAAAATAAAAAATAAAAAATCCATACTTTACTAATATTATAAATGCGAAAGTAACTCTGTCTTTTTGTATGTTTGTAATGAGTAAACTCAAAAACTACTGGGCTGATTTAAAAAAAATATTTCACCTATAGAAAGCTATAATATATATATATATATATTATCAGCGACTTAAGCGAGTAACATCCGTACTATACTAATATTATAAATGCGAAAGTAACTCTGTCTGTCTGCCTGTCTGCTACCTTTTCACGCCTTAACTACTCAATCGATCATCATGAAATTTCGCATACACGTTGTCAGCGATACAAGACAGGACATAGGGTGTACAGGGTACATTTCATCCGGAAAAAAGTACTGTTCCCTAGTGTTCGTCTAAAAATATAAAGAATTGGGCGACACTGTCGCGTGGAGGCGCCACCGTCGTCACAGCGATCACGATGTCAGGCGTTATTACTCATAATATATTTTATTTTTCAACGCGGACGAAGTCGCGGGCACCGGCTAGTGTAGATATATATTGAAAAAATTAAATAAAAATATTTTTTTTCTTGTACGGAATCGAATTTTGACTCCTCAAATAAGTAAATCATATTTGACTAGCTGGGGCCCGCGGCTTCGCCGTTTTGCCGCGTTCAAAATTAAATTATACGCTTGACTTCTTATTGCAACACATTGGCCAGGCGTTAGTTTTTTATTTTATTTAATTTTTTTAATTTTATTTTAGATGATCCGACGGAAACAGTACTTTTTTTTCTGGATAAAATTCGTACCCTATGTCCTTTCTTGTATCCCTGACAACGTGTATGCAAAATTTCATTATGATCTATTGAGTAATTAAGGCGTGAAATCGTAACAGACAGACAGAGTTACTTTCGCATTTATAATATTAGTATGGAAGTATGGATTTACTACCATTTTAGAATGCAAATGCTATGAGGAATAAATGGCAAGAAAATTCATAGTGGTTCAAGACTCTATCAATTTATTTCTAAACTAATAAATATTAGCAAAAAAACGTTTTAAATTTATTTAGACAGTACAAATACCTATTGAATAATTATTTCTTAATATTATCTAGTTACGGATATAAAACCTAAATACTGTTTTTAAATGATCAACAACTTTGTAAAATTTATTTATAAAGAAATCGTGTTTCCGTTTCAAATTTATTTGGATGACATCTAAATTCGGTTTTGAGGCTGGGTTTTGAATGTTTCGAAACAATGTATTATTTTTGAGAAACAAATTGCAATGTCATTTCTTTAACAGTCTATAATATATAAACCTTCAATATTTATTTTTTTTTAAATAATTAACATCATTAATTGTCGCTTGTAGCCAATTTTGAATAAAATTTCTTAGCTTTTAATCACCTTTGGCTTTGGCTTCGTCCATAAATTGACCTTCGGTGGAACACTAAAGTGTATACTATCTTTTTGGGTCAAATTAGTTATGGGGATTATTAAATAAGATGATGCCTTTCTTTGTATAAAAATTTTGTATTATGGTGTATTTAAAAAAATAAATAAATAATAAATAAATAAATATCTTCACACATTCCACACAGCACCATCTAGTTCCACATTAATTGCTTAGTGTAGAACTAGTTCCATGTTAATTGCTTAGTGTAAAACTAGTTCCATGTTAATTGCGTAGTGTGGAACTAGTTCCACATTAATTGCTTAGTGTGGAACTAGTTCCACGTTAATTGCTTAGCGTGGAACTAGTTCCACATTAATTGCTTTAGTGTGGAACTAGTTCCACGTTAATTGCTTAGCGTGGAACTAGTTCCACATTAATTGCTTTAGTGTGGAACTAATTCCACATTAATTGCTTAGCGTGGAACTAGTTCCACATTAATTGCTTTAGTGTGGAACTAGTACCACATTAATTGCTTTAGTGTGGAACTAGTTCCACATTAATTGCTTTAGTGTGGAACTAGTACCACATTAATTGCTTTAGTGTGGAACTAGTTCCACATTAATTGCTTTAGTGTGGAACTAGTTCCACATTAATTGCTCAACCGCAATTAACAAGGCTTTTAAATTACAGAAGAAATGTGTGCGTGCAATTTGTGGTGCGTGGTCTATGGACAGCTGCCGACCATTATTCCAAGAATTAAAAATTCTCCATCTCCCTTCTTTGTATATAAGAGAGATGTGTGTATTTGTGAAGAAACATGAATCTTATTTCATTCACAGAGCAGATATTCTACCACAAAGAGCAAGGCGGCAAAATTTTTTAGATGTTCCAAAAATGAATTTAGAAATTTGTAGACGGAATTCATATTATTCCTCTATTAAAATATATAATAAGTTACCCACTGCACTCAGGGAATTACCGGGAAATTTATTTAGAATAAAACTGACCAAATGGCTATTGGAACAATGTTTTTAGGGAATATTTTGACATTTAAATAAATTTTACAATTGACTACGACGTATTTTTTATTAAGTATTATTTTCGTTTTATATAAATTTTATTTAAATAAAAAGATATGTAAATTATAATTTTACACGCCAGACGGGGCAGTGCATGAGGTGGCATATTCTAACTAATGAGAACTGGTTTACATTGACCCATGTCACTTGTAAATAAATAATTTGAATTTGAATTTGAATTTGCTTTAGTGTGGCACTAGTTCCACAGTAAGCAACTAATGCTTGTATTATGGATACCAGACAGTTGATATACTTTTTTTTTATAAATACATACATATTATAAAAAAAAACATCCACGACTCAGTTACAAAAGGTAAAATTGTTAACACATAAACATTCGCCCCTAGCGGGATTCGAACCCGCGACCGTTTGGTTGACAGCTAGGGTCACTAGCCACTAGACCAATCGTATTTACTAAAACATAGTTTTAAGTTTTAACCTATATGGATCTGTGCAATCTGAAATAAATAAATTATTATTATTAATAATAATAATTTATTAACTCACCTATTTTCTATATACTTGAAGAACCTGTAGAGCGGTGTAGACAGAACAGTTTGACTGTACTCGTCACCCATTTGAGGTGGATACTCCTCGTCCCACTCGACCGAGTCATCGTCCAGGAGGACCACCACGTGACACTCTCTGTCACCTCGTTGAGCCGATGCCACCATTAGGGGGAGTATGAGTCGCTCGAGGAATGCCTCAAATTGACTCCTGGCTCCCTCGTTCGATAACTCGTGGAGGAGACCGCGGAGATTCTGAAGAGGTTACAACTTCTGACTCCGGGTTTTATTTTTACGTCGACGTGTTTGTACTTAAGATCAACGCCAGTGAGTACAATATATATCACTAGCTGGTGCCGGCGACATCGTCCGCGTTGAACGATGAACAACTAATACTTGTATCCATAATACAAGCATTAGTTACTTACTTACTGTGTAACTAGATGGTGCTGTGTGGAATGTGTGAGGATATTTATTATTATTATTCTCTCTATATAATATTAGTATAAATACATGTGCCAAATTTCATCCCCGGCTCTGCCTCGGTGCAATTTTTACATGTATATAAAAATCTTCCCCGTCTATCCCTCTTTCCATAAGTGAAAACCGAATCAAAATCGGCCAACTCATTTTAGAGTTTTTGAAGAGCAATACACAAACCAACAACATTTTTATATATAACTAGGTGTTTCACGCAAAAACTAGTGAACCGATCATCATGAAATTTTACATACACGTTGTCTATGGGACACCAGAAAGGACATAGGGTACCTTTCATCGTCTTATACAAATAAAGTTTATTATTATTATTATTATTATTATTATTATTATTATTATTATTATCGTTCAACGCGAACGAAGTCGCGGACACCAGCTAGTATTATAAATGCTAAAGTATGTTTGGATGTTTGTAACTCTTTCACGCAAATACTACTGAACAGATCACTATGACATTTTGCATACACGTTGACTGAGACACCAGAAAGGACATAGGGTACCTTTCATCGTTCAACGCGGACGAAGTCGCGGGCACCAGCTACATAGTTACTCATATATTTTCTTTTTCAACGCGGACGAAGTCGCGGTAGGCTATATTTTATAATATTACGCGGACGATGTCGCGTACAAAAGCTAGTACTTTATATACTGCATTAACACAAATGGTATACTTTTTATCCTGGATTATTTTCGGTTTTCGAGGATAAAAAATATATCCAGATAAAATAATTTAACGTCATAATAATTAATGTACCTATTTGTTTTTCATTTTTAAATATATATTCCATTTAATTAAATGAAATATATGTTTAACATTAAATAGTACCTAAATTCATCAACAAATCATTATAAAATGTCAATCAATATTTGCTTTCGAATGAGCGTCAATATTTATTTACACTTTAAATTATTAGAACGCATCAGAATTAGTGCACTTTGATCACATTAATAGGAGATAAATAATGTTTTCATATATAATATTATTCCTAGTTTTGTTCTACTCAATTGGCGTAAGCAAGTGTGACGTAACATTCGAATAGAGATTTGACCTGACTGCTTTAGACTTGACGGACCTGTTTTGGAAAACTATGAAAAATTATAGACTTCACTTGACTAACTAGTGTCTGGATCTGATACTTTTGAATTTAATTTCATTTTTGCCTTTTTTAAAAAAAAAAAAACTATTACAAATTGATATTTTTACAAATGACACTGGCAAAATCATAACGCGACAATCGACATTAACTTGGACACTGGCAGACAATGGCCATTTTAAAATGAGCCGCATTGCCATTTAAACCTAAGAAGAAGAAGAAGAAGAAGAAGAAGAAGAACATTGGAGTAATGCACGATTCGATTCCCAGCATGGCCATCTTTGGATTTTTTGAGTTTACTCCTTAAGAATCGATTTTATATAATTATAATAATAAAAGCGTGGGGTATGAAAATTAATGAAAGTAAAATCAAATGTCACATGTCACACGTTATGCGTTACATGTAGCCTGTAACTTGTGTATTGAAACAAAATGCTTCAATACATACTAATGTAATATAAAACATACAATATATTATATTAATACCAGCTGGTGCCCGCGACTTCCTTCGCTTTGAACGTTGAAAGGTACCCTATGTCCTTTCTTGTGTCTCAGACAACATGTATGCAAAATTTCATTGTGATCAATTCACTAGTTTTTGCGTGAAAGAGTCACAAACATCCATACATCCAAACATACTTTAGCATTTATAATACTAACTGGTGTCCGCGACTTCGTCCGCGTTGAACGATGAAAGGTACCCTATGTCCTTTCTGGTGTCCCAGACCACGTGTATGCAAAATGTCATGGTGATCGGTTCAGTAGTTTTTGCGTGAAAGAGTCACAAACATCCAAACATACTTTCGCATTTATAATATTAGTACGGATGTTACTCGAATTTTCTCGAAAAGAATTTTCAAAATCTGTCCAACAGTTTTTCAGTTTATTCATTACAAACATACAAATAATATTAGCATAGATAAACATATTAATATTAAATGTAACTGTGGAAAAAAATATGCTCACCTGACATCTAACAGTGTTAGCATCAAACGGCACTAGTAAATAGTCACACGCTTCTCTCAGCTCTTGAACGGAGACAGTCGGTGGACATCGTATAGTCCCACCGCGATAGTACTCCAATATAGCACGGAAGACCGTAGCGGATATACCTTCGGCCACTTCATATTCTCCACGTTCGTTGGTATGTGTGAATTCTAGACCTAAAAACAAAGTTAATCCGTAATCTTGTTTGTCTGTCTGTCACACTTTAACTACTCAACTGATCATAATGGAATCTGGCATACACATAGTCAGGAATACAAGAAAGGACATAGGATAACTAATCCAAAAAACGTAATTATCTCAAGGGATCATCTAAAATAAAATAAAAAACTAACACCTGGCAAAAGTGTTATAGCAACAAAAGGTCAAGCGTTATATTACGTATTTATTTTTTAATTTTGCGGGGTGCCCGCAACTTCTTCCACATTCAATTCATCAATACAATTAATTATAACCCCTAGTGTTATAATAAACAAGCAATAATTGAGATTATAAACTAACCCTGACTTTCGATTGAGCCCAAACACACTATATCTACTAATAATGCTAAAAGTCAAGAGATAATGAAATAAAATATTCATTAAAAGATTATTAACAAAACAAGACAATGACGCATTGAACATATTAACTAACTAGCTGGTGCCTGCAACTTCGTATGGACAATCACACAGGAACCTAACATTTTTCTAGGATAAAAAGTATCCTATAGTTTAAAACAGGTAATTAACAATACATAAGTGAAAACCGCATTCAAATCGGTTGCCATTTCTAAGATTAGAAAGCAACAGACAAAAATTCTAAAAACATTTTTTTTTACCTCGGTAATAAGTACAATGTGTGTACAAATTGCTTTTTTTTAAAAATTTAATGTACAGACATGGCTCTTTTACGATTTTATTACATGTATAGAATACACATATAAATATACATATTGAACTATTAGCATGGATAATTTAAAGGACTACTTGTATTAAAATATAGACACTTACTTGAACTAAACATCCTTCCCAACATTGTGTTTGGATGTGCAGTAAATTGTGCAGGATCGACTACAAATCGCGTGTTATCAACAACCAAAGTTATTCTGTCTTCGCACATTTGTTGATTTTTTCTCAACGGGTCTTGTACTGTGGAAGTCGACGGGGTTGGCGCGTTTGAGTTCTGATTTTTCATTGGCAAATTCAAATTTGGAATACGCGTTCGAATCGCCGGTCCGTTCCGTTTCGACAGACGCTTGCGACGCTCCTCGTTATCCCGTCTGTACTCCTCAGTATCGCTGCTACTGTCTGGATAAAAAAACGGTCTTCTCAACTCTGACATGGCCTCTGGGGCCTTTGTTTGTGAATCGGACATAGGCGCTCGCTCGTTCTCACGAGCCCTTACATCACGCTCGACACTTCCCTATCTGTGTCTACCGACGCCACAGTTTGACCTTTCACTGATCCGTTCAGTTGTTTGTTGCGCTTTAGAACTTCTAGAAGGAAAGGAATAAAACTTTTATTTTCTCGAACTATATATTCTTCGAGTCACTCCACTCGTCAATCAATTTAATGTCAAATGTGAAATGACAATGACAGTCACAGTATATAGTTATTTCCATAGAATAATAACATGGTTATTTCATTTAAACCATGGAGAATAGAGGGAGGACCATTGCATAAGTGGCCGATTGACACTTTCTCATTGTATTACTTTTAAAAACACGGAACATACTATTTTTGTCACGACATAATAAACGGTTTCCATAATTGCTGCGCGCATTTATCTTGCGTGCACACTAGCTAGCGGTCGGTATTTAAATGTGGCAATAAACTATTTTCCCTCTATTTGTATTCACATTAATTTGTTCTGTGACCGATCAACTGATTGTCAAAAATGTCAGTTTTCAAATTTGTCATGCGGAAATTGATAATTTCATAAGTACGTACCTATTATAAGCATAAGCAATTATATATGTGTATGCAAATTGCAAATTGATTTATTTATGTATGTATAGATAATTCACGTATGTTTATACGTACCTTACCTATCTACCTTCACGTTTACTTTGCAACAAATATTAACTTAACAGTGTAATAAAGCAACACTTTTGTTTTATTCGTGATTAAACTTGTTTTTTTGTTGTATGTTTGATAACAACGTGACTGGGTGTGTTTATTGTTAACAATCGCCAGATTCGTGTTTAAAAATTGATATAATTATAAACTACAAATGGACGCGGAGAAAGAATATCACGATCCCGATTACAATGAAACGTCGAGGGTCGTCAGAAACCAGCAGAATGATGATTCGGAACCGGCCAGAGTTGAAAAAATTAAAAAAGTTATCACGCGCGAATTTCAAAACGATTTACTTGAGAGAGAAAATGATGTTATGCTAATAGACGAGCGGTAAGTGTGAAAAAAGTTTAAATATTACAGTTATTTACGTACTCTGTCTTAAGATTCCGGGTTCGATTCCCGGAAGGCCCAACTTTGGAAAGTTGGCAAAATTGGCTCCAGTCTAGATCTGGAAATTTCGCAGTCATTTGGACAGCCCATCTGGCGACGGTAACCACAGTGAAATAACAGCATGTGTAACACAAAAGACTAGCTGTTGCATGCAATTTCGTCTGCGTAACTTTATAAAATATAGCCTATGTTACTCGATGATAATGTAGCTTTCTATAGATTGGTGAAAGGATTTTCAAAATCTGTTTTTTTTAAATTTCGCTCTTGGCCAACATCCATTAGCGAAGATGAGGCCTATGATGGAGCGAGCTCACCCAGAAAATGCCTATTCACTCAAACTTTGAAAAGTTTATTCATCACAAACAAAAATACAATTTCTCCATATAATATTAGTAAAGATTTTTTATTGGAGTCTTCATAGTTATCCCTAAATTAACTAGATTAACAATATAGCCTATGTTACTCAGTGATAATGTAGCTTTCTATAAGTGACAGTAATTTAATATTGGTCCAGTAGTTCTAGAGTTTATATGAAGCTATTCACACTGTGCCGATCTTCATGCTGGACGTTTTGTCATTGCGGAGCGCCATACAAATGCCTGAATTTATTTCTGATATTTTGACAGTCTGATCCTAAACATTTTATATCCAGGTTGTCATCAGCTCGAAAGATCCTACATCGTCTTCGTTATTCCTTGGTCAGTGCATATTATAACGAGAAAAGTTTACAACTGTCAAAGGCACGGATAGAGGATGAGATTGTCAATCAATCGGATCCGAGGGCCAGGGAACAGGTGAGCATCAAGAATTTTATATTTAAGATCTATAAAGAAAAGATCTCACTTTGATAGCTTTTTAAGAAATTCGCATTTCTTTTAATGTCTCAACTTGCCTTTTGGCAATCCGATTAGTATAAATAAATAAATAAATAAAACCTTTATTTCTGACATTTTTTTTTAAGTTATATATTTTTTTTCTATTTAATTTTTCTTTTTAGAAAGTATCTATTTGGTTTTCCGCATCAGATTGCCTTATGATGGCAAAGGCCTACCCTAGAACTCGCCACATACCCTTGTCCATAGCCTTCCTTTTCCATAGTGAACCTGCCGTTTCTTGGACCTGGATAATATCGGATTAGTATAAAATAAAATAAATAAAAATAGCCTTTATTGCTGAAAGTTAGTTAACAAGAAAAAAAGCAAAATATGTTATTTTATCACCAACAATTCAAACTTGTCTTGCGACATAGGCCTCTTCCAAAGTTTTCCACTCAGTGCGGTCCCGTGCCGTTTTTTTGCCACACTCCGTTTGTGGTCTTGTCCAGGTCATCTGTCCATCTGAGATAAGGTCTTCCTCTTTTCCGTAATGATCCTCTCTGGTACCATACCACGATGTCTTTGATCCATTTACTCACGCTTTGTCTGATCATGTGTCCACTCTGTATAGAAATGGCACTAATGTGAAATGTTTGTAACTAGATGTCGCTTTATAAAATAAATGCCAGTGAACAAAGTTGTCGGCGAAGTTACCTACTGGTCTTTTCTTTTAAATATAAATTATCTTCTTGCCTTAAATGAATAACGAAGTTTTATTGATACCTCTCCTCTGCTGTGCTAAAGCCAAAGTTTAGAGTTTGAACACACTCCAACGCCATTTTTGCTGTTTTACGATATATCATTTATTCATTTTGTTTTTGTTTTTTCTTTAATTTTTGAAAGTTTTTAATTAGTATAGTATAGATTAAATTTTTCCACCGCAGGTGACATCAATACTAAGACACAGTCAGAAGAGAATCCATCCGTCACTGCGTAAGCTTTTAGGCAAACAAACAGTAGATCTGAATGAAATAATTATGTTCCCCAGGGAGTCGAGGACAAGGGTCAAAAAAAATTATTCAGTGAGTAATTTTTTTTATTTTTACATGGATTTACTACAAGTGTGGAGTTCGCTTGACATATGGAAAAGCGGCACATGAAAAGTACGCCCAAAACATAATAATGGCGGAATCTCGCCAATAATTCAAGAAGTTTTTTTTTTTTTATTTTTTTTTTTTTAAACCTTCAGGCAATGATACAAACCCGAAACTATACAAAATCCGCTGATTCAACAAAATCTCTCCGTCCAGAGACATATGTAAAAGTTGAGAGCTCCGAAGAAGCAGGCACGAGTAGTCAGCCCAAGAAAATACCAAGACACATTGAGCCCAAAGTGGAGAAAGTTTTGACACTAGACGAAGTAACCAGAAACAAAACTAAACATAGATACAGAATTATAGTTGGTGAGTTGTTTGTTTGTTTATTTATTTATTTATTTATTTATTAAAAAGCTAACCTTTCCAGTTAATAAATCCATAAAATTCCTTGAGATCAGTTCAGGGATTTGTACAGCAACACAAAATAACATACAAAATACATACATACAAGTATTATTACTACTACCTACATATCAAATTACAGGGTTTCATTGTGTAGGACTTGAATAGACTTTAAATAGATTATCTGAGTTAATTACTAATTATTAATTCTAAACCATTCTAAAATTAATTAAATTAATTCTAAAAAAAAAAAAAAACTTTGTGTGTGTGTGTGGGGTTGTATGTGTGTGTTTGTGTGTGTGTGTAGTTCTATTTATTTCTCCTTTAGTGTATTCACGAAACTGCGCTTGAAAGATATTTTTTTAAGAGATGGAAAATGTCCAAGGCCTCTGTCTTTAGTTATTATTTTATCTGAGCCGCACAGCCTATAAAGCGGTCCCTAGACGATCGTGCAGCATGACATGCGTTACGCGCTGTCATGCATGCATGAACCGTTTAATTGTATCGATTGATGTGAATGACATGCAACTACCTGCTGGCAGTTGATTGATAGTTCCATTTATTTTTCATCTTGGAAGCTATGATTGACATAGGTACACGCATGATCGTATATAGCGGACCCCTAGACGATCATGCGGCATGACATGCAGCATGATAATTCACGTAAACGCATGTCATGCCGCATGATCGTCTTGGGACCGCTTAAGGGATCGTCCATTAATCACGTGATGGTCGAAAGAGGGGGGGGTGGGAGGGGATTCGGCAAAAATCACTAAATATCACATTAGTTAAGGGGTGCAGTTAAATATCACATAGTTAATAGTGTGTGTACATTAGTTAAATATCACGTTTATTTATATTTTTTCGTTGAACGTGCGATTGCTATTTATTTTTTATGCCAATTAAAAATCAACCTGTGCAACCTTAATGACAATTTTATCTGACGTCGAAAAGCGATTTTATAAATCTTATTTCGAATAAAAATGTTTTGAATTTGAATTTGAATTTGAATCACGGTTCCTAATTTTCCAGAATTTAATTTGATTATACTTATCTGTATTTAAAGATGATTATGTAAAATTTTAAGATATTTTTTAAAATACACGTGATTTTGAGTAGGGGGAGTCATCCGGGGGGGGGGGGGGGGGGGGGGGGTATTAATGGACGACCCCTAAATGGTATTTGTTGGTATTGTCTTGAAGGCAACACGTCCAAGTACACTCCGGCGGAGTCGCGCGCCGACCCGTCCACCCACAAGTGGCTTTTGTACGTGAGAAGCGCCAGCGGGGATCAATTGTCTCCCGTTGTGCGAGCGGTCACATTTCGACTGCACCACTCGTACGCACCGCACCACGTTGTGCATCTGCAGTGAGTATCAAAATCATTCATGATATCCATTCATCAAATAGGTTTTCTCCAATACACACTCATTATTATACTGTCACAAACATCAATCTGCTACAAATGTGGATTTTGCGTGACAAATGCCAAAGCGGCACATGTCAAGTGCGCCTAAAACGGAATAATGGCGGAGTCGAAATGGTGAAAGGTATTAGTAACG
The DNA here is from genome assembly GCA_944738685.1 of Synanthedon myopaeformis. Taxonomy (NCBI): domain Eukaryota; kingdom Metazoa; phylum Arthropoda; class Insecta; order Lepidoptera; family Sesiidae; genus Synanthedon; species Synanthedon myopaeformis. The sequence continues at coordinate 4,769,611 of OX122940.1, forward strand.
ACCAACATCTACTATTCATTTTAAACTCTAATGGTGTTGACGTAAAGTCGCATTTTCTTTAAACGACACACGTTTTGTTGGTTTCAAATGACAGATGAAAAGAGTTGATGCTCTACGCATTAATTATTATGTCACTTTTAAATGTTCCATGGAGTTCGTAGTGTTTTTGTATGGCGTGCGATATCAGTAGTTGTAGTATATTGATGGTCACAAAGTTAAATTTACCAAGGTTTACCAGGGATCATGAGAGGAAATCCCGAAAGAAACTCAGGATATCATACGCATACTCAAAATATTATCGCACTTGATTTTGTGTGTGTGTGTGTGTTTGTTTGTTGTAATATCTTTTCTGTGTATCTCCTGTATATTTTCTTTGTAAATTTTGATGTCAAATCTATACCAAAAAAAAAAAATAATAAGTGTCTATAATGTCAAAATAACTGCTTTTTACTAAAATATTATATCAAAGTAATTAAAACAAAAAAAAAAAAAAAAAACATTTATTTTTATTTTAATAAAGTTGTGTGTTAATCTCCGAAACGGCTCGACCTATTTTGACGGTACTTTCACACCGGCAGATATAGATGATGTTATAAGTAGTAATAACTTTGGCTACTTTATAAAAAAAAAAAAAAAAAAAAAAAAAAAAAAAAAAAAAAAAAAAAAAAAAATACAAAATTGTTTATAAGCAAAATGACATATAATTGCGTTTCAGCAAACCACCTTACCACATATCGCGAAGGGGTTGGGGCGAATTTCCCGCCAAAATCGAACTCCACTTTGCACTACCTCAAAGAAACAGACCGGCCACAGTTGAGCATATGATCAAATTGGATAGAAATTACACTGGACTACAGACCTTGGGTAATATTACGTTTATATTTGACGACACGTTTGGTCTAGTGGCTAGTAACCCTAGCTGTTAACCAAACTGTCGCGGGTTCGAATCCCGCTACGGGCGAATGTTTATGTGTTAACATTTTACCATTGTACCTGAGTCATGGATGTTTTGTATTTATAATATGTATGTATTTACAAAAAAAAAAAAAAAAGTAATCTATGTATTATATATCAACTGTCTGGTATTCATAATACAAGCATTAGTTGCTTAGTGTGGAACTAGATGGTGATGTGTGAAATGTGTGAAGATATTATTATTATTATATGATAAACTTTTTTGATAACTTGTGTACTGCATGATCGTTTCTGAGCAATAGCAAAGTAGTTTTGCTAAATATAAATCCGCACTTGAGTCTAAAGAGAGAGAAAATAGTTTATATAGTTTATATACGATCTAAACTAAAAAAAAAAAATGAATAATGTTTGCCATAACAATATTTACAGGCGCCGAGACAATAATAGACGTCTGGTTGTACAGTACGCAGGAAATGCTTCAGTACGAACACAAAGACGATGTGAACGCACAGATTGACACAGAAACGAAAGTAAAAATAAAAGATGAACCCGAAACGACAGAAATCGACGAGCAAATTGAACAAACTGACAATTGGATGGATTTTTTCATAACGCCCTCAAAGGAACTGAACATAGATGACATGCTAATAAAACCTGTTAGAGGTGACAATTTAGTTGAAAATATGGACATTGGTGAAGAAATAGTCGACAATGATATAGAGATGACAGTTAAAAGGGAAATAAAAGCGGAGCCCATTGAAGAAATGAACACTAAACACATTGACGAAATTAACGAGGAACATATTGAAGAAATGAACACGGAACACGTTGAAGAAATGAACGAGGAACATATTGAAGAAACTAAACCGGAACCGATTGAAAAAATAAAACCGGAACCGGTTTGGACAAAAAAAGGAGACGTCACAGATTCGTTGCCAAGTGAAATATTGAATAGATCACCGAACAAGCGTATAATGAAGTACGTGGACGGATCGACGGGGAAAATATACTATCTAGAGATGGACAGCCATTTCGATCTGTCCACAATACAGGAGATCGAAGTGTTCGACGCGAAGGGTAACGTGGACAGGGCAAAGTCGCCGGTGAAGGGTAACGGTATAAACTGTGCGGGTAAACAGAAAAAGGGGATGTCCCTGTTGAAGCCAGAAGTGAAGAGTTTGTTGACAGAAACTAAGCAAAGGTTGAAGAGTTTCAGATGTTTTGTGACGAAAAAGTATTCGCACATACGCAACGACCATTGTTACTTGGGCAGGGAGTGGGCAAAGTGTATATGTTTTATGAAATTTGTGCCCGTCCTAGTGGACACGGAGAGGGACACGGCCAAGTACGAGTCGGTTTGTGCGTCCGTCCGCCGCATGGGTTCGGTTAAAGCGGCCGTCAACTATTTGCTTCGCACAATGCCAATAATCGACGACGGCGGCAGAGATCGAAATGAAATTTTGAAACTACCCTTCACGTTTCAAGATCAAGATGCATTTTGGAAATTGGATTTTGCCAAGCGGAGAAATATTGAGGTGAGACTGGTTTTGGATTTTTTTTTTTTAATTGGAAATATCAGCCAGGTAGGTTGACTACTGTCCGCTTGATGGTAAATGGTTATGATGACTGCCCACTTGATGGTAAATGTTAATAAATAATAGATTATCACTGTCAACTTGATGGTAAATGTCTATTGTGACTGTACACCTGATGGTTAATTGCTAAGATGACTGTCCACTTGATGGTAAATGGCTGTGATGACTGTCCACTTGATGGTAAATGGCTGTGATGACTGTCCGCTTGGTGGTAAATGGTTATGATGACTGCCCACTTGATGGCAAATGGTAATAAATAATAGATTATGACTGTCAACTTGTTGGTAAATGGCTGTGATGATTGTTCTCTTGATTTTAAATGTTTATGATGACTGTCCACTTGATGGTAAATGGCTATAATGACTGACCATTTGGTGGCAAATGGCTATGACGACTGTCCACTTGATGATAAATGTCTATTATGACTGTCCACTTGATGGTAAATGGTTACAATGACGGTCCACTTGATGGTAAGTGGCTATAATGACTATCCTCTTGAGGTTAAATGGTTATGATGACTGTCCACTTAATGGTAAATGGTTACAATGACGGTCCACTTGATGGTAAGTGGCTATAATGACTGTCCTCTTGAGGTTAAATGGTTATGATGACTGTCCACTTGATGGTAAATGGCCTATCAATACATACGCCACGCTGTCGATTTCAATAGGAGTGACAATGCTCTGGCGTAGTTTACTCATTCGCCGAAACACAACGGCACACATGCTATTAAGGGGGTGGTTACTGTCGCCAGATGGAACAAAAACAAGAAACGCAGTGTGCCCGCCACTTCTGTCCAAAGTCTGTAGTGTAATTTCAATTCAATTTGATCGTATGCAGACGGTAGCCATCTACCATCGAATGGACAGTCAGCTTGTTTGTCGACCTTAACCATCGAAATATTACAACTATGGATTTTGCGTGACAAATGCCAAAGTGGCACATGTCAAGTGCGCCTAAAACGGAAATCGTGGCGGAGTCAAAATGGTGAAATGTATTAGTAACGACCAACTTCTACTATTCATTTTAAACTCTAATGCGTTGATTTTAAAGTCGCATTTTGTTCAAACGACAGACGTTTTGTTGGTTTCAAATGACAGATGACAGAGTTGATGCTCTACGCATTAATTATTATGTCACTTTTAAATGTTCCATAAAGTTCATAGTGACATGCGAAATCCACAGTTGTAGTAAAGTCGGGGTACGAAAACCTTCGTCAGTATCTTTACCGTGAGCTTACAATGGTCGCACTCGCTAGCGAGGGCGTAAAATATTTATATGAAAAAGTGTCAACTGTCAATGTCAAATTGACAATTTCCCATTAAACATTTTACGCTCTCGCTAGCGAGTGCGGTCATTATAACTCATGGTAGAGGTACAGTTTTCAAATTCATTCCTTTTTCGAAATCGTAGACACTTAATACCTTTTGAAACTAAAACAATGAACAGACAACTAACAGACGTTTAAAATGAAATTTTGCCATGACTGACAAAGCAAATTTCGACTTTAAGTTGACGAACCTATTCTTTACCCCGACTGTACATTGATACCTATGACTGACAATTGTCCTGGTGCAAGCAAGTTTCGACTTTAAATTGACGAACCTATTCTTTACCCCGACTGTACATTGATACCTATGACTGACAATTGTCCTGGTGCAAGCAAATTTCGACTTTAAGTTGACGAACCTATTCTTTACCCCGACTGTACATTGATACCTATTACTGACAATTGCCTTGGTGCAAGCAAATTTCGACTTTAAGTTGACGAACCTATTCTTTATCCCGACTGTACATTGATATCTATTACTGACAATTGCCTTGGTGCAAGCAAATTTCGACTTTAAGTTGACGAACCTATTCTTTACCCCGACTTTACATTGACACATACGACTGACACGTCTTTTTTTTTTTTAAATCATTATCCATACCTTTGTTCACCCACAGTGGTCAAGGGCGAAAACAATAAACGAAATATTAAAACACAATCTAAAAACTCAAGAGACAATATGGCGACCGAAACAGATATTGATATACTCGCGACTGCACTGTCACCATCCTATCAGACTTGACACTGTGATGGTCAACGACACAGAGTGGTCATGGACAAGCGACTCGATCAAGGATAAATATCCAAACGTGGACACCATCTCCACGCTGACGTTCTTCAATGATGAAGAGTTTCTCGTGGACACTGTCTCCCAGATAGACTTGTGTCAGTCGGACGATGAAGTTGACGTTGTGAACGAGTTGCCAACGAAAAAATGCATATCGAAAATCGAGGAGAATAAAGATTTGACAGTGTTGCCAGTTGGCGACGAGGAGGATAGGTTGAGGTTTTTGTATGTGGAGAGAATGTGCGCCGACATAGGTTTCGAATTGAGGAATGAAGACGTCGGCCATGGATATAGTTATAGGTGAGTTTGATATCTTTAATTTTTATAGGTTAGGTCACTAGGTTGGTGCATGCGACTTCGTCCGCGTTGAAAAAAAAATTTTTTTGTTATTTTATCCGCAATCAGTCAAAATAACTGATCGGATCTGTTGTTTCATTCATTTTGACGTTTTACTTTTTTTTTTGCGACGATATCGAAAAAAAATAAAATAAAAAAAATTTGCTATTTGCGCCATCTGATGGGATGAAAATAAGACTTTTTTTGTCATTGCATTCTGTCAATGTTATATTTAATGTAACTATTCACTGACAGATGACGCTAGAGTTGACGCAAATCGATATTATACTAAATATATATATAAAAATATATATTATAAAATACATAATTATATAATAATCGTGATGTTATATAGCCTAAATAAAAGCCTTACTCGATAAATGGACTATCCAACATAAAAATAACTTTTTCAATTCGAACCACTAGTTCTTGAGATTAACGCGTTCAACCAAACAAACAAACTCTTCAGCTTTATATATTAGTGTGTAGTATATAAGTATAGATATAGTTGCCTAGTGTCTAGCTCCGGGCTTCGCCCGTGGTGCAATTTTTATATATACAGTGTATTAGGGATAGGATTTCCAACAATGTGTTTTAAGCTAAATTTTATCGACAAAAAAAAAACATACAAATATATACAAATTTTATCGTCGCACCCGAAATTATTACCATTTCGACAGATTTTGTATTCGACAGAAAAAGTACAATCGCATAATTATTTTAAACATTAAACAATAAACAAATATTCATAAATAAATTATCGGGACAGTTTTAAGTCACTTACATCCGTAGTAATATTATAAATGCGAAAGTATTTTGGATGTATGGATGTTTGTAACTCTTTCACGCAAATACTACTGAACAGATCACTATGACATTTTGCATACACGTTGTCTGAGACACCAGAAAGGACATAGGGTACCTTTCATCGTTCAACGCGGACGAAGTCACGGGCATCAGCTAGTACAGACATAAATTAAAAAAAAAAAAATTATAGATTATATTACAAATGGGCCTAAAGTATCATAAAAATACATTGGTCTATTTGTTGTAGCGCTGTCCACGCAGTTTTATTGTCGGCAATGAAGTGTTTCGCTGAAGACATTATAAGGAACGCGCACGCGGACAAACTGTTGGAGGAACACAACACCGACGTCCTACCTCCGGTGTGGTTAGGGTATGTTTTGCCTTTCCTTACCCTCCTACGTTTTGGAAAGTCTAAAACGTGTCACCAATTCGAGTAACTTATTACATATTTATTTATTTATTTATTTATTTATCTAATAGCCAACCTTACAGCATGTAACTTTTTATAGGAAATACATAAAAAGAGAGTTAAATTTTTATATTATAGCCTATTACAAGGTTAGACATATTAAAGTTTATAAGTACAAAAAAAGGAAAATACGAGTAATTAAAAAAAATAAAATGATATAAGATTATATATACAATTATATGCAAATACATATTTATAATCACATATGCGTGCATGTGAATGTGTGTGTGTGCGTCTCTCTCTCTCTCTCTCTCTCTCGCTCTCTCTCTCTCTCTCTCTCTCTCTCTCTCTCTCTCTCTCTCTCTCTGTGTGTGTGTGTGTGTGTGTGTGTGCGCGTGTGTCCATATATTTGTTAATATGGATGTCGCGTCACAAATGCAAAAGCGGCACACGTCAATTCCGCCTAAAAAGGTATCATTGGGCGCAATATGCATTCAGTATCGCGTGAGCTGTCAAATGGTGTACATGTCGAAGTGCGCTTATAAAAATCGTAAAACATAAATTGATTTAAAAAATAAAAATTAATAGTAAAAAAAAAAGATACTATTATTTTTTTATCATGCTCTACGCGTTTATTTGTCTGTTTTGTTTTATAGACTAAGGCTCGAGTTCACCAACAGACGGTTATTTTTAAACAGCTGTTTAAAATTTAAACAGCCGTTTAATAATATTTTGTTGATCACCATCGCTAAACTGCGGGTTAAACGCCCTAAACATCTGATTAACTTAATGATTAATCTGACGTTTAGGGCGTTTAACCCGCAGTTTAGCGATGGTGATCAACAAAATATTATTAAACGGCTGTGTTTAAATTTTAAACAGCTGTTTAAAAATAACCGTCTGTTGGTGAACTCGAGCCTAAGTGTTCCATAAAGTTCATAGTGTTTTGTATGGCGTGCGATATTCTATAAATAAAAATTATTTATAGAATATCGTTCTATAACTAAGGATTAGTTATAGAAGAATATTCTAAATCGTTCTATAACTAAACCTCAACTTTGAGTTTTTGGTTTCTTTATTATATTTGATCTGTGTATAGGAGAGAGGCTTAATACCAACCGTGAGCCTATTAAGTTTTCTACATAATAGAAAGCCTCAAAACTGTACTCAAACTAGTGGCAACATAAATGCCTCAATTGATTTTAAATTTTAAACAGCTGTTTAAAAATAACCGTCTGTTGGTGAACTCGAGCCTAAGTGTTCCATAAAATTCATAGTGTTTTGTATGGCGTGCGATATTCTATAAATAAAAATTATTTATAGAATATCGTTCTATAACTAAGGATTAGTTATAGAAGAATATTCTAAATCGTTCTATAACTAAACCTCAACTTTGAGTTTTTGGTTTCTTTATTATATTTGATCTGTGTATAGGAGAGAGGCTTAATACCAACCGTGAGCCTATTAAGTTTTCTACATAATAGAAAGCCTCAAAACTGTACTCAAACTAGTGGCAACATAAATGCCTCAATTGATTTTAAATTTTAAACAGCTGTTTAAAAATAACCGTCTGTTGGTGAACTCGAGCCTAAGTGTTCCATAAAATTCATAGTGTTTTGTATGGCGTGCGATATTCTATAAATAAAAATTATTTATAGAATATCGTTCTATAACTAAGGATTAGTTATAGAAGAATATTCTAAATGGTTCTATAACTAAACCTCAACTTTGAGTTTTTGGTTTCTTTATTATATTTGATCTGTGTATAGGAGAGAGGCTTAATACCAACCGTGAGCCTATTAAGTTTTCTACATAATAGAAAGCCTCAAAACTGTACTCAAACTAGTGGCAACATAAATGCCTCAATTGATTTTAAATTTTAAACAGCTGTTTAAAAATAACCGTCTGTTGGTGAACTCGAGCCTAAGTGTTCCATAAAATTCATAGTGTTTTGTATGGCGTGCGATATTCTATAAATAAAAATTATTTATAGAATATCGTTCTATAACTAAGGATTAGTTATAGAAGAATATTCTAAATCGTTCTATAACTAAACCTCAACTTTGAGTTTTTGGTTTCTTTATTATATTTGATCTGTGTATAGGAGAGAGGCTTAATACCAACCGTGAGCCTATTAAGTTTTCTACATAATAGAAAGCCTCAAAACTGTACTCAAACTAGTGGCAACATAAATGCCTCAATTGATTTTAAATTTTAAACAGCTGTTTAAAAATAACCGTCTGTTGGTGAACTCGAGCCTAAGTGTTCCATAAAATTCATAGTGTTTTGTATGGCGTGCGATATTCTATAAATAAAAATTATTTATAGAATATCGTTCTATAACTAAGGATTAGTTATAGAAGAATATTCTAAATCGTTCTATAACTAAACCTCAACTTTGAGTTTTTGGTTTCTTTATTATATTTGATCTGTGTATAGGAGAGAGGCTTAATACCAACCGTGAGCCTATTAAGTTTTCTACATAATAGAAAGCCTCAAAACTGTACTCAAACTAGTGGCAACATAAATGCCTCAATTGATTTTAAATTTTAAACAGCTGTTTAAAAATAACCGTCTGTTGGTGAACTCGAGCCTAAGTGTTCCATAAAATTCATAGTGTTTTGTATGGCGTGCGATATTCTATAAATAAAAATTATTTATAGAATATCGTTCTATAACTAAGGATTAGTTATAGAAGAATATTCTAAATCGTTCTATAACTAAACCTCAACTTTGAGTTTTTGGTTTCTTTATTATATTTGATCTGTGTATAGGAGAGAGGCTTAATACCAACCGTGAGCCTATTAAGTTTTCTACATAATAGAAAGCCTCAAAACTGTACTCAAACTAGTGGCAACATAAATGCCTCAATTGATTTTAAATTTTAAACAGCTGTTTAAAAATAACCGTCTGTTGGTGAACTCGAGCCTAAGTGTTCCATAAAATTCATAGTGTTTTGTATGGCGTGCGATATTCTATAAATAAAAATTATTTATAGAATATCGTTCTATAACTAAGGATTAGTTATAGAAGAATATTCTAAATCGTTCTATAACTAAACCTCAACTTTGAGTTTTTGGTTTCTTTATTATATTTGATCTGTGTATAGGAGAGAGGCTTAATACCAACCGTGAGCCTATTAAGTTTTCTACATAATAGAAAGCCTCAAAACTGTACTCAAACTAGTGGCAACATAAATGCCTCAATTGATTTTAAATTTTAAACAGCTGTTTAAAAATAACCGTCTGTTGGTGAACTCGAGCCTAAGTGTTCCATAAAATTCATAGTGTTTTGTATGGCGTGCGATATTCTATAAATAAAAATTATTTATAGAATATCGTTCTATAACTAAGGATTAGTTATAGAAGAATATTCTAAATCGTTCTATAACTAAACCTCAACTTTGAGTTTTTGGTTTCTTTATTATATTTGATCTGTGTATAGGAGAGAGGCTTAATACCAACCGTGAGCCTATTAAGTTTTCTACATAATAGAAAGCCTCAAAACTGTACTCAAACTAGTGGCAACATAAATGCCTCAATTGATGGCCATCAAGTCATCTGTCAACGACACCGTGAACGACTCCTCGACATTTATGGGATACCCATAGAGGGAAACTCGTCGGCAACTTACAGCTGTACTTTTACCATGAGTTTACAATGACCGCACTCGCTAGCGAGAGCGTAAAATATTTATATGAAAAAGTGTCATCTGTCAATGTCAAATTTTCCATATAAATATTTTACGCTCTCGCTAGCGAGTGCGGTCATTGTAAACTCATGGTAGAGGTACAGTTATAGCGTGAAAGTCTGGGATCAGTTTTTAAAATGTGATTTTCAGGTCATCTAGAAAGGGTACCTGCATCCGGGCGTCTCATGTGTACGGGGCTTTAAGAAGAGATTCTAGAATTGGTAGTGTCTCTAGTGATGCACGAGATCGAGCATCAGTAGTTCACGAAACGTATACAATATAATAATAAAAAAATAAAAAAATACAATATACAAACAATAATTTTATTATAATTTTTTTACGAACTACTTAATTGGTTGTTTTATTTTTGGGTGAATATGTGTGGTTTATAAGAAAATGTTCACACGAGAACATTTGGGGAGCCAAAACCTCAAGACTTAGCCCTCATCCTTATCCCTCATCCTTAATCCTTCTATGGTCGGCAGCTCATTAGCAGCTCCTGTGGTGTTGCTAGTGTTATAGGCGACGGTAGCCACCTAACATCGAGTGGACCGTCAGCCTGTCTGCTGACGTTAACATAAAAAATCACGCTGATATAAACAGCTATTCAGAGCTGTTCCAATGGATAGGTACGTTAAAAGTTGTCCATAATATTTATTTCTTACACCTTCTTACATAAATAATAAATAAATAAATATCTTCACACATTCCACACAGCACCATCTAGTTCCACAGTAAGCAACTAATGCTTGTATTATGGATACCAGACAGTTGATATATTACATAGATTACTTTTTTTTTGTAAATACATACATATTATAAATAAAAAACATCCATGACTCAGGTACAAAGGTAAAATGTTAACACATAAACATTTGCCCCTTAGCGGGATACGAACCGGCGACCGTTTGATTAACAGCTAGGGTTACTAGCCACTAGACCAGAAACTTGTCGTCACTCATAATTTAATATTACGACTGACTGTCCACTTGATGGTAAGTGGCTACCGTCGCCTATAGTAGGCCTGCAGGTACGATGCCCACTATAGTAGGGTTAAGGATATGGGAATAGAAAAACGGTTCTCCATACTATTGAGCACTCGCTTCCTCTTTTGTGTACCAGCCATCAATCTACCGGCTTTTAAAGTTAAGAAAGCCCCAGGTTCTACAAAATGAACAGAGACATCTACATATTTATGGTCGTAACCATTAGTAGCGCTGTTTCACTTCGGTCTTACGTGGGCCGACAGAACAAATAGTCTGGATCAATGATCTGTAATATTATACCACTGGACAGACTGCTGTCAAATTATTTTTATGCCTATTTGAAAAACGCCATATTGGCGCTGTATGCTATGAAGCGATGAAGCGATTGTCCATGGAACTAAAATTAGTGATTATAGATCTATGGAATAAAACAATGACGTAAGAACAATATGAGACATAATGCTTTTTGATATTAACGTATCGATACAACAGATATTTATATAGGCTACGGTTCATATAGTAGAATAGGGCGCCTCCATAGGTTATTAATTACTCATTGGAATAAAAATACGCAAGTCGGAAACGTCAAAATTAGTTCTCGGGACAATCGAGGGCGGCGTTTCAAAATGGTACACGAAATTAGCTGTCATTTGTATGGGACAGCATGTCCAGGTGTCCAGTGGTAGGTATATATTACAGGTCAATGGTCAGTGGTCTTTGACGACGAAAATATTTCAATTTTACATTGTCACCAATTAAAACAAAATGTTATATACCTAGTTACGTAGTTTAACAATAAATGTATACACGTTTATCTCTTAAACTGTTAGTTAATACGCAAAAACTAGTGAACCGATCACCATGAAATCTTGCATACACGTTGTCTGGGACACCAGAAACGACATAGGGTACCTATCATCGTTCAACGCGGACGAAGTCGCGGCCACCAGCTAGTAAGTAATATAAAACAAAGTCGCTTTTCGCGCCTCTATAGCCGCCTTTAAACTACGCAACGAATTTCAATCATCAGTTGGATAATTTTTCAGGGAAGGTTTATATAAGAGAGCTGGTGGCCGCGACTTCGTCCGCGTTGAAAAAGAAAATATATGAGTAATTATTATACGATGAGATATCGCAAAAACAAATTTTAAAAATCAGTTCACTGTGCACAACCGTTCCGTAGGGAGCCAACCACGCGTCGGAGCCGCGCGGCATGGTACCTCGCAGAGCTACCGGTAGCCGGCCGGTGATGCGGGTGCGTGAATTGAACCGACCCGAACGTTATTAAGAGAATTAGAGAGACAGAGTTAACTTTCACATTACACAATGTGAAAGTTAACTCTGTATGTCTGTATACACGTTGTCAGGGATACAAGAAAAGACATAGGGTACCTTTCATCCAGAAAAAGTACTGTTTCCGTGGGATAACCTAAAATTGAACAAAAACTAAAGCCTGGCAAAAGTACAATAGCAATGCAGATGTAAGGCATTATATTGCTTAATATATATATATATATATTTGTTTTTTAACGCGGACGAAGTCGCGTGCACTGGCTATGGTTATTAAATAATGAAATGAAGCCCGTTCCGCCGACTTTTATCGCAAAAGAAATATTTTAAATAAATCATGTTATATTTCGTTTTATTTTTATTTTATTATTATTATTTTTTAATACACAAACAGAAATAAAAACAATAATTAACACATATTCCACAAGCGTGTCCACAGCGTGTCCAGCGTCCATATATATACTAGCTGGTGGCCGCGACTTCGTCCGCGTTGAACGATGAAATATACCCTATGTCCTTTCTGGTGTCCCAGACAACGTGTATGCAAAATTTCATGGTGATCGGTTCACTAGTTTTTGCGTATTAACTAACAGTTTAAGAGATAAACGTGTATACATTTATTGTTAAACTACGTAACTAGGTATATAACATTTTGTTTTAATTGGTGACAATGTAAAATTGAAATATTTTCGACCACTGACCTGTAATATATTTCAAGGTGATCGGTTCAGTGGTTTTTGCGTGAAAGAGTTACAAACATCCATACATCCAAACATACTTTCGCATTTATAATATTAGTACGGATTACGCCCTATTATCTTTTATTGATACTGTGGTAGCGGTGGGCGGGCGGCGATTGTAGGGCGGGCGGTTATATATGGGAGCGCGGAATGTCGTTGGCTTTATTGCAAGTGGAGACTTCAAGAGACCGCAGAGTACGCGTTAACCACTGGGTACCCTAAAAGGTAATTTTTTTTTTTTTAATTTATCATTTTTTTTAAAACTTTTAATTGATACATTACAGTGTTTTTTTTTTTTTTTTCAAGTTTAAAAAAAATTGTGTGCTCATTTTGTGATTATTATAATCAAATAAATTTGAATATTTTTTTTACATTATAGGTACCTTTTTTTTTTTTTTTTTTTTTACGATGACAAGGTAGCGCTTGGCCGCGATCTCACTTGAAGTACCTAAATGTAAAAAAAAATTTAGTCACTTATGAGACATTATCGTGTAACTTTTGTATTAATTTTTAAAAAAAACATATGTGTGTTTATTTTGTGATTGTTATTATGTTTAAATAAAATCGATTTTTTTTGCACATAATAAATGTCAATTTTTTTTATTTTAATTGAGACATTATCGTTGACTTTTTTATTAAATTTAAAAAAAAATGTGTGTTTATTTTGTGATTGTTAATATTCAAATAAATTTAAACATTTTTTTGTACATTATAAATGTAAAATTTTTTTACTAACTTTAAGACCTTATCGTGTGACTTTTGTATTAAAATTGAAAAATGTGTTTTAGTGTTTTTTGCGGATTTAATTAATAAAATAAAATAATATAACACAGTTCGTCGCGAAGTTTAACAATTCAAATGATAAAAATTACAATGTTTAATCTTAATTCAAAAATAATAATCGTAATGTAACAATAATTGCATTAAAAAGGTACGGAAAAAAAAAATTTTTTTTTTTTTTCATAAAAAAAAATTAAATTTTTAGTGTGAAGTAAGTGTATGTTTATTAACGTTTATTAACAATTGGCGGAATAATCGCGTAAAAAAAAAATATACGAATTTAATGTTTATGATTTTTTCAAAAATTCGATCAAAATTTCACCTCTGAATTATCCACTAACAAACTAAAAACAAATCGTCAAAATCAATTCACAATTGGCGGAGTAATCGCGTAACAAACATACAAAATAAAATGTACAACTCAAATTGAGAACCTCATCTTTTTTTGAAGTGTGTTGAAAAAGGCATACTTATATTTTTTTATAAATATTAATCAAGGCCCCTCTTTCACCAACTACAAGTAAAGTGTTGATTGGTTACTTTTAGAAATAATTTTATGTTTTATTAAATTATGCACTCGGTTCACTGCACATCCTTCGATAGGCGATTTATTTTTATTATTTTCTTTTTAATGTTTGGGACTTTTACTGTACAAACAAAGGTATACCTATCATCTCCATCATTCCCGGTTACCGGTGACTTTAAATGGCGGTTAGCCTACTTGACTCTATACTCAGAGATGGTGAAAGAGGCACTTAGTGTAATTTATGTGACCGCTAAAACATTATTGACACGAAATAATTTAATGCTGAGCTATCTTGAAAGGGTTGAAAAATAAAAAAATATATTTATTTATAACTAATGTTTAAAAATAGCGGAGTAACTGAAAATAACGTCGAGTTCATTTTATAATATTATATACTAGCGACCCGCCCCCAATTTCGCACGGATGCAATTTTTTGTGCAAATATTATGTATACACAAACTTTCCTCGTTTATCGCTCTTTCCATTAGTGAAAACTTTATCAAAATCGGTTAGACGGTTTAAAAGAAGTCACCGGAGTAACAGACAGAAAATAACAGCGACTTGTTTCTATAATAAGTATACACAGTGATCCGCCCCAAACTTCGCACGGATTCAATTTTTTGTGCAAATATTATGTATACACAAACTTTCCTCGTTTACCGCTCTTTCCATTAGTGAAAACTTTATCAAAATCGGTTGGACGGTTTAAAAGAAGTCACCGGAGTAACAGACAGAAAATAACAGCGACTTTGTTCTATAATAAGTATACCCAGTGATCCGCCCCCAACTTCGCACGGATGCATTTTTTTGTGCAAATATTATGTATACACAAACTTTCCTCGTTTATCGCTCTTTCCATTAGTGAAAACTTTATCAAAATCGGTTGGACGGTTTAAAAGAAGTCACCGGAGTAACAGACAGAAAATAACAGCAACTTTGTTCTATAATAAGTATACCCAGTGATCCGCCCCCAACTTCGCACGGATGCATTTTTTTGTGCAAATATTATGTATACACAAACTTTCCTCGTTTATCGCTCTTTCCATTAGTGAAAACTTTATCAAAATCGGTTGGACGGTTTAAAAGAAGTCACCGGAGTAACAGACAGAAAATAACAGCGACTTTGTTCTATAATAAGTATACCCAGTGATCCGCCCTCAACTTCGCACGGATGCATTTTTTTGTGCAAATATTATGTATACACAAACTTTCCTCGTTTATCGCTCTTCGTTAATTAATTTCGTAATTTCGAAAATAGTCGTGCCACGCTCTATTGGGACAGCTCTATAATCACGGACAAGACTATTGTATCCAATAAGCCTTACATCGTGGTTATCGATCGATCTCAACGCCGGACGATGCTTGTTGACATCGCTGTCCCACAAGATGAAAACCTCGTAAAAGCCGAAAAAGATTATCTAAGTAAATATATAGACTTGGCTCACGAGGTGACCGGCCATGGCCATCATCGTCCCGATAATCGTATCGGCGAACGGTCTCAGTACTCTTATTCTGTAGGAAAAGGTACCCTATGTCCTTTTATATATCTCTGACTACGTGTATGCAAAATTTTATGATGTATGGCTGCCATAGACTGACGGTTGGACTAAGTATACCTACTAAGTATACCTACTATAGGACTAAGTATACCAACCGTCAGTCTATGGCAGCCAATCATGCAAGTGTAATAAAATGCCTCTTTATTTTTTTAGTTGCAAGGCAATACTCATTGCCACATGCGACCGGCGAACGACATTTCTCGCAAACAAATAAACATTGTCTAATTGAAAATAGCCCCCCTTTTTTACAAGAGGAATCAAGCCCCTGGAGGCCTATTACGATCTCTAGCTTTTTTTTTTTAAGCAAAAGTTAGACCAAAGTTTAAATTATCTATACTAATATTATAAATGCGAAAGTATGTTTGAATGTATGGATGTTTGTAACTCTTTCACGCAAAAACTAGTGAACCGATCAGAATGAAATTTTGCATACACGTTGTTAGGGATACAAGAAAGGACATAGTGTACCTTTCATCGTTCAACGCGGACGAAGTCGCGGGCACCAGCTAGTCCATTATATTTTATTATTCGCCTAATTATAAATGCTTGCAATTTGAGCATTGCGTTTCAAGATTCAGTGATTGTAAATTTCGAGTTACGATCGATGTTTAATTGAATGTTTGATCGGCGTTTTTATTTCCAAACTTTATGATTAAGGTCAATAGTATTTGTTTTTGTTCTACAATCACTTGAAGCAAAGAATTTTACCTACTTTTTTTTTTCAGGATGAAAGATCAAGTACTTTCTTTTATCCCTGATAACGTGTATGCAACATTTTATTATGATCTTTTTAGTAGTTAAGACAAACAGAGTTACTTTTACATTTATAATATTAATATGAATATTAAATATAAAAAAATAAATGCTAGGTATATTGAGTGAACAAAGAAAAGCAAAGAGAATTGCAGCAACATCTCTGTTACTTCCTATTTAATTTTGAACTCAACAACGTTCCAACTAAGAAATTCAATTCTAGCCAAGACGCGTCCGGAACTAAGTATTTAGAGAGAAAAATACTTTCTCGGCAATATTCCATCATATCATTGGAAACAGAATACTTCCTTTTGTCTCTCTGCATTTTGAGATTTAGCCATTTTTTTTTTTGTTTTATTTAAAAAAAGAAATTTGAAAGTATTTAAGTAAATGACAGCTTCTTTTCTCAAATGTAAAGGGGCATATGGCAGCTTCATATCATATTATCATATTTAATTAAACATTAACTTGTAAAAAATTTTAGCACATGAGGTTAGGTTTTTGAACTTAAAATAAGTAATCATCATTATAAATATCATATAAATAATGGGAGAAGTATTGTATTTTTGTTTGTAATGAATAAACTCAAAATCGAATTTATTTATAATATGTATGTATTTACAACAAAAAGAAAAGTAATCTATGTATATAACATATATAATAATCTGTTCAATCGGAACTAATATGTAGATTGTATTTAATAGATTGTAATATCGCAATGTAATAACATAGAGTAAATAATACTTACTGGTTAAGTATTATTTACTCTATGGTAATATTAATATTCGCATACATTATCATACTTATCAATTCATTAATATAATTTTGTTTAAAAATTTAATTCGCTATTATTTTAGTAGCAAACAAGAATGAGTTTGCAATAACACGCTTCGACCCTTTTAATTTGACCAACAATAATATTATGAAAATACTTTTAGTTCCCATAATGAAAATCTACGCAGTTTCTGACCTTTTTAGCAATTATCAAAACACGAACATATTATAAGGTCTCTAAACTGTCTATTTAGATTATAAATTTGTTTGCAATATATAAACTCAAAAATTACTGGGCCTATTTTAAATATTCTTTCACCTATAGAAAGCTACATTATCAGCGAGTAACATAGGATGTATATTATTTAAAAAAAAAAAAATTTTAAAAAAATTGTGGCGTACTTACTGCGAAAACTTAGATGATAATAAATAAATATCTTCATACATTCCACACAGCACCATCTAGTTCCACAGTAAGCAACTAATGCTTGTATTATGGATACCAGAAAGTTAATATAATACATATATTACTTTTTTTTGTAAATACATACATATTATAAATATAAAAGATCCATAACTCGGGTACAAAGGTATAATGTTAACACATAAACATTTGCCCCTAGCGGGATTCGAACCCCGTACACGGTTGTTGGATGTTGGACAACACCTTTCCATTTTTCACAACATTTTGGTGGGGCCGAGTATACTTTGACTAACTTTTCCTTTTATAATTTAATTAATTAACTTATTTATTTATTATTATTATTTTGTTTATTTATTTTTTTAAATTATTTGTTCTAGTTTATATGTACCAAATTGAATCATGTGTTCAGTTCTAATTGGCTTGCCATTGGACCTACATGTTGAGCGATAGCGTTAGAATGATAAGTGTGCTAGGCTGTTGCTGTTTTGAATAAATAAATAAATGCGTACTAATCTATACTAGTCTATATACTTCTATACTAATATTATAAATGCGAAAGTATGTTTGGATTTTTGTAACTTATTCACGCAAAAACTACTTAACCGATCACTATGAAATTTTGCATACACGTTGTCTGAGAAAC
Source organism: Synanthedon myopaeformis (assembly GCA_944738685.1). NCBI lineage: Eukaryota > Metazoa > Arthropoda > Insecta > Lepidoptera > Sesiidae > Synanthedon > Synanthedon myopaeformis. Next base: position 4,787,955 of record OX122940.1, read on the forward strand.
CAGAAAGGACATAGGGTACCTTTCATCCAGAAAAAGGACTATTCGCGAGGGATAAATAAAAAATAAAAAACTGACGCCTGGCCAAAGTGTTATAGCAACACGAGGTCAAGCGTTATATTGCTTTTTTTTTCAACGCGGACGAAGTCGCGAGCACCAGCTAGTATATAAATATATACCTTTATGAGTTGAAGCCAATTTTGAACCCCATTTAACGCACAAACCACGTCAAGGGCAATAAGTTATTAAACTCGCGCGCTCACTCTTTATGTACTTATTAGTTTTATTGTTCTCTCTCTTATAGATCAATAAGAATAAGAAAGCAGTCTGTTTCTATGTCTATCTCAGTCGGTGAATTGTCGAGCGAGCGAGACGGCAACATGTGGCGGTGGCTGTTGCCGTTATTAGTTTTCTGCGCTGCGCTCGCGCATGCAGACACAGACAAACGTGCTGAAAGTAAGTTGTTAACGCCAAAAGTTGTAAAGTATTAACTTGTTCCCGTAGATAGAAGCAAAAAAGGAAGATACGTAACTTTATCTACGTGTGGTTCTTATAAACTTGAGTCCTGAATCTCAGTTTCATTCAGTTGCTCAAACGACACTCGAACGGGGACTAACTATTTATACTCAAAATTATATCAAAGAGTTGAATGGAAACAGCTGGTGGTCGATGCCACCAAGGCATTTAAGTACGACCTTCAGGAACCTTGAAGAAGACGACACTATCTTTCGATCTATATCAAAGTAGGTTACCTTTGAAATTTAATGGTCATTTATAATGTCTTGTCTCACTAGTGTCACCAGTTCCATTCGTCTTGGGATCACGCTATGGAAGATCACCACCACGCATGCTGGCACCAAGAAACGACAGGTACGTATACTTCTGTATCGTGACGACACGTTTGGTCTAGTGGCTAGTAACCCTAGCTGTTAACCAAACGGTCGCGGGTTCGAATCCCGCTAGGGGCAAATGTTTATGTGTTAACATTTTACCTTTGTATCTGAGTCATGGATGTTTTGTATTTATAATATGTATGTATTAACGAAAAAATAATAATATATGTATTATATCAACTGTCTGGTATCCATAATACAAGCATTACTTGCTTACTGTGGAACTAGATGGCGTTGTGTGGAATGTGTGAAGATATTTATTTATTTATTATTTATTTATTTATCAGCTTGTATAACATTACATAAAATATTTCGACTCAATGATGGAAACAGACAGTTCATCTGTGTGAAGAGGTATGGACTATGGTCCAAAAATTTTTCATAGTGTTACAAGGCCGCAAGTTGGCTGTGGTAAACTTGATGGTAGGTGGCTATCGTCGCCAGCAAACACAGTACAACTTGTCAATCATTTGTGATTATTTCTTATCTGCACACGAAGATGCTGGTCAAGATAAAAATTTAAACCTGCGTTTATATTATTGGACACAGTAGGTCGACACTTCTGTACAGTGTACATAATTATTAAAGTCGTCATCCCAAAATTTTTCGCATTAAGCACTTTCAGAGGTAGAATAGCCACATTGTACAATATTAACAAACAGAAAGTCACCGAAATTCAACACAGAATAGTCATAATTATAGCATGGCGAGTCGCTTATGCTAATGTTAGTATCGTTTCTGCTGCTAACTCCTTAATAGTGCCGAGCAGTTAATTTACGCAATAATTTTCTATGCCTAAATTGCCTGATGCAATCAGAAATTCAAATTCTGGCAGGATCTATATATTTTCGATTCATCTCCTTCTAAAATCTGCATCTTCAAGAATCCATACTAATATTATCATATTTTATCGTACCTATTTACTGTCTGTCTGTCTGTTGCTACTACACAACTGATCATTGTGGAATTTGTCATAAATACTTTTTATATTTTATTTTTCAACGCGGACTAAGTCACGGGTACCAGCCAGTTATCAATATATCTACAAGTAATCTTGCGAGATGCAGGCACTAGGCTAAATGCCCAATAGCTGTGTGTGCCTGCACAAGGTCCCCCCGTCTGGGGATTGCCCCGGTGTCTCCGGACAATCCCCCATTGGAGTTAGTCTAGCCAGCAATGGCTAGGCCCTAGGGTGGATCGGAGTTGTTGCCTCGACAGAGCCTGGTCCATCCCGCTCAAAGGGCAAGGAGACACCGGGGAGCCAGCGGTAGGAAATCTGTAAGCGGATTACTCCTCGCCAAAAAAAAAAGGCTAAATGCCCAAAGAAAGAAGTAAAATAAGACCCAATTAATTAAGACCTCTCCGCAGGTTCTTCATGGGTAGTCGATACGGCAAGCGTTCAGAATTACCACCAGGAGGTGGAGCTCTCCATGCCCTCTCAGCACTACCGGCGCTTCATGCCTTAGATGCCGGCAGCGGACCAGCTCCGTCCCTCCTCTGCGAGTATACCGGCATCTATTCTATGTACCGCTGCGCGAGACCATCACACTCTGTATATGATAGCAGGTTAGTTATCAAACTGCTTTTGCAGCACTTAACTAGGCAACTAGTCTTGCGGTAGTAACCACCCCTTTACAGAAGATCACCAAAAAATTTGTGTATATCTGCAGAAAATTGGTGTATATCTGCTGAAAATTGGTGCATATCTGCAAAAAATTGCTGTATATCTGCAGAAAATTGGTGTATATCTGCAAAAAATTGGTGTATATCTGCAAAAAATTGCTGTATATCTGCAGAAAATTGGTGTATATCTGCAGAAAATTGGTGCATATCTGCAAAAAATTGCTGTATATCTGCAGAAAATTGGTGTATATCTCCAAAAAATTGGTGTATATCTGCAGAAATTTCGTGTAAATTGCAGAAAATCAACGTATATATACAAAAAAGTCGATTTTTATCTTTTTTTTTATAGCATAACCAATTTTTTTTATAGGAGAAGTATGGAAGACGTGCCAGCAGGTGAAGACGAATGAACGACGTTCATCCTCGATCATCCATCACCGCTGACAATCGCGCCACATGACAGTTCGCTCTGTGATCATATAATATCTAGTCTTTCTCTCCCTCTTGTACAATCTTCATATCACTCTATCTCGCTTTAACTCTCTGGAAGGTGACTGGATAAAGACAGGAGTAGATTTAGTCAATTAAAGTCTCTTTACATCTGACGCTCTTTTAAAAAACTTATCTAGGCTCTCATTTTTTTTGAAAACATTTTTTCAATGATTAAGTTAATTTCATAAAAATTTTAGTATTGCCATAATAAAATATTATTATTTGTTTTAAAATTGAGATGGATAATAAAAGAGCGTCATGTAAGTTTATGCGCCAATACTACTTTCATGCCATAATGTGCTATTAATACTATTAACCAAGCTGGTCACCACTTACCAGCAATTTAACACTTAATTCTGACACTGTTTTGCTAAATAAACACTTTTTGATTGTAAAATTTAGGCTGATTCTGACTTTATGGAAAATTATGGGGTATTATGGGATGATGATGAGAAATAATATTACAATCTGCACTGGATACGCCTGTTGTGTCAGACTTTTCATTAATTACTTTAAATTAAATGACAAAATAAATAAATAAAAAAAACAAGATATTTTTCTAAATTTATTTTAAAGCCTCTTTCACCAACTACAAGTAAAGTGTTGATTAGTTACTTTTAGTAATAATTTTATGTTTTATTAAATTATGCACTCGGTTTATTGCATCCTTCGATAGGCGATTTTTTTTAATTATTTTCTTTTTAATGTTTGTGACTTTTACCGTACAAACAAAGGTATATCATCTCCTTCATTCCCGGTTACCGGTGACTTTAAATGGCGGCCCTAAGTGCCTCTTTCACCAAGTGACAAGTAGATGGAATGATGGAGATGATATATACCTTTGTTTGTACGGTAAAAGTCACAAACATTAAAAAGAAAATAATTTAAAAAAAATCGCCTATCGAAGGATGTGCAGTAAACCGAGTGCATAATTTAATAAAACACAAAATTATTTCTAAAAGTAACTAATCAACACTTTAATTGTAGTTGGTGAAAGAGGCCCTTAATGTAATATATATATATATATATATGAACTTATAATTTTGTTACAAATATTTTGAATTGAATATAGTATTGGCGCGATCAAAGAATGCTTCGGGACGCGTTATATGGCTGGGATCGCGTCGCGAAGTTGAAATAACGAGTCGAATACAGACATACAATTGAAATATAAAAAAAAAATGAATTCTCACCATAGACTCAAAGATTAAAAAACCATCTGTCAATACGTCTGTTAGGTGCATTGCATATTGTCTAAGGCTCGAGTTCACCAACAGACGGTTATTTTTAAACAGCTGTTTAAAATTTAAACAGCCGTTTAATAATATTTTGTTGATCACCATCGCTAAACTGCGGGTTAAACGCCCTAAACATCAGATTAATCATTAAGTTAATCAGATGTTTAGGGCGTTTAACCCGCATTTTAGCGATTTTGAACAACAAAATATTATTAAACGGCTGTTTAAATTTTAAACAGCTGTTTAAAAATAACCGTCTGTTGGTGAACTCGAGCCTAAGTAATACAAAGACTGTGAACTAGATGGCGCCACTCCGCCGAGTTAAAACGCGCTAACGTTTGGTTACATCTAATTCAACGTATTCTCACAAAGAAAATATCGTTCTTTGCGAAGTCGTTAGCCGCGTCTGTATGTCTGTTTGTTCCCGATAAACTCAAAAACTACTGCGCCGATTTTCATGCGATTTTCACCAACGGATAGAGGGATAATCAGGGAAGGTTTTTTACGGGAAAAAATACACCCCGGGCGAAGCCGGGAGCTGGACGTTATATACAAAATAACGCCAGTAGCTTCAATTCAAAAGGAATGAAGACTAAGAATTTTTGAATTAATAAAAATTACTTTAATAACCTTGAAATAATTATAGTGAACTGTAATATGGCAACAAATTTATAGGCATACTAGTGACCCGCTCCCGGTTTCGCCCATGATGTAATTCTTTTTATATGTAACAACCTTTTTAGTCTATTCTTCTTTCTATAAGTGAAAACCCAATCAAATTTGGTTGAGCCTTTTTAAAGGACAACCACACTTACATTGATTTTTATTTATATAAAATAGATTATACGAGTATAATCTTCATATATTATAAAAAATCATGTTCCGTATGTTTGTGTCTACAAAACTCAAAAACTATCCGAAGGATTGACTGAAATTTTTATAAAACATTTTCATTTTAACAGAAGAGTGTTTTTATATATAATTTTTTTTTATAATATTAAACTGAACCACATTGAAACGTGACAGTTAGTTTAAAAATAAAAAAAATATTATGATAAAAAAATATTATAATGGAATATTTATATTTTAATGTAAAAATCTCCTTTATGTAAAAAAATAATTATTTCAATATTTGTATTCGGCTCGTTGTAATAAATATTAATTAATATTTAATAAGTAACTCTAAGTAATAATTGGTTATATGTTATAATGATAATATACGTACGAAAATGTGTTAAAATATCAAATAAAAACGATTAAAAAAAATGTTTTTTTTTTTTTAAAAAAAACCTATCATTATTTCAATAATTGTGACTCTAATAAGCTCTTTCTTCTGTCACAAACATTTTGATATTTGAAAACTAGCTGTTGCACCCGACTTCGTTGGCGTAATTTTATAAAATGTGGTCTACTAGCTGGTGATCGCGACTTCGTCCGTGTTGATAATTAAAAAAAAGCAATATAATGTTTGACCTCGTGTTGCTATAACACTTTGGCCAGGCGTTAGTTTTTTATTTTTTATTTATCCCTCGGGAATAGTCCTTTTTTCTGGATGAAAGGTACCCTATGTCCTTTCTGGTGTTCCAGACAACGTGTATGCAAAATTTCATGGTGATCGGTTCACTAGTTTTTGCGTGAAAGAGTTACAAACATCCATACATCCAAACATACTTTCGCATTTATAATATTAGTACGGACTAGTATACTATATAGTATAGATAGATGTTGTATAGGTGAAAGATTTTTTAAAATTTTTATAGATTAGTAGTTTTATATAGTTTTATTTATATAGCATAGTGATGCAGCAAATGACTTATAATGATATGTTTATGCTTCAATGAAGCTTTTAAGCATTGTCATATTATGCTACTTAACTCAGGATATGGTGGTGCTGACATACCTTTGTAAGGTGATAGTCCCAAAAATTAAAAAGTTAATAAATAAATAAAAAATTCACATTGACGAAAGCGTGGACAATATGATTTTTTTTTCTGTTTTCTGGAAAGTGAACCTTATTTCAAATGGAACAAAATGCTAATTTGTCCGAATATCAGTTAGGTACCTACATTGTTTGAGAATTTCATGGACTTATATGAATATATGACCATTATTTGTACCTCGGTCTCACATCGGTCCACGCTATTACTTTTTTCCAGTAACGTAAGTATAACGTACTAGCTGGAGCCCGCGAATTCGTCCGCATTGAACGATGAAAGGTACCCTATGTCCTTTCTGGTGTATCAGACAACGTGTATGCAAAATTTCATTGTGATCGGTTCACTAGTTTTTGCGTGAAAGAGTTACAAACATCCAAACATAGTTTAGCATTTATAATATTAGTACGGATGTTACTTGCTGATAAATATAGCTATGAAAGAATTTTTAAATTCTTTCATAACAAACAACAAACAAACAAACAAACAAACAAATCTTTCCTCTTTATAATATTAGTAAGTAAGTATAGATAAACTCCAAAACTACTGGGTCGATTTTAAAAATTCCTTCACAAATAGAAAGCTACATTATCAGCAAGTAACGTAGGTAGGCGTTTATTTTATAAAGTCACGCGGTCGAAGTCGCGTGCAACAGCTAGTGAGTTAAATTGAATCAATTGAAAATCATGTCCCTTTATGACGTCACCGAAACCATATCTGTGTTTAGTGTTACAACTTTCCACTAATTAGCAATTTATGAAGAATCGCCATTAGAGATAGCGACGCTTCACGGTTTGTGAACAGCGTGATTTGACGACACTCACTTAAGTACCTATCTGTATAAAACTAATTTAAATAGATAAGGAAATCACGAAGCCAAGTGGACAATAGCACTTGTGCTGTTACGTTGACCAAACTGTATATAGGCTATAAGTAAATGTTTAAAGAGTGCATGGAAAAGTTTAGATATATTTTTTTTAAATCAATAACCTAGCTGTTGCAAGCGACTTCGCCCTAGTGACTAAGAAAAAATATAGCCTATGTTACTCGCTGATAATGTAGCTTTGTATAGGTGAAAGAATTTTCCAAATCGGTCCACTAGTTTTTGAGTTACAAACAATAATACCATTTTTTCTCTTTATAATAGATATTAGCATAGATAGTTGCAGCAAGAGACTTCGCCCGCGTATTATTTTATAAAATGGTCACCTATGTTTTTATAAGCCTATGTTACTGTCTGATAATGTAGCTTTCTATAGGTGTAAGAATTCTCAAAATCGGTCCACTAGTTTTTGAGTTTATTCATTACAAACATACAAAAACACAAATCTTCTCTCTTTAAAATTAATATTAATATATAGATATGTTAGTGTAAAAGTGTCATTACATACTGTTTTGCTAACTGTACCGAGCCAAGGTGTACAGAATGAAAAATTATTTCATTGAACCAAATTAACAGCTATTGAGTAAAATTAAACAGCTGAGTTTTCATGAACATACATACTTACTTATATTATTTCGTATTGCAGAATTGCTCCTCTAAAGAAAAAAATAAAGGAATTCACCATTTCCCTATCCATTCCCAATTATTTAATTTTAAAATAGACCACAATAAATTTTATTTGTAGCAAACGACATACAAAAACATTCATAGGCAACATATATATTATATAAAGACAAAAAACAAAAGTCCCCCGCCACAAATCAGCATAATCTTACCATGAGTTTACAATGACCGCACTCGACATGACAGTGACACATTGACAGTTGACAATTTATATGAAAAAGTGTCAACTGTCAATGTCAAAATGACAATTTTCCATATAAATATTTCACGCTTCTCGCTAGCGAGTACGGTCATTATAACTCATTGTAGAGGTACATTGTTGTAAAAACCTGAGCTGGTCTGATTAGAGTTGATAGTGAGGTCATGCACTTACTAAACAAAAAAAACAACATAATAGGTACATATAATTATAGATACATGTATATATAATGTGTATTTAACATAACGGAGCCTTTAGAAATAAAAACTCAAACGTGGACTTTGACAGTTTTAATTGTATGAAATTACACGTATTGCCGCCTTGGCTGTTTAGCAGCTGTGTGAACCTGGAACCCGACATGAAGGAATCAATTTTTTTTTAAATGTATACGTTTGTACTCCGTATGTACTGGTTTGTACCAACTTTTTTTTTGTTTGTACCTCAATGGGTTCGGAGATACAAAATTTTCAAAATACCCAGAACCCGACTTGAAGGAATCGATTTTTTTTTAAATGCATACGTTTGTACTCGGTATGTACTTGTTTGTACCAATTTTCTTTTCGTTTGTACCTCAAGGGGTTTGAAAGTACCGGCATTACAAAAAGTGCGAAAATGGTAAATCTGTCATTTTTCGAGATATTCAAAATCTGCAAGCGGGGATAGATTCCTAGTCGTTTGTACCCATCGAAACCACTGAAAGTTTCGTTTGTACCTCAAAGGGTTCGGAGAAACTAAATTTTCGTGATATACAGTAACCCAATTGGAGGAATCAATTTTTTAAAAATGGTACAAACTGGTATAAACAAGTACACAACGAGTACAAACGTATGCATTTAAAAAAAATCGATTCCTCTAATTAGGTTTCTGTATATCACGAAAATTTAGTTTCTCCGAACCCCTTGAGGTACAAACGAAACTTTCAGTGGTTTCGATGGGTACAAACGACTAGGAATCTATCCCCGCTTGCAGATTTTGAATATCTCGAAAAATGACAGATTTACCATTTTCGCACTTTTTGTAATGCCGGTACTTTCGAACCCCTTGAGGTACAAACGAAAAGAAAATTAGTACAAACAAGTACACAACGAGTACAAACGTATGCAATTAAAAAAAATCGATTCCTCCAATTGGGTTTCTGTATATCACGAAAATTTAGTTTCTCCGAACCCCTTGAGGTACAAACGAAACTTTCAGTGGTTTCGATGGGTACAAACGACTAGGAATCTATCCCCGCTTGCAGATTTTGAATATCTCGAAAAATGACAGATTTACCATTTTCGCACTCTTTGTAATGCCGGTACTTTCGAACCCCTTGAGGTACAAACGAAAAGAAAATTGGTACAAACAAGTACACAACGAGTACAAACGTATGCAATTAAAAAAAATCGATTCCTCCAATTGGGTTTCTGTATATCACGAAAATTTAGTTTCTCCGAACCCCTTGAGGTACAAACGAAACTTTCAGTGGTTTCGATGGGTACAAACGACTAGGAATCTATCCCCGCTTGCAGATTTTGAATATCTCGAAAAATGACAGATTTACCATTTTCGCACTCTTTGTAATGCCGGTACTTTCGAACCCCTTGAGGTACAAACGAAAAGAAAATTGGTACAAACAAGTACACAACGAGTACAAACGTATGCAATTAAAAAAAATCGATTCCTCCAATTGGGTTTCTGTATATCACGAAAATTTAGTTTCTCCGAACCCCTTGAGGTACAAACGAAACTTTCAGTGGTTTCGATGGGTACAAACGACTAGGAATCTATCCCCGCTTGCAGATTTCGAATATCTCGAAAAATGACAGATTTACCATTTTCGCACTTTTTGTAATGCCGGTACTTTCGAACCCCTTGAGGTACAAACGAAAAGAAAATTGGTACAAACAAGTACACAACGAGTACAAACGTATGCATTTAAAAAAAATCGATTCCTCCAATTAGGTTTCTGTATATCACGAAAATTTAGTTTCTCCGAACCCTTTGAGGTACAAACGAAACTTTCAGTGGTTTCGATGGGTACAAACGACTAAGAATCTATCCCCGCTTGCAGATTTCGAATATCTCAAAAAATGACAGATTTACCATTTTTGCACTTTTTGTAATGCCGGTACTTTCGAACCCCTTGAGGTACAAACGAAAAAAAAACTGGTACAAACAAGTACACAACGAGTACAAACGTATGAATTTAAAAAAAATCGATTCCTCCAATTGGGTTTCTGTATATCACGAAAATTTAGTTTCTCTGAACCCATTGAGGTACAAACGAAACTTTCAGTGGTTTCGATGGGTACAAACGACTAGGAATCTATCCCCGCTTGCAGATTTCGAATATCTCAAAAAATGACAGATTTACCATTTTTGCACTTTTTGTAATGCCGGTACTTTCGAACCCCTTGAGGTACAAACGAATCTTTCAGTGTTTTCGATGGGTACAAACGACTAGGAATCTATCCCCGCTTGCAGATTTCAAATATCTTGAAAAATGACAGATTTACCATTTTCGCACTTTTTGTAATGCCGGTACTTTCGAACCCCTTGAGGTACAAACGAAAAGAAAATTGGTACAAACAAGTACATACCGAGTACAAACGTATGCATTTAAAAAAAAATCGATTCCTTCAAGTCGGGTTCTGGGTATTTTGAAAATTTTGTATCTCCGAACCCATTGAGGTACAAACGAAAAAAAAGTTGGTACAAACCAGTACATACGGAGTACAAACGTATGCATTTAAAAAAAATTGATTACTTCATGTCGGGTTCCAGGTTCACACAGCTCTGTTTAGCGTATAGATTATGACTGATGAGCAACTTGATTGAAGTGTTTGACGTCTGGTGTTCGAAAGCGCCTGTGATATGTTCAACTGCAATCTGTTGCCGTGAAGCCGCAACAAATGTTATCATTATTTTTTTAATTACTCGTATTTTTTTGTACTCATAAACTTTAATATGTCTAACCTTGTAATAAGCTATATAAAAATTTAAGTCTTTTTATGTATTACTAAAATGTTACATGCTGTAAGGTTGGCTATTAAATAAATAAATAAATAAATAAAAGCTCCAAAAAAAGATAAATCTTTAATACTATCTATAGCCTGCAACACGAGGCCTGTACTCTTACCATGAGTTTACAATGACCGCACTCGCTAGCGACAGTGTAAAATATTTATATTGAAAATTGTCAATTGTCAATGTCAAATTGACAGATTACCATATAAATGTTTTATGTTCTCGCTAGCGAGTGCGGTCATTATAAATTCATGGTAAATGTACTGATATTTCAGCAGCAGTGAGCTTCTCAGCTCAGTATAATTCATGTTACCAGTCAATACATAATGAAGGCAGCTAAGTGTGTTTTACGTTACATTAAAGGAACTCGTGAATTAGGCCTTACATTTCGAAAGTGTAATGGGAATTCTAATAACAATTGCCTGGCTGTAATCAATGCGTTCTTAGAAAATGACTAATTATTAAACCATTGCACCTTATTAAGTTTGAAAGGTGTATGTCTGGCTTATGCTAAGATGTCGAACGGTTGCTAAGCTACAGTTCAACAAAAAGTAATAAAAACATAAATTAACTTCATACTTATTTACACAAAGCATTCCGGACATAATGAGCAGTTGTTTTTATCTAATAAGTACTATAAAATCTATTCTAATGATAGAATCTATGATTAATTTTAAAATGAAATTGTATAAAATCTTTTGCGTGGTCGGCCGATAGCTAGGAGGGAGATTTATTCGACGTAGGTACTTACCTACTTAGATATAAGAAGTTACATCGTTCAGTTTGAAGTGAATAAATGTATTGGTTCCGTATCTTTATTTACTTAGAAACGACTTGCATAATTTTACACACTTGGACATTTTCCACCTCCCCAAAAATATCTTTTAAACGCAGTGTCGTGTGTGTCTGGGTGCGCGTGTGCGTGTGTGGGTGCGTGTGTGGGTGTGTGTGTGGGTGTGTGAGCGCGCGTGCGTGCGTGTTTGTGTGTGCGTGTTTGTGTGTGTGTGTGTGTGTGTGTGTGTGTGTGTGTGCGCGCGTGTGTGCGCGTGCGTGCGTGTGTGTGTGTGCGTGTGCGTGCGTGTGGGTGGGGGTGGGTGTGTGTATGCATGTATGTATGTATGTTCCCTATGGGCTCCGAAAACGCTGAACCGATTTTGATGAAATTTTCAGAGAATTAGTCCAGCGGGTAATCCTGTTGGGAAGTTTGGTAGCGTTCGGACGCGGACGAAGTCGCGGGCACCTACTAGTACTAAATAATATAATCCCAAATTGCCTGACGTGTGAATACAACTGAATCCCAAATTGACTGAATTTTAAATAGACTGAGGGCCTCTTTCACTGACTGCAAGTAAAGTGTTGATTAGTTACTTTTAAAAATAATTTTATGTTTTATTAAATTATGCACTCGGTTTACTGCACATCCTTCGATAGGCGATTTTTTTATTATTATTTTCTTTTTAATGTTTCGGACTTTTACCGTACAAACAATAAGTAGGTATACATAGACTATAAGTTAAATGTAAGTACCTAACAAAATGGTCGAAATGAGTTTTTTTTATTGTTATTTACTACACGTTTTTTTTTCAAATTAAATATCTTTTCTCGAGCAATGAGAGTAAAATAAAAATTGTATAGTTAAAAAAAAATAAAAAATCTACAGTTGTCAAGTACGGAACCCTAACTGTATTTTCCTGGAAGCGATTCCTTTATGTTTGTAACGTCAATAAATTGTCCTATAAGGACATCAAAACAAAAATGGCTATCAAAATAAAGGGCAATAATTGTTTTACGCGAAACGCCTCCGGCAAAGTTACAATAAGTAAGAATTTTGGCTTCACTTACACCATTCCAAAAACGTAAGGGCCTCTTACACCAACTACAAGTAAAGTGTTTATTAGTTACTTTTAGAAATAATTTTATATTTTATTAAATTATGCACTCGGTTCACTGCACATCCTTCGATAGGTGATTTTTTTTAAATTATTTTCTTTTTAATGTTTGTGGTACATATCATCTCCATCATTCCCGGTGACAGGTGACTTTAAATGGCGGTTAGCCGACTTCGGAAGACATATTTATTAGAACTCGTTCAATACCATAGACATCACAGATAGAGCCACAGACTACAATATGCAACAGTCATTTAATTTTTTTATTTTAAAGTAGACAGACAGGCTGACGGTCCACTTGATGGTAGATGGCTACCGTCGCCTATAACACAAGCAATGCCATAAGTAGATGCTGCAAGTTCGCTGCCGACCATACAAGGATTAAGGATAAGGGATACGAAGGGGATGGGGTAATGAGCTCCCCCAGTTCCTGTCATTTTTTTTGCTCCACAAGTATTAGCCAATTTTTTAAAAGTTTGGATATAATAAGCATTATTTGCTTACTGTTGAACTAGATGGTGCTGTGTAGAATGTGTGAAGATATTTACTAGCTGGTGCTCGCGACTTCTTAAAAAAAAGCAATATATTGCTTGACCTCGTGTTGCTATAACACTTTGGCGAGGCGTTAGTTTTTTATTTTTTATTTATCCATCGGGAATAGTCATTTTTTCTGGATGAAAGGTACCCTATGTCCTTTCTAGTGTTCCAGACAACATGTTTGCAAAATTTCATGGTGATCGGTTCAGTAGTTTTTGCGTGAAAGAGTTACAAACATCCAAACATACTTTCGCATTTATAATACTAGCTGGTGTCTGCGATTTCGTCCGCATTGAACGATAAAAGGTACCCTATGTCCTTTCTGGTGTCCCAGACAACGTGTATGCATGTAGAGGAATTTGTCGTATATATCCGGCTCTGGCGAAATTGAAACGAAAATAATTAGCTGGCGGCTAAAGGGTTAATAATACGTGACAGACTAATAATGTATTTTAAAAAAATACAGTGTAACAGTGAGTATATTATTTTGTTAGTATACATAATATGCTTAAAAAGAGATCACCGGATATTTGGAATCCGTCAGCAAACAGACATCCTTAATACCCTTATTTATATAGAAACTTCGAGAAACTTGGCGAAGAATACGCGAAGCATTTTATGTTTGAGTTCTCTTTATGTAATTTTCATATTTGTCTCAGTCTATTCTATAATATTTTATGTTGCACTACGTTTTGCCCGTGACTTTGTCTGCGCTCCTTTTGCTTAGGTGTTAAAAATATTTTTTTTTCTTTCCCAATACTATTTAGTGCCTTTAAATTCCTTAACTGTGTCCGTCCATTTCATATAAGCATACTATATCCTAAACATTGTCTAAGGGTACCCGTGTTCGATTCCAGACAGGGTCAACTTTGAAAATGAATTTTCAAACTTGACTCCCGGTTCAACTTTTTCTTTCTTATGATGCAAAAACTTTTTCTTAATAGCCTTAATCCGTACTAATTTATAAATGCGAAAGTATATTTTTATGTATGGATGTATGGATGTATGGATGTATGGATGTATGGATGTTTGTAACTCATTCACGCAAAAACTAGTGAACCGATCACCATGAAATTTTGCATACACGTTGTCTGAGACACCAGAAAGGACATAGGGTAACTTTCATCGTTCAACGCGGACGAAGTCGCGGGCACCAGCTAGTATATTATAATTCTTTTAACACTTTTAAGGTATCTATGTCTAATAGAGTTGGTTGAAATTAAAATTCCCATGAAACATCCTACTAGTGTCCTCTCATAAGAATTTCCCATTGAATTGCGTATTTTTAATAGGTTTCAGTCATGGAATAGTGCATTAATTATTTTTCTATATAAAGAACGACATTTTTCTTTGAATTATTCAAAGCTTTGATAGGGAAATATTTAAGGATTCTTCCGAGTAAAGGATTTTTTTTTATAAAAGATGGGTTTGCTCTTGATTTACCAATTACCAACTGTGTAGCAAGGATGAGGCCTAAAATGGAGCGAACCTCATTCTCAACCCAGAAGATGCCTATTCAAGAGAACTTTGAAAATATTTGGGTTATATGAGCTGAGGAGTTCCAAACCTTTGGCAGTGCGCATTATAAAAGATGTTTTAAAGCGCTTGATCCTATATAGAGGGATATCGACAAGTTGAGGATGGTGACCAGCCGTACTTTCGTATTTATATACATTAGGTTAACGAATTTTTTCCTAATCCATACTTCCATACTTTAATATTATAAATGTGAAAGTAACTCTGTCTGTCTGTCTGTCTGTTACCTTTTCACGGTTTAACTACTCAACCGATCATCGTGACATTTTGCATAGACGTTGTCTGGGACACCAGAAAGGACATAGGGTGCCTTTCATCCAGAAAAAAAGGACTATTCCCGAGGGATCAATAAAAAATAAAAAACTAACGCCTGGTCAAAGTATTATAGCAATACGAGGTCAAGCGTTATATTGCTTATTTTTTAATTTTTAACGTGGACGATGTCGCGAGCACCAGCTAGTACTTAATATTATAAATGTGAAAGTAACTCTGTCTGTCTATCTGTTTGTCTGTTACCTTTTCACGGTTTAACTACTCAACCGATCATCATGACATTTTGCATACACATTGTCAGCAATACAATAAAGGACATAGGGTACCTTCTATCCAGAAAAAAAAGTACTGTTCCCTACTTATTTACGAAAATATGAAAGTAGGGAACACTTTCGTAAAAACAAACAAACCCTTCTTTCGTATTTATAAAGGACTAGAACTAATTGCCTGACCAGAAATATGACGATTTTGTTGGACACCAAAAAGCCTCTTTGGAGGCTTTGTGTAATAAATAAATAAATAAATAAAATAAGGTGAGTACTCACATGATTTTGCAACTTTACTTTATAGAGTCTAAAGTTAGGAACAACTAGTTCATATTTATTACCTACTAGCTGGTGTCCGCGACTTCGTCCGCGTTGAACGATGAAAGGTACCCTATGTCCTTTCTGAAGTCCCAAACAACGTGTATGCAAAATTTCATGGTGATCTGTTCACTAGTTTTTGTATGAAAGAGTTACAAACATACTTTCGCATTTATAATACTAGCTGGTGTCCGCGACTTCGTCCGCATTAAACGATAAAAGGTACCCTATATCCTTTCTGATGTCCCAGACAAAGTGTATGCAAAAATTCATAGTGATCTGTTCACTAGTTTTTGTATGAAAGAGTTACAAACATACTTTCGCATTTATAATACTAGCTGCTGTCCGCGACTTCGTCCGCATTGAACGATAAAAGGTACCCTATGTCCTTTCTGATGTCTCAGACAAAGTGTATGCAAAATTTCATAGTGATCTGTTCAGTATTTTTTGCTTGAAAGAGTTACAAACATCCATACATCCAAACATACTTTCGCATTTATAATATTAATACTGAAGTTTAATTACGGAATTTAATTTAGTTTTTTTAATATATTTCTTAACGTATAATCATTGAAATAGATATATATTATTACGATGGCTGCAAAAGACACAATGTCTGTCATTAATTAAGTCCAAATGTTAATTAATTAAGTTATTTAATACGTTAATTTATATTCATCCATTATAGAAATTTTCTAACAGATGATGACAGGCAAGAGTTCGCGAATCTAACGAGTTTTATAATTATTCCCAACCAAATGAAATGTTTTTCTTCTTATTGAATATTTAATACGAAATGCAAATACAACTTCGGATTGTTTGTATTTAATACGTGAACTCTATTCATTGTTGGCCATCTTTATTTTTAATTAATATTGATTAGATTAGATTTTTAATACACTCTTTAATATTGAATTCAAACATTAATATTAATAATTTATTTGCTGATAATAATTTATTTGCTGAATATGGGTAATTACAAATATTACAATGGTTTTATAATTAATAAGGCTCGCTACATTCTACCCTTTGGGGTGAGAAAATATTTTGAGAACACTACCCAAAAAAAAAAATTTTTTAATCACCACCATCCATAAGTTATAAGACATATAATGTTTTAAATCATAGTAACATTTGTCAACTAGTAATTCTTTAATATTTATCTTAAATATAATTAATATTGAGCTGCTTAATATTGTTAGGGATTTTATTATAAATGTCTGGTGCCAAAAAAAAAACACTTTTGTGCATAAGAGTATATGTCATTGTGTTTTTTGCGAATACACAGCCTATTTGGATCTCTTTGAGCTTTTTTACTGTGCTCTGAAACTCGCCTAAATAAGATATTGTTCGCTTTTATATTATACTAGAACCTTATATATAAAAATATTGTCTGCCTGCAGCGAATATAATTATTATATCGATGTCTGCCTGTATATCTGCTAACTCCTTCAAAACCTACTTAATTAAGTTTTTATATAAGTAGAAAAAGAGTCACCGAAAAATAAAATTTTACTTTTCTGCGACTTGATTGCAAAATATTGTCTTGAATGAAGTAAGTAATTAAATATTTTCAGTTATACGACACGTGTTGAATAACTATATATTATATGAAAATTTCCACAGAGTTTCCCTTGAAACATAGACTTTTCTCTGGTTATACTTATCTACGTTTAAAACACGATTTCCGCCATTTTTAATCTAAAATTGTGGCCGCATGCTGACAATACAATTTCTTATGTCTTTGTCGCGAGAAAACTCTATTCTCTTCGTAAAGCGTTCTATTTTCAAATTTGTTTTTATTTTAAAATAAATCACTCTTGAACGTGTACATATTAGAATAGAATAAATACTAGATAACACTAGGTGTTAACTATTCTATTCTAATACACATATATGTAATAAAAAAATATATAATGTGTTTGTACTTATATGTAACCTTCTTACATATACATCTTTCTATGTTTTATGTAAATTATAATATATATTGTCCTTTCATGTATCTGTCATAGTTATAATAATGTCTGTATTTTTGCTAGTTTCATATTGTTTATTAAAACCTTAATTCCAAAGTTTTGTCTTATTATTACAATACATTAAATATTTAAAAAAAAAAAGTTATTTGTCAAAAAAGTAGTTTTACCTTGTAGTACTATTATTTATTCTGTGGCTCAGACTAATGTAATTTATTTTGATATATCATAACGTCACTAAGGTTTAGCTGATTCGTACGTATCTTTCAAAGACAATTTCTAGCTTAATGATTAGGATGATATTACAGGGATGTAAATAAACCTAGGTAGGTACTCACATAGGAACTACATTTATGTAATGTACAATTTAATATCTATACAAATATTGTAAAGGGAAAATATTTGTATTTTTATATGTGATTAATAAACTCAAAAAACTTCTGTACCAATTTTAAAAATTCGTTCACGTATAGAAAGCTATCAGACGTAGTCTCGTGCAATAGCTAGTAACTTATAGTTTACTAGCTGACCCGGCGAACTTCGTACCGCCTCTAAATAAAAATGCTTCGATTTTATTCACAAGTAGATTTATGCTCGCGACTTCATGTCCGCTGCAGTTCGTTTTTTGAAAATCCCACAGAAACCTAACATTCCTCCAGGTAATAAATTAATCTGTGTGACAAATTTCATTCTTATAGTACTAGCTGGTGCTCGCGACTTCGCGATTAAGTACGGATTAGTACTAATTCGTACTAATCCGTACTTAATATTATAAATGCGAACGTATGTTTAGATGTATGGATGTTCGTAACTCTTTCACGCAAATACTACTGAACCGATCACCATGACATTTTGCATACACGTTGTGTGCGACACCAGAAAGGACATATGGTACCTTTTATCCAGTAAAAAGGATTATTCCCGAGGGATAAATAAAAAATAAAAAACACGCGGCCAAGCGTTATATTGCTTTTTTTTAATTTTTAACGCGGACGAAGTCGCGAGCACCAGCTACATTATATATGTGAAAGTAACTCTGTCCGTCATCATTTCATGCCTTAACTACTCAACCGATCATCATGAATGGCATACACGTAGTTGTTAGGGATACACGAAAGGACATAGGGTATTTTAAAGCGTTATATTGCATACATTTTTTTTATAAATATTATTTAACTCGGATGAAGTCGCGGGCACCAGCTAGTTTGAATATAAATGAGTTAAACAAGGAGGTAGACGCAGGATGTGAGCAGTAATGATGATCAGTAGATAGATATACGCATCACGTTTCCAACGGACCCTTCTCAATTTAATATTATTACAAACTGGCAACAACTGGAACCCGATTCACAAACAAACAAACTTATAATCAAATTAAAATTATGTATATCCCATCCCATCTGGTGAGTTGAAGGCGTGGGGACTCATTATTTTTATCTGAATTGAAATCTTTAGGATGTAATAAAAATATTAATAAAACAAATTGAGTACATTACGAAAATTACAATAATGTAGTCATCGAAATAATAATTATATCTTGTAGGTATCAAAAATCAAAAACCTTATAAAGTTTTTATGTAGCTACCTAATATATCTTCAATATCTTCACACATTCCATACAGCACCATCTAGTTCAACAGTAAGCAACTAATGCTTGTATTATTGATACCAGACAGTTGATATAGGTACTGCATAGATTACGTTTTTTTTGTAAATACATACATATTATAAATATAAAACATCCATGACTTATGTACAAAGGTAAAATGTTAACACATAAACATTTGCCCCTAGCGGGATTCGAACCCGCGACCGTTTGGTTAATAACTAGGGTTACTAGCCACTAGACCAAACGTGTCGTCAAATAGAAAGAATAACAATATTTTGCAGCTAATAATAATATGGCTTATGTAGGCTAAACCTTAAGAGATACATAAAAATGATGTTGGGAAAGTGATGTACGATCTTTCGTACATTATATTAACAAAGAAAAGCCGGGATAACATAAAGTAGGTATGTTAAGGAAATTAGCTTATTAAGCAGATGGAACTATCCACAAGGAAGTAATGTAAAGACACGTAGTAGTGTTTCTCTGACTTTAACCAGATTAATAGGAAATTATATTTAAATAAACGCACGTTTGTACTCTTGCTGCATGATAATAAGTGACTAATAAGTAATAATTAAATAAACGTGGAAACGTGACAATAAGAGAGTAAGAAATATGTTTATAAGGAAATTTATGTACAAAATATTTAGTGTTCACCTAACAGTCAAGTTGACTATTTATATCTAACGATAGTGATATCTTAGACGAGTATTCATACATCTTGATATAGGCAAGTTAACGAAAGTTGGCACGAGCAACACATTTAAACATTGCGCTTGTGTAGTCTGTGAATACGCGCATGTCAATGACGTCACACTGCAATTGCCACCATAGAATAAAGAAACTGTTACTACTGAATAGAAATCGCACTACGCTTATATCGCCCTGCCAACCTTGCACTTAAAGTAAGTGCACAAACTGCGCTCACGTTTAGTCGAGTTTTGTCAACAGTGCGGGTAGGAACTCCAAGTTTATATTATTTTCTTGCTTAAAAATGCCATCTTGTGCCGCAAAAGTGTGCAGAAATCATTCATTAAATAAAAAAAATGAAAAATCATGGTATAACATTTCACGTCTAAGTATTTGTTTTTAAGTTATTTCTAATTATAAGATTGCATGATTTCAATTTGTGTTGTGTTGGTTGATGCCAAATTGTCAACGCACAGATTATAAAGTAATTGTGTGAAAGTGCCATGACGATTAGTGATGTCCCGCTAGTCCTCTTATGAGTTATCGATATTGGTATTGGTATTAGTGGTATTATTCCGCTATGCCATAAGCACACTGTCTGTCTCTTTCCCACGCGGACCCATGAGTGTATATCAAAAATGCATTTGTGTGAGTACTGTGAACGTGCCAATTCTAATTAACTCACCTATACTTTGGGTCACTCAACTGACCTTTACTTTCAAAAGATAAGACATACTAATAAAATTGTTAAAGTTGTGTTAGTTATAAGTGCCACGAGTAAATTGTATCAAGAACTTGACTTAACAAACGGACAAACTGACTTGATAAATAGACAAAACTTCTTACAAGTGACTTACAACAAGTGACAAGTGAGATAAGCGATTAAGGTTTGCGAAGGTACATACAAAAAATTGCATCCTGGGCGAAACCGGGAGCAGGTCGCTAGTTCTATATAAAAGAAAGACCTCACCATTTAGAATATAACTCAAGAATGGCTTAACCGATTTTTATAATCTATGGTGTATATAGTCTGTGGTTGACAGTTGATTGTCTATAGTTATACAATGTCCTGTGGTCTGGCTGGTCTGTTTCTGTTATTCTCTTTGGTGTACTTTGTATATTGCTCATCAATTGCTCAATATATTGATTCTCCCTCTACGGTATTTTTATTTTAAATTTGTTTGTTATTGTTATAAATTATAACAATAATAATATTCAATTCTATTGTCGAAATGAATGGTTTTTGTTAAATTCATTTGTGTGTTAAACGTTAGCATTTTAAACAACAAATTTACATTTCAAAGTATTTATTTAGCTAACTATAAATAGTATGAAACTTAAAAGCTTTTGAGAGAAGAGAAGATATCTACAAAATCCTCAATATTACAATGATGGACAGGTAGTTACACTTTGTAATCTTATTTATCATCACATTAGTATAATTGTAACGTTTTTATTATTTCAATTTTACTTAATACTACATATTTATAAGAATAAAGAGAGACTCATTTAATTAGTGGCTGGGCACACTGCATTTCGTAATAATTTGGCCAGCTCATCTGGCGGCAGTAACCACCCCTTTATAGAAAACTACTGTGTATTTTTGTTTCGGTGAGTGAGTAAAGCAGTTCCTAGACGATCATGACATGCGTTTACGTGAATTATCATGCCGCATGATCGTCTAGGGACCCGCTATACACGATCATGCGTGTATGTCAGTCATAGCTTGCAAGATGAAAAATAAAAGAAACTATCAATCAACTGCCAGTACATAGTTGCATTGTATTCATATCAATCAATACAATTAAACGGTCATGCTTACATCTTTAAGCGCCTTTAAGCGGTCCCTAGACGTTCTTGCGGCATGACATGTGTTTACGTGAATTATCATGCAGCATGTCATGCCGCATGATCGTCTAGGGACCCGCTATATACAATCATGCGTGTACCTATGTCAATCATAGCTTCCAAGATGAAAAATAAAAGGAACCATCAATCATCTGCTAACACGTATTTGCATTGTATTCACATCCATCAATACAATTAAACGGTCATGCTTGCATAACAGCACGTAAAGCATGTCATGCTGTATGATCGTCTAGGGACTGCTTAAGGGATGCCGGAGCACATTTTCTTATCCCTTCCTGATCACTTATCCTTGATTCTATTAAGTTATTAGGTAGTGGCAAGACACACTGCATTTTGCAGTCATTTTGGTGGCAGTAACCACCTCAAAACTACAGTAAAATAACAGCATATTTGCTGTTTCGTTTCGTCGAGTGAGTAAGGGATGCCAGAGCCCATTTCCCTAACTCTTCCTAATTCCTTATGCTCATTCCTACGATGGTAGGCAGCGCATTTGCAGCACATGGCGTTACTTGTGTTATTGGCGGCGGTAGCCACATACGATCAGCGGAACGTTGTCCTATTTGTTGGCATTTAAATAAAAAATAATGTCTGCGTAAACATGTTGAAATGCATTTGTATTTTTATTTTATTTTTTCAAAAAGAAAATTGTGTTTCTTTCAGTAATGCCATAGAAATGGATACAGCACAACTTGCTAAATTCTCGAAGATTCTCCTGGAGCACCGGATACTATGGCAAAATAAACATAAGTATTGGTCATGGGTGAGTTCCTTTAGATACTGCTTTAAGAAGATAATTTATATTTGCCAGTGTTGATTGAATAAATTGGTCAATGATTGCTTGAAAATCCGTACTAATATTATAAATGCGAAAGTATGTTTGGATATATGGATGTTTGTAACTCTGTCACTCAAAAACTAGTGAACCGATCACCATGAAATTTTGCATACACGTTGTCTGTGACACCAGAAAGGACATAGGACACCTTTCATCGTTCAACGCGGACGAAGTCGCTGACACCAGCTAGTATTATAAAATGCGAAAGTATGTTTGGATGTATGGATGTTTGTGACTCTTTCACGCAAAAACTAGTGAACCAATCACCATGAAATTTGAGCATACACGTTGTCTGGGACACCAGAAAGGACATAGGGTACCTTTCATCGTTCAACGCGGACGAAGTCGCGGACACCAGCTAGTATTATAAAATGCGAAAGTATGTTTGGATGTATGGATGTTTGTGACTCTTTCACGCAAAAACTAGTGAACCGATCACCATGAAATTTTGCATACACGTTGTCTGTGACACCAGAAAGGACATAGGACACCTTTCATCGTTCAACGCGGACGAAGTCGCTGACACCAGCTAGTATTATAAAATGCGAAAGTATGTTTGGATGTATGGATGTTTGTGACTCTTTCACGCAAAAACTAGTGAACCAATCACCATGAAATTTGAGCATACACGTTGTCTGGGACACCAGAAAGGACATAGGGTACCTTTCATCGTTCAACGCGGACGAAGTCGCGGACACCAGCTAGTATTATAAAATGCGAAAGTATGTTTGGATGTATGGATGTTTGTGACTCTTTCACGCAAAAACTAGTGAACCAATCACCATGAAATTTGAGCATACACGTTGTCTGGGACACCAGAAAGGACATAGGGTACCTTTCATCGTTCAACGCGGACGAAGTCGCGGACACCAGCTAGTATTATAAAATGCGAAAGTATGTTTGGATGTATGGATGTTTGTGACTCTTTCACGCAAAAACTAGTGAACCAATCACCATGAAATTTGAGCATACACATTGTCTGGTACACAAGAAAGGACATAGGATACCTTTCATCGTTCAACGCGGACGAAGTCGCAGGCACCAGCTAGTATTATCTATATTAAATAAATTTTAACCATAAAAACAATTGCTAAATACACTTTCTCGAATAAATAAATTTTACAAAGTTGACTCTTTAAAAATAGTTTTTAGGTTTTATCTCCTCTGTAAGTAGAATATATCAATGCTTCCATATTAATATCATAAATGTGAATCTAACTCTGTCTGTCTGTCTGTTACCTTTTCACGCATTAAGTACACAACTTGAAATTTTGTATACAAAATATAGAAAAAATGATTGCCTGGGATACAAAAAAATGACATAGAATACCTTTCATCTAGAAAAAAAGTACTGACTGTCCCCAATGACCTTTTAAAATAAAATAAAAAACTAACGCCTGGCCAAACTGTTATAGCAACAAGAGGTCAAGCGTTATATTGATTTTATGTTTTTTTAAATGATTTTTAACACAGACGAAATCGCTGACACGATCTAGTTAATGTATGTATGAATAAATGTAATTTTTTTTTTCAGGGCGAAAAAAGGTTTCAAGTAGTGTTCATGGAAATGTGTGAAATTTTTCCCACGTTGAAGTATAATTTAAATGAAGTACGAGATATTTGTAATAAATTTCGTGACGAACACTTGTCTACGGTAAAACTTTTTATTTATTTATTTATTTATTTATTTAAAAAAGGCTTACCAACTA
This sequence comes from Synanthedon myopaeformis, assembly GCA_944738685.1. Taxonomy (NCBI): domain Eukaryota; kingdom Metazoa; phylum Arthropoda; class Insecta; order Lepidoptera; family Sesiidae; genus Synanthedon; species Synanthedon myopaeformis. The sequence continues at coordinate 4,812,411 of OX122940.1, forward strand.
AAGACATACCTAAACACAGTATACAACACTCACAGTGAGGAAACATCACAAGTATGCATTTAAATTATATAGGAAAGCACAACACATTAATTTTGATTAATTAAATTATAAATGAATTAACAAATCTCTGACATATCAATAAAAAAAAAATACCTAAATAAACTTACATATTATTATAATTGATTAGTAACATAAAATCAATCGTGTCATTAAAACAAAAAATTAAAAAAAAAAAAAATAATACTTGTTAGGCATTCGTATCGAAAGGACGACTACTTGCCCTTTGGATGAGTGTTTGCCTCAATTTTTTTTATAAAAGATGGGTTTGCTCTTGACCAACAACCAACTGTGTAGCGAAGATGAGGCCTAAGATGGAGTGAACCTCATTCTCAACACAGAAGATGCCTATTCACTAGAACTTTGAAAATATTTGAGCTCATATGAGCTCAGGAGTTCCAAACCTTTGGCAGTGCGCATTATAAAAAATGTTTCAAAGCTCTTGGTCTTATATGTAGGGGTAAAAAACGACAAGATGAGGACGGTAAACATTTGTACGTCTGTATGTCCGATGGAAGAAAGGGGAAGGCTGTATGAGTTCATGCAGCTCCCGAGCACACTCTCCGAAGTATATCTTATAAAATACATACACATAGACTGGCAATTTTACGTCTATGCGCCGGGCTCTGTTCTAGTGTTCCCGGGTTCGATTCGAGACAGGGACAAATTTGACTCTGGTCTAGATCTAGAAAGCTATTAAGATCCGTTCAGGCGTTTGACAACCATCAGCCGATTTCCCAGTTGACTAACTTCAAACTCGCTCGATTGATTTGAATTTTGGTATACCTGTTGTTACTTCACTGTGGTGTTTCCATGACACGTTAACCTCGATCTGATGCTGCAGCATCAAACAGTCTCCAAGAGTCCCTCAACTCCTCAACAGCTTACAGCGGATATGGGATGTTTGGGCTCAATAGAAAGTAGGCGGTCAGTTTATGGCTCGTTAAATAATAATAATAATATTTATTTATTCACAAATCTATAAACATATAGGGTTATAAACATAATTCGATGTTATAAACATACAATACATTGATTATGTTGAGTACCAGCGTCTAAACTAGACAGAGCCTGTATCTTAGACGCTTGATTCTTCCAAGGTCATTAATATTATTTTATGTTTACATTAGTACACACCAATTAGCTTACAAATTACAAATAAAATAAAAAAAAAATACATGAAAATTTATAAAAATAAAAATTTTGATTTTGAGGGTAACTATAAAAATAAATAAATAAATAAAAAGTAATTTAAAAAAACATTATAAAAGAAAGAATTACCCTCAGATGTTAAAATATAGTTAGGTTACACTACTGAAACTGTGGACTTGGGACAAAAAGAAAAATAAATTCAAATAAGTTGAAGTATAAAAGAAAATATAACTAAATATATTTTTTTTTTAAATGATTTTTTTTTTTTAATCAATTTCAGTTTGTCCATATGATAGAAAGTTTCACTAAAATGAGGGGTGACGCACATGAGACCCTACAACAGGCTCCAGAATGGTTGTGGTGGTTACGGAAGGAAATGCAGGAGATACCCGTTAATCAAAATGTGAGTTTTTCACTCTTATACGCTCACAGACGGTTAGTTTTTAAACAGCTGTTTAAAATTTAAAATCAATTGAGGCATTTATGTTGCCACCAGTTTGAGTACAGTTTTGAGGCTTTCTATTATGTAGAAAACTTAATAGGCTCACGGTTGGTATTAAGCCTCTCTCCTATACACAGATCAAATATAATAAAGAAACCAAAAACTCAAAGTTGAGGTTTAGTTATAGAAACGATTTAGAATATTCTTCTATAACTAATCCTTAGTTATAGAACGATATTCTATAAATAATTTTTATTTATAGAATATCGCACGCCATACAAAACACTATGAACTTTATGGAACACTTAGGCTCGAGTTCACCAACAGACGGTTATTTTTAAACAGCTGTTTAAAATTTAAACGGCCGTTTAATAATATTTTGATATTCACCATCGCTAAAATGCAGGTTAAACGCACTAAACATATGATTAACTTAATGATTAATCTGATGTTTAGGGCATTTAATCCCTAAATATCAGATTTTTGATCAACAAAATATTATTAAACGGCTGTTTAAATTTTAAACAGCTGTTTAAAAACTAACCGTCTGTTGGTGAACTCGAGCCTAAGCCATAGAATTATTACAAGTGTGGATTTCGCGTGACAAATGCCAAAGCGGCACATGTCAAGTGCGCCTAAAACGAAAATCGTGGCGGAGTTTAAAACGGTGAAAGGTATTAGTAACGACCAACTTCTACTATTCATTATAAACTCTAATGCGTTGACGTAAAGTCGCATTTTCTTTAAACGACATACGTTTTGTTGGTTTTAAATGACAGATGACAGAGTTGATTGCTCTTCGCATTAATTATTATGTCACTTTTAAATGTTCCATAAAGTTCGTAGTTTATATATATATATATATATACACATTGGACTTGATCTGGACTGCTTTGGACTCGACGGACATGTTTTGGAAAACTAAGAAAAAAATATAGACTCGTCTTGACTAACTAGTCTCGTGATCTGGTACTTTTGACTTCAATTTTTGAAGTTTGCGGGATTCAAAAAGGAAAGAGCTCCATTGATGCATAAATATAACATAATAAAATATGTAGACAAAACAAAAAAGCCTTCAAAATTAATTTTAAAAATTTAAATTTCCAGGTGTTAAAAATAACTGAGTTTCAAATTAAATTTGCCAACACTATGTGGCAAGTGATGGTGAAAATGTATGGTATAACGGAGCCTTCAAGTGGCGAAGTTTCCTCTGTGGTCAGCGGTGACGTAAATTTGAATTTTGAAAATAAAACGATGAGGGTAGACAGAGAAATAAGTATAGAACACATCGATTGTACCCCCCTCGAACTTTTAACGAAGGAATATAATATAACGAAGGATAAATTACAAGAGATTTGGTAAGTTTTGGTATATATGTATATATATATTATATTAATATTGCCATGATAAAAAAAAATCTGCATAAGTTTCACAGTGGCAACTTCACGTAATTGTATTTATCAATACGCAATGACATAACACTGTAATGTAAATGTTACATATTTATATAGTTTTACCTATTGTAAAATTAAAATGTTTCAATATATATATATATATAACGGATCAGGGTAGGCCGAAGTGGGAATCGGGACGTTATCTTGGGCATCGGACATAGCGACGGACTTCCGATAAATTAAAATCTCACTTTACAAATTGGCTTCATGGAAACTGACAAGTCTCTTGGCAAGAGATGGAGATCGTTCCTCTTCCTCTTAAAAAGTCTTAATCAAATGGCCCTTGGCGGGGATAAGGAGGGTGGATTCACCACCCTCCTTATCCCCGCCAAGGGCCATGTCCAAGCGAGCGGAACCAAAATCGCTTAACCAATCAGCGCTGTCCAATTCTCGTTGAGTTTCCAGTTAACCAACATTACAATCTTCTTCTTCTTCTTCTTCTTCTTAGGTTTAAATGGCAATGCGGCTCATTTTAAAATGGCCATTGTCTGCCAGTGTCAAGTTAATGTCGATTGTCGCGTTAGGATTTCGCCAGTGTCATTAGTAAAAATATCAATTTGTAATAACTTTTTTCTTTTAAAAAAGGCAAAATTGAAATTAAAATCAAAAGTAGCAGATCCAGACACTAGTCAAGTCAAGTCAAGTCTATAATTTTTCTTAGTTTTCCAAAACAGGTCCGTCAAGTCTAAAGCAGTCAGGTCCCATTACAATCTTGATCGAACATCCAATCAGAAAGAGCATACGGTCATGTTTAACAGATTGACCAACTTAAAAATTAAATTAAAAATAAGAAAATGTTACCATTTTAAATAATAAGCGCAGTAGACACAGAACATAAAGAAAAACAATATTGCCAGATAGAAAACTGAATGTAGGACGATAAATGTAACGCGATGTCGCCCACGCATAGACTACAATTAATCGTTGCGAACTGGTGGCGCCACCCTTACACTCCGACATATATATATATATTTTAATGAATCTATAATTACAAACTATAATAATTATTATAATAAGAAAAAGTTTTGAAATTTATATACATTTTTTTTTTTTACATAATGAAACTTAATAATACACTGGAGGTAGTAAGATAAATTAATATTATATAAAAATTTAATTTTTTTTTTTATGTTATTTAATTTAATCCAGATACGAACAGCGCATAAAAATTTACCAAGTCACATGCATTAGTTTAAAAAAAAACGTTTAAATTTTTTTTTTTTTTTTTAATATCTTGCAATCGGTCTAATTTTGTAAACGTTTTTTTTAACACGTTTACATTTGCGCACCAATTACTGGTGTCTACAGATATAATAATATGTTACATGTTGTATCTGTTAAAAATTTAAAAAAATAATAATAATAATAATAATAAATCAATTCAATTAATTACATTAAATAATGTAAGGATGGGGTAAAAATATAGATTATGGACCGTCGATTTTTTTTAATTGGGGATGAGGGGAAGGAGGGGGGGTTAGTGGGAGAGGGGATGGTCTCAGGTACAACCCTATATATGTATATATAGTTTCCAAGATAATCATTCATGGTTATTAAAGTTTGAGGTTAAAAAGTGTAGTGCTTAAAAAGTTGTGACACTACTTGTGTGTGTGTGTGTGTGTGTGTGTGTGTGTGTGTGCGCGCGTGCGTGCGTGCGTGTGTGTGCGTGTGTGTGTGTGTGTGTGTGTGTGTGTGCGCGCTGTTGTGTTTCAGCGAATAAAGTAAAAAAAAGTAAAAAAAAGTAAAAAAAAAACTACATGGTTGCGCAGTTGGAGACTTTGCACAATCACTTGTTACAAGCCAACTCTACTGTCCACAATCTATATTTTAGCCAAAGACGGTATATTGTATACTGTGTTGGCTTCCTAATAATAAATAAATAAATAAATAAGCACTGTAACACGATCGAATTATACTAATACAAAAGTGATGATCATAGTCTATTAAAGTTGATTGTCATTCAAATGTCGACCTTAGGTGTAGGTGGCGAGAGGTGATGGTCGCGAAGCTGTCGGCAATGTCGCGCGGTGACCTAGGGATGTCGCCGCTGCGCCCAGTCGACTGGTCCATAGTCGACCAGCTGCTGCTCTTCGACAGCCGAGTGCCGGCACTCATACAGGTTAGTGTCGCCTTTCACATACTGCCGTAGTATTAAAGTCACCCACTAGTCCGTGCACACTTCACGTTTAGTAGTCCCAATACTTTCAATTCAATGTTAGACCGATATATCGGAACTACAATTCCGACTACTATAAGGTGCGTGGACATACGACAACGACAACGACATCCCTTGATCCCTTCGCGGACGCGTTCGTTTAACTGCTGTCAGATTACCTATTCAATATACCAGCCACAGAGTGCTATATATTGTGAAGTCGGAGAGCGCTTTATATTGTGGCGTCACAGATTACTTCATATTGTAATATCACAGAGTACTTTATATTGTGACGTAACAGAGCACTTTATATTGTGACATCACAGAGCACTATATTATGACGTCACAAAGTACTTGAATTTGTGATGTCACAGAGTACTTTATATTGTAATATCACAGAATATTTTATATTGTGGTGTCACAGAGTACTTTAAATTGTGATGGCACAGAGCACTTCATACTATACTTTCCGCCTTAATAAAATTAATTAACTTCAGCAGACATAAATAGCAGACGCTAACAATAGTCTCCTGATCTTTGTAACGTCTCAGGGGTACCGGGTTCGAATCCCGGCGGGGTCAATGTTGGAAATGAACTTTTCAAAGTTGGCTCTGGTGTGGATTTGGAAAGTGGTCGCTGGGGTACACTGAGTCATTTTGGACAGTGACCGCCCCCTTACAGAGTACCACCGTGAAATAAAAAAAAAAAGCACGTGTGCTGTTGTGTTTCGGCGAGCGAGTGAGGGATGCCAGAGCCCATTGCCCCATCCCCCCTTCCTTATCTTTAATCCTTCCATGGTCGGCAGCGCACTTGCAGCAACTATCGCGCTGCTTGTGTTACAGGCGACGGTAGCCACTTACCATCGAGTGGACAGTCGGCCTGTCTGTCGACCTTAACACGAAACAAAACGTCTTCTAAATTTTAGGAGGACTTCGAGCCCATAGTGAAGAGTCTGAATATTCTGTTCCACCTGGTGACCAAGCACCAGGTCGAGGAGTGTGCTCCGATGGAGAGGAGATCTCGATGGGATGTGCTCCACAGAGAGTACAACAGCTCCAACAGTGTGTAAGTCGATTAATTGTGGTGTTTTTTTTTTCACGTCAAGGTACCGTGGACGGGCTGTCAAGTCCATCCACTTGATGGCTACCGTCGCCTGTGAAACAAGCAACGCCCACATGTGCTGTGCTGCAAGTAAGGATGAGGGATAAGGAAGGGATGGGGTCACTCGCTCGCCGAAACACAAAAGCACACGTGCTATTCGTTTACGGTGAAACATTAAAAAATTTTCCTACTGTAATCGGCAGCGCACTATCGGGTTTTCTGTAAGTAAGGAGATGGTTACTGTCGCCAGACCTCGATGACGGTGAAGAAAAATATCTTTTGGTTATTGATGAAAGGCACTAACTGCCCTTTCGCAGTGGACACAAATGTGTGTATGTTGATGAAAGGCACTCACTGCCCTTTCGCAGTGGACACAAATGTATGTATATTGATGAAAGGCACTCACTGCCCTTTCGCAGTGGACACAAATGTATGTATATTGATGAAAGGCACTAACTGCCCTTTCGCAGTGGACACAAATGTGTGTATGTTGATGAAAGGCACTCACTGCCCTTTCGCAGTGGACACAAATGTATGTATATTGATGAAAGGCACTCACTGCCCTTTCGCAGTGGACACAAATGTATGTATATTGATGAAAGGCACTCACTGCCCTTTCGCAGTGGACACAAATGTATGTATATTGATGAAAGGCACTCACTGCCCTTTCGCAGTGGACACAAATGTATGTATGTATATTGATGAAAGGCACTCACTGCCCTTTCGCAGTGGACACAAATGTATGTATATTGATGAAAGGCACTCACTGCCCTTTCGCAGTGGACACAAATGTATGTATATTGATGAAAGGCACTCACTGCCCTTTCGCAGTGGACACAAATGTATGTATATTGATGAAAGGCACTCACTGCCCTTTCGCAGTGGACACAAATGTATGTATGTATATTGATGAAAGGCACTCACTGCCCTTTCGCAGTGGACACAAATGTATGTATATTGATGAAAGGCACTCACTGCCCTTTCGCAGTGGACACAAATGTATGTATATTGATGAAAGGCACTCACTGCCCTTTCGCAGTGGACACAAATGTATGTATGTATATTGATGAAAGGCACTCACTGCCCTTTCGCAGTGGACACAAATGTATGTATATTGATGAAAGGCACTCACTGCCCTTTCGCAGTGGACACAAATGTATGTATATTGATGAAAGGCACTCACTGCCCTTTCGCAGTGGACACAAATGTATGTATGTATATTGATGAAAGGCACTCACTGCCCTTTCGCAGTGGACACAAATGTATGTATATTGATGAAAGGCACTCACTGCCCTTTCGCAGTGGACACAAATGTATGTATATTGATGAAAGGCACTCACTGCCCTTTCGCAGTGGACACAAATGTATGTATATTGATGAAAGGCACTCACTGCCCTTTCGCAGTGGACACAAATGTATGTATGTATATTGATGAAAGGCACTCACTGCCCTTTCGCAGTGGACACAAATGTATGTATATTGATGAAAGGCACTCACTGCCCTTTCGCAGTGGACACAAATGTATGTATGTATATTGATGAAAGGCACTCACTGCCCTTTCGCAGTGGACACAAATGTATGTATATTGATGAAAGGCACTCACTGCCCTTTCGCAGTGGACACAAATGTATGTATATTGATGAAAGGCACTCACTGCCCTTTCGCAGTGGACACAAATGTATGTATGTATATTGATGAAAGGCACTCACTGCCCTTTCGCAGTGGACACAAATGTATGTATATTGATGAAAGGCACTCACTGCCCTTTCGCAGTGGACACAAATGTATGTATATTGATGAAAGGCACTCACTGCCCTTTCGCAGTGGACACAAATGTATGTATATTGATGAAAGGCACTCACTGCCCTTTCGCAGTGGACACAAATGTATGTATGTATATTGATGAAAGGCACTCACTGCCCTTTCGCAGTGGACACAAATGTATGTATATTGATGAAAGGCACTCACTGCCCTTTCGCAGTGGACACAAATGTATGTATATTGATGAAAGGCACTCACTGCCCTTTCGCAGTGGACACAAATGTATGTATGTATATTGATGAAAGGCACTCACTGCCCTTTCGCAGTGGACACAAATGTATGTATATTGATGAAAGGCACTCACTGCCCTTTCGCAGTGGACACAAATGTATGTATATTGATGAAAGGCACTCACTGCCCTTTCGCAGTGGACACAAATGTATGTATGTATATTGATGAAAGGCACTCACTGCCCTTTCGCAGTGGACACAAATGTATGTATATTGATGAAAGGCACTCACTGCCCTTTCGCAGTGGACACAAATGTATGTATATTGATGAAAGGCACTCACTGCCCTTTCGCAGTGGACACAAATGTATGTATGTATATTGATGAAAGGCACTCACTGCCCTTTCGCAGTGGACACAAATGTATGTATATTGATGAAAGGCACTCACTGCCCTTTCGCAGTGGACACAAATGTATGTATGTATATTGATGAAAGGCACTCACTGCCCTTTCGCAGTGGACACAAATGTATGTATATTGATGAAAGGCACTCACTGCCCTTTCGCAGTGGACACAAATGTATGTATATTGATGAAAGGCACTCACTGCCCTTTCGCAGTGGACACAAATGTATGTATGTATATTGATGAAAGGCACTCACTGCCCTTTCGCAGTGGACACAAATGTATGTATATTGATGAAAGGCACTCACTGCCCTTTCGCAGTGGACACAAATGTATGTATATTGATGAAAGGCACTCACTGCCCTTTCGCAGTGGACACAAATGTATGTATATTGATGAAAGGCACTCACTGCCCTTTCGCAGTGGACACAAATGTATGTATGTATATTGATGAAAGGCACTCACTGCCCTTTCGCAGTGGACACAAATGTATGTATATTGATGAAAGGCACTCACTGCCCTTTCGCAGTGGACACAAATGTATGTATATTGATGAAAGGCACTCACTGCCCTTTCGCAGTGGACACAAATGTATGTATATTGATGAAAGGCACTCACTGCCCTTTCGCAGTGGACACAAATGTATGTATGTATATTGATGAAAGGCACTCACTGCCCTTTCGCAGTGGACACAAATGTATGTATATTGATGAAAGGCACTCACTGCCCTTTCGCAGTGGACACAAATGTATGTATGTATATTGATGAAAGGCACTCACTGCCCTTTCGCAGTGGACACAAATGTATGTATATTGATGAAAGGCACTCACTGCCCTTTCGCAGTGGACACAAATGTATGTATGTATATTGATGAAAGGCACTCACTGCCCTTTCGCAGTGGACACAAATGTATGTATATTGATGAAAGGCACTCACTGCCCTTTCGCAGTGGACACAAATGTATGTATATTGATGAAAGGCACTCACTGCCCTTTCGCAGTGGACACAAATGTATGTATATTGATGAAAGGCACTCACTGCCCTTTCGCAGTGGACACAAATGTATGTATATTGATGAAAGGCACTCACTGCCCTTTCGCAGTGGACACAAATGTATGTATGTATATTGATGAAAGGCACTCACTGCCCTTTCGCAGTGGACACAAATGTATGTATATTGATGAAAGGCACTCACTGCCCTTTCGCAGTGGACACAAATGTATGTATGTATATTGATGAAAGGCACTCACTGCCCTTTCGCAGTGGACACAAATGTATGTATATTGATGAAAGGCACTCACTGCCCTTTCGCAGTGGACACAAATGTATGTATATTGATGAAAGGCACTCACTGCCCTTTCGCAGTGGACACAAATGTATGTATGTATATTGATGAAAGGCACTCACTGCCCTTTCGCAGTGGACACAAATGTATGTATATTGATGAAAGGCACTCACTGCCCTTTCGCAGTGGACACAAATGTATGTATATTGATGAAAGGCACTCACTGCCCTTTCGCAGTGGACACAAATGTATGTATGTATATTGATGAAAGGCACTCACTGCCCTTTCGCAGTGGACACAAATGTATGTATATTGATGAAAGGCACTCACTGCCCTTTCGCAGTGGACACAAATGTATGTATGTATATTGATGAAAGGCACTCACTGCCCTTTCGCAGTGGACACAAATGTATGTATATTGATGAAAGGCACTCACTGCCCTTTCGCAGTGGACACAAATGTATGTATATTGATGAAAGGCACTCACTGCCCTTTCGCAGTGGACACAAATGTATGTATGTATATTGATGAAAGGCACTCACTGCCCTTTCGCAGTGGACACAAATGTATGTATATTGATGAAAGGCACTCACTGCCCTTTCGCAGTGGACACAAATGTATGTATATTGATGAAAGGCACTCACTGCCCTTTCGCAGTGGACACAAATGTATGTATATTGATGAAAGGCACTCACTGCCCTTTCGCAGTGGACACAAATGTATGTATGTATATTGATGAAAGGCACTCACTGCCCTTTCGCAGTGGACACAAATGTATGTATATTGATGAAAGGCACTCACTGCCCTTTCGCAGTGGACACAAATGTATGTATATTGATGAAAGGCACTCACTGCCCTTTCGCAGTGGACACAAATGTATGTATATTGATGAAAGGCACTCACTGCCCTTTCGCAGTGGACACAAATGTATGTATGTATATTGATGAAAGGCACTCACTGCCCTTTCGCAGTGGACACAAATGTATGTATATTGATGAAAGGCACTCACTGCCCTTTCGCAGTGGACACAAATGTATGTATGTATATTGATGAAAGGCACTCACTGCCCTTTCGCAGTGGACACAAATGTATGTATATTGATGAAAGGCACTCACTGCCCTTTCGCAGTGGACACAAATGTATGTATATTGATGAAAGGCACTCACTGCCCTTTCGCAGTGGACACAAATGTATGTATGTATATTGATGAAAGACACTCACTGCCCTTTCGCAGTGGACACAAATGTATGTATATTGATGAAAGGCACTCACTGCCCTTTCGCAGTGGACACAAATGTATGTATATTGATGAAAGGCACTCACTGCCCTTTCGCAGTGGACACAAATGTATGTATGTATATTGATGAAAGGCACTCACTGCCCTTTCGCAGTGGACACAAATGTATGTATATTGATGAAAGGCACTCACTGCCCTTTCGCAGTGGACACAAATGTATGTATGTATATTGATGAAAGGCACTCACTGCCCTTTCGCAGTGGACACAAATGTATGTATATTGATGAAAGGCACTCACTGCCCTTTCGCAGTGGACAGAAAGCTTCCTGCGTGCTTCTTCAGCGATGGTGGTACGAGCTCAAATTGTCCACCCAAAGGGCGTTCAGAAAACTGTGGCAGTCGCTCAACAACAATGGCACACATAGAGACGCGCCGCTGCCTGAAATATTGCAATGCGCTATTGCCCTCAGGTGCTTTTTTCTTCTTAATCTATATCATCGATGTACACCAACCATGCATTTCGCACACGATACAAAACACCGCGAACTCTATGGAACATTTAAAAGTGACATAATAATTAATGCGTAGTGCATCATCACGTAAAGGTGAAGTGATGTCACACGTTGTAAAACTTTAAAGTCCCACAACTTTTTCGTTTCTAAAGATATTTTAATAATTCTTTTACATTTTTTTTTGTTTCATTTTAATTAATCTTAATCTTGCGGGACTTTAAAGTTTTACAACGTGTGACATCACTTCACCTTGACGACGAACTAATAAGTGATCTCGGATGGGTCAAATGACGTCACACATGAGTCATCATTAAATAATCTATTTCTCGAGTCATTTATTGATTGGATTTTAAAAAAATTCAATTACTTTTGATTTATATCTTAATTCCATTACTTTAACATGAAACTTATATATATACATATATATATGTATATATATATATATATATATATATATATATATATATATATATATATATATATATATATATATATATATATATGTGTGTGTGTGTGGTTTGTGTATCTCTCAAAAACTCGGCGGATTGACTTGAAATTTTTACACAATATAAAATCCTCTTCAAGGATTGATCTTCTTATCTATATTTCGCGTTAATAATATAATCTCAAACGCGAGAGAAAAAAATCTCTTTTTTTACGGCGCCATCTGCCGAAAGCGAGGAGTACTAACACGCCAACGATAACCACGGCATCCGCTGACCGTTTGAACGTCAAAGAAAACCACATCGAAGCGTGGTCGGGCTCGGCTAGTTTTTTTTTTTTTTTTTTTTATATAATTTATCCATAAAAAAAAAATGAAAATGTTAAAGTCGCCAGGCACAGGCTGACGGTCCGCTTGATGGTGGGTGGCTCCCGTCGCCTATAACACGAACAAACATACAAACAAATGGAGTGATAGGGTATTGGGCTCTCGCATCCCTCATTTTTAATAAAAAAAAATTAAAAAAAATTAAAAAAAAATTAAAAAGAAATTAAAAAAAAATTAAAAAAATTAAAAAAAAAAAAAAAAAAAAAAAACACCCACTCGCCGGAACACAAAAGCACAACACACGCTGTTGTTGTGGTCTTGTGCAAGTTACACCAAGGCGGTGGTTACTGCCGCCAGACTGGCCGAAAGACTCATTGAACTGCAAATGAATGTATGACTCGTGGATGACTTCGTCAGGTACGTTCACTTGGTGACAGATGATCTGCCCTCGTGGACCGAACTGGTGCGTTCCGGTGGTGTTGTCGTCGTCTCGACGGTAAGTGGTGGGACGGTATGGCGGGTGACGTGTGCGAAATTTCAGTGCTCGTTTTTTTTTTTTTTTCACATGCACTGTGCGTGTCAATTTCAGAGTGTAAATGGCGACTCAACCGACAAAGGAGGACGACAGCACAACACACAACACATCGGTGACTATCTTTCTTGACGAATATTAACCAAAACTAACAAACAAATAGACAAATTTGAATAGGCCTCCGTTATAATAGTATAGACTAGCTGTTGCGTGTGGCTACGTCCGCGTGACTTCATAAAAATCATATCTTCAATTGCCACGGCATAAACAAACAAACCTTTAATATGCTGTAACATAAAAAACATTTCCATTATATAGTGTTAGCGTGTAGAGTGATTTATTATTACAATAAAAAGTGCTCTGTGACGTCACAATATAAATACTCTGCGACGTTACAATATAAAGTACTCTGTGACGTTACAATATAAACTACTCTGTTACGTCACAATATAAAGTATTATGTGTCTCCACAGTATAAAGTACTCCGTGGCGTCACAATATAAAGTGCTCTGTCACGTCACAATATAAAGTATTCTGTGACGTCACAATATAAAGTGCTCTGTGACGTCACAATATAAAGTGTTCTCCGACTTCACAATATATAGCACTCTGTGGCGTGATATTGAATAGGTAATATGACAGTTTGACGAACGCGTCCGCGAAGGGATCAAGGGATGTCGTTGTCGTTGTCGTATGTCCACGCACCTTATAGTAGTCGGAATTGTAGTTCCGATATATCGGTCGAACATTGATTTGAAAGTACTGGGACTACTAAACGTGAAGTTGTTTTTAATTTTTTAATGTACCCAAAGTAGAGATTGCTAATAAATAGGTCTTAATTTCTAATCTAAATTTTGCATTTGCAATAAAACGTATTGTCCGGTTGCGCTACGTTCACGCGGAGACACTATTTGTCGGATGTCGGATGTCGGATTTTTCCGCATACGACAGAACCGAATGCTCTGTTCACGCCTCATCCGATTTTTCTTTCCTGCAAAAAACCAAATGGTGCTTTGGTTTTTTGCAGTCTCTCACTAACATTTGGAAGCGATGGACGTGAACACTATTGCTATCATATACTGGTAAATATATTATCGCCGCCAAAGGCGTCCTAGAAAAAGTTTTTGGTTAAAACCAATTGTGAAAAAAACGGACAACGCCACCCGTATCTGGTCGTATCTGGTTTTTTGCGGCATTCAAAAAAAAAATCGAATCTGTGCTCGTGTGAACGCATGTATTAAAGTCCGATTGTAGTCGCAAAATCGGATGTCAATTTTTGGCCGTATCGGTTGTGCACGTATAAATTATATTGTGACTGAACCGTATCCTCAAAAAAAAAAAAAATTAATGTCTCCGTGTGAACGTAGTGTTACTTGGGACCTTATTTCGCTATTTTTGTTATAATAATTTGGATATTTTCTAACAGAAATTTTTTTATTTAATTTTTCAGTACAAAATAATTCGGTTCACCAAAATAGGACAGTACCTATGGTAAATTCTACTAGGGATAATGTGTATGATTTACAGTGTACAACAGATGATATGCTTTCAAATCAAAGTGATAATGTTTTAGTTACAATGAAAAGAGTCAATAACGCCGAAACAGAGGGCAGTGTTTGCGACGAAAACAAAAAAAATAATTCGGCACAAAGTTTATTGGATTTTTTAAATAAAGTCAGCCCGTCGGAAGTCACTACAGAAATAACATTCGAATCTGACGATGAAGATACAATAAGTGGAAATAATACTGATGATAACACAAAAGTCGTCAATGAATATCACAATTCCAGCTCAGTGGGGTTCAATTACGAGGGTTCACCTACTCTGGGAACAGCCTATGGCGTAGATAGACAAAATCCTTGCAAAGATATGAACGCAAATGGGAAAAGTAATTATGTATTATCTAAGAGATTGATCAAAAACCTCATCAAAATCATACACAGTAAAAATCCCATATTAAGACTTAAGTTTGAAAGGGAAAAAAGGTGGAGACAAAGTCATTCTGACACATCAAGATCTAATAGTGACACTGACAGTGTCAGTGACAGTGACAGTCGTGTTTATGTTTCCGATTGTTCAATTAGGTCTGAAGATGATGACTCTACAAGTAAGTCAATTCATGCTATACTAATGTAATAAATGTGAAAGCAACTCTGTCTCTCTATTACCTTTTCACGCCTTAACTACTCAACCGGTCGTCATGAAATTTTGCATACACGTTGTCAAGAATATTGGAAAGGACATAGGGTACTTTTCATCCACTAAAAAAGGCCTATCAAAGAAACGTTTCTGGTTAAAAGAAAACAAAATTCGCAGTTTTGTTTGAAAAAAAAAAGTGTACCCAAAAATTTGTATAATTTGTATAACAAATACCTGCCGCCACTAGAGGCTTAGCTAAGTTTAAAACCTTAAATTTAAAAAAAGGTCTCAAATTAAATGCTTAAGTTGCAAAAATTTCAAAATATTGTTAATCGTTTACTCAAAAAAAAAGCACATTTATACGAAATTTGTAACAAGTGTTTAATATTTATGTTGACTTAGTCCTAAATTAAAAGTCCTTTTATTTTCAGATCAAATATTAATGGATTCTAAAGTGATTTTGACTAGATTGGATGATATAAGTGTTTGGAGAGAAAAGAGTTATAAGATAATTGTCAACAACGATCAGTTACACAGGATTCATTTGAATTCTGATGTTTTAAATGGTTTAACTTGTTCTAACGCGAACTACAATTGCGGAAAACGTAAAAGAAAACTGAAAAGAAACACTGGTTCAAATAAGAGAAGAAAACATGATTCGGAAAGTTCTGTCGAAGAAGTGAAAAGTCTCGATGATAAATTGGACGATGCAAACAAAGAGAAGAACGGCAGAGTGACAAAGAAGATTAAATTGCAAGATATAGATGAGATAAGAAGAATTAATAAAGACATTTTGACTGCGCAAGTGGCGCCCATGAATGTGAATAAAACGCAAACAATAAAAAACTCGTCAAACAACAATGTAGACGAGTCAACACGAGAAAACACGTCAACCAATGAGCCAAAAATAGTTAATGTCGACTCAAAACTAGAAAATACTTCGAAACAAAACGTCATAGACCTCGTGAGTATTAGGATTATTTTTAACTGTCGATCGACTATAATACTAGATCATCGATGTACTACAATTTTAGATTTCGCATGCCATACAAAACATTAGGAACTTTATGGAACACTAACTGGTGCCCGCGACTTCGTCCGCGTTAATTCAAAATGTTATATGTATAGCCTAAAGCCTTTCTCGATAAATAGACTATCCAACACAAAAATAATTTTTCAATTCGAACCAGTAGTTCCTGAGATTAAATCGTTCAACCAAACAAACAAACAAACAAATTCTTTAGATTTATAATATTAGTATATATTTTAAAGTGACATAATAATTAATGCGTAGAGCATCAACTCTGTCATCTATCATATTTTAAAACCAACTAAACGTCTGTCGTTTGAACAAAATGTGACTTTAAAATCAACGCATTAGAGTTTAAAATGAATAGTAGAAGTTGGTCGTTACTAATAATACCTTTCACCATTTTTACTCCGCCATGATTCCATTTTAGGCGCACTTGACATGTGCCACTTTGGCATTTGTCACGCGAAATCCATACTTGTAATACTTCGATGTATACTAGATATACAGTCTCATACAAAACAAAAGACCCAGTAAGTGGCATAAAGCTTAACCTGTGTGTATATAGATATATAATACATTTATATACAGTTTTTACAAAATGAAACTTATACACTGAGGTCGTAAGATTGTAAATTGCATACTGACTACACATAAAATATAAAAGAATGTTTAAATGTGAACATTATGTTTAATTTGACGACACGTTTGGTCTAGTGGCCAGTAACCCTAGCTGTTAAACAAACGGTCGCGGGTTCGAATCCCGCTAGGGGAAAATGTTTATGTGTTAACATTTTACCTTTGTACCTGAGTCATGGATGTTTTATATTTATAATATGTATGTATTTACGAAAAAAAAAAAAAATATAATCTATGTATTATATCAACTGTCTGGTATCCATAATACAAGCATTACTTGCTTACTGTGGAACTAGATGGCGTTGTGTGGAATGTGTGAAGATATTTATTTTTTTAATATGTATAAGGGAGGTTGTTGGCTTCTTAATAAATAAATAAACGCATACATAACCACTGTGGCATGTTTGCAGTTGAACGGATCGAATTATTATATTAATACAAAAGCGCACCCAAATGTTCGAGTGGGTGCACATTTGCTAAGGACTTTTTTTTTGTAGCCGATTGTGTATCTAGTATTACAGTCGATCGACGTTTTTAACTCAAAAACGGGGTGTTATAAGTTTGAAATGTGTGTCTGTGTATTCGTGTGTGTCTGTCTATGGCATCATAGCTCTCAAACAGGTGGACCAATTGTGATCAGGTTTTTTTTTTCCGAAAAGCTGTAGTGATCGAGATAGTTCTTTTCTATAATTTATGAAGATCCATTCAGGCGTTTTTAAGCACATTTACTAGTCGACGAAGTGATCTCACTAACTTTCACGGGTTCTATTGATTTGAAATTTGGTATACTGTTACTTCATGGTGTTATTTTCATGACACGGTAACCTTGACCTGATGCTGCAGCATCAAAAAGCCTGCAAGATAGCCAACTCCTCGGCAATTTGCAGTAGATATAGCGTGGTTAGGCTCAATAGAAAGTTGGGGGTTAAGAGGCGTTCAAGCATTGCGTAACGCAATTTTTGAAGATTTTTGACCCCAAGTAACGCGTCGTATCGTTTTTCTGTACCCTCCCTCCCTCTCCCCAAATGTTACGTAACAACTGAGTGACCATTTTTACCAACGAAAAGGGTTGTCAACTTGGAAGAACAAAATAAAAATGACATAAAATACACTCGAGAGATTCCCCTCCCGCCCCTGTAACGCATCGTAACGTTTTACAAGACCCAAAAATTGCGTTACGCAATACTTGAACGTCCCCTTAATTTATATTTTCCCCCAAAACTTTTTAAATTTATAATACAGTCTACAAATGTAATAGGGACTTTTGTTTAATATTTTTTTTTTTTCAGACAAATGAAGATGGGTGGATGCGAAATGAGAAACCGAACATCGGTTATTTGCTATGTGGCGGAAACACACAAGACATCTTACGATTCATGTCGAGTAAGACTCAGTTTTGTTTCCCCAGATAAACTTCGTGAGATAATCTAGCTATAGAGTCTTTTTTTTTATATATTATATAGGATAGCAGAGACAGGCTGACGGTCCACTTGATTGTTTAGGTGGTTACCGTCGCCTGCCTACCCAGTGGTAATTTAGGGTAGGTCGAAATGGCCTTCTTAAACTAAAAGGTTCTATCTAACCTTTGTCGTTTGAGAGCCTTACCCAATATTTTTTCAAAAAGTTATTAAAATACTAATGGTTGGTTTTTGAAAATTGGTACAGTCCTCGAGGGTGAGGGTGTGCTGATGATGTTGGGAGAGTTGAAGGTACCTTTTTTCAGGTTTTCAGCCCATATTCAGTACGAATAGAATTATGATTTACTTCTGACAAAAGTTTCTACATAAAATCTTCTACAAATTTGTATATATTCATTTTGTACACGAATTATTTTCCCCCGGTTTGCTCATATACGACTTGATTTCACTTGACTATAATATGCTTAATATATAATTTGATTTTGTGTATACATAATTTTTATTTTAAACATGACAAAAAGAATATTATCCTGAGTTTCTTCCCAAGTAAAATATTTATAATGACATTTAAAAAGGTGTTTATTTTTTTTTTTAATGGGAAACCTATATGATGAATAAATGTTTTGATTTGATTGTTGTTTGTGGCAGACGTGAGCTAAACATTTAAATTAATTACAAAATATAATTACAGAAAAAATGGAGGGAGTAAAAAAGAATGGAAAAACGCCACCTGTTAGAGCTCTTGTGAAACTCATCGATTATTTGAACGTAAGTTGATTATTTATTTATTCGGTTCAAATCGGGCAAACATAGTTTTTTTTTTTTTTTTTTAAATTATGTTAAGGTCGTCAGAAAAGCTGACGAACAGTCATTTTGAAGTTTTTAATCTCAAAATAAAATTAGTCAAAAAATAAATAAACAGAAAGTCGTAAGTAAAATTCAAATCCTCCTTTTTCCCCACAAAATACATAATATTATTGATTGTTTAATTCATCAAGTATGGATTTCGCACGCCATACAAAAACACTACGAACTCTATGGAACATTTAAAAGTGACATAATAATTAATGCTTAGAGCATCAACTCTGTCATCTGTCAGTTGAAACCAACAAAACGTCTGTCGTTTAAAGAAAATGCGACTTTAAAATCAACGCATTAGAGTTTAAAATGAATAGTAGAAGTTGGTCGTTACTAATAATACCTTTCACCATTTTGACTCCGCCATCATTCCCTTTTAGGCGTACATGACATGTGCCACTTTGGCATTTGTCACGCGAAATCCATACTTGTAGTACCTCAATGGTTTAATTATATAATATAATTAATTAATTGACATGTGCACAGTGAATGAATGGTTCTTGTAATTTCTTGTGTGTGCATGTTTTTTTTTTTTTTTTGTAATTTATAATTTAATTTATAATTGATGATTATGCGCGATTGTTATCGCTCCTTTAATGATGTTGAGATAAATAAAAAAACACTTGTATAGATGGTCAGTACGAAATAAAAAAAAAACCTTATATTATTCTAAATAAGTAAAACCTTTAATTTTTTGCGTTCCTCTAAATATGTCCACGAGTGTATAGCGCTGTCCTGTAGTGTTTACCACTGGACAGACTGTCTCATACAAATGACAGCTAATTTTTTGTGCCAATTTGAAACGCCACCTACGAGTGTCCCGATAACTAATGTTGACGTAACTATCCAAATGGCTGCCGTTGTACAAACAAACAACCGTTAACCGTTTTAGTATTTTTAATATTTTAAAACTGGACTTCTTAGGCTCGAGTTCACCAACAGACGGTTAGTTTTAAACAGCTGTTTAATATTTAAACAGCCGTTTAATAATATTTTGATGTTCACCATCGCTAAAATGCAGGTTAAACGCACTAAACATCTGATTAACTTAGGCTCGAGTTCACCAACAGACGGTAAACAGCTGTTAAATTAAATATTAAAAATACTAAAGCGGTTAACGGTTGTTTGTTGTTAAACAGCTGTTTAAAAATAACCATCTGTTGGTGAAGTCGAGCCTTAGATTAACATTTCTAATCTCTCTGCCGCAAACTTATTATAAAAAAATATATAGCTATAATAATAAACGATCGATATACCTTATCTTAGATGTCGACATGCGAACATAATTAATTTTAGTTCCATGGACACTCGTTCCACATAGCCTACAGCGCCAAAATGGCGATTTTCAAATAGGCACAAAAATAATTTGACAGCAGCCTGTCCAGTGGCAATACTATTAGGTCTAGCGGTGTACAGTGAGTTGTTCCGCCGAAGGTGTTATACCGGAGACGGTTGCCGAGCTGTTGCCAAGCGAGACGAGCTCGAAGCATAGTGTTGGCGCATCGACGCATCTTGGCCAGCAAAAACCCAACCCGACCACCGCCGACCTATCGTCGGTTCGCACAGCAACACAAGTCAGTCAATATTTCGTACATTTATTGCTCGAATCGCGGTATCAATGAGAGATGGGTTTCTTTCGCGGAACACCCGGGTGCAAAAGAAACCCATCTCGGAACCGGAAGAAATAAGAAAGAGCGCGGCGTCACCCTCTGTGACGTGGCGTCAATGACGCGGCGTCAGCCTCTGTGACGTGGCGTCAATGACGCGGCGTCAGCCTCTGTGACGTGGCGTCAATGACGCGGCGTCAGCCTCTGTGACGTGGCGTCAATGACGCGGCGTCAGCCTCTGTTACGTGGCGTCAATGACGCGGCGTCAGCCTCTGTGACGTGGCGTCAATGACGCGGCGTCAGCCTCTGTGACGTGGCGTCAATGACGCGGCGTCAGCCTCTGTGACGTGGCGTCAATGACGCGGCGTCAGCCTCTGTGACGTGGCGTCAATGACGCGGCGTCAGCCTCTGTGACGTGGCGTCAATGACGCGGCGTCAGCCTCTGTGACGTGGCGTCAATGACGCGGCGTCAGCCTCTGTGACGTGGCGTCAATGACGCGGCGTCAGCCTCTGTGACGAGGCGTCAATGGCGTCACAATAGGCTTTTAAAATAAAAAGTGAACATAACTGCTTCTTCCATTATAACAAAAGTAAACTTTTCTGCACTTTTTGCTTTTTAAAATTTAACTGTACATAACAACTTTTTCAACTTTCTATTTTCAAAAATTAATCTTAAATCGACGATCTTATGAATGGGGACATATTATCTTCATCAATGCAAAAAACGAAAAAAACCCAAAAGTGCGACATCACCTTCATCCACTCACGTTTTCAATTAAGTTAACTTGGTCTGTATATTGTGTGGAGCCAATAAATGCATTATTTGCGGCGTCACTGACGCCATTAATATTGACGCTTAGCTTGAATTGGGGACAAAGATTTTATGTATGTGCGTGTGTGTGCGTGCGACCCACGTTTGCAGACTTTTTCACGGAAAAAATGAATGCACCTGTTGCTGCAAACGACTTCTAATAGAAACACCGACACCATCGGAACACGATTACTTGGAGGTGCTGTTACGCATCGGCTCTATCCTCGGCGAAGCGGCCAACGGAGGGGTTCCACTTTCAGAGAATGGCACATTCAAAACTCTGGTGAGAATCGTGTCCTTCCCTATTCCCTATCCATCACTCTCCTTTGCATATTCTATTCTATTCTATTCTATTCTATGATAGCTTCCCCCCTAATAGAATTTTAAAAATTAACAATAATACTTAATTCTGTATACTAAATTATACTATATATGGTTTAGAACTCCCTGCCGCGAAATTTCCTAAACTTACATTCATTCGTGGTCCTTCGAGCCGGATCTTTTAAGACTTTTAACTTTTAATGTGAAGTTAAATTTCCTTAAAACTGCGTAATCCTATATTGCCTACGCGTACAGATTATTTAGTAATATTTTTTTTTATTACTTATGGAACGTAAGTAACGCCATCGGAAAGTTCAACGTTTTTTGGCGATCTAAAAAAAAGGAAATATGAAAAAAAAAAAATACACTACGTTTAGCCTTAGAGTAACTGATTTTATTTGTAATCTAAATAAAATCATTAATATTATATATTACATTCGACGAGGATTTGAACCATTTAGTCATTTTTTTTTTTTCAGAGAGACTTCTCGAGGCCTTTCAGTAAGACGAAAAATATAAAAATATTGGACAATAAAGATTCTAAGGAATCAAAAGAGCCAATAGTTGGTGAGATTTTTTTTTTATATATATATAAGCATGCGTTTGATTAGAACTCTACTTGTGACTCTTCAACGTGACACGTCAAACCATTGCTTGATTTTGAACGAATCATACAGACAGACAGACAGACAGACAGATGTTTGATATACATTTAGTAAAAAAAAAAAAGTTATTTTGACATAACAGACACTTGAATTTTATTTTATATAATATATTAATTTTGTGAACATTCATTTCGTATGTACTTCATTATTCAGACTATAATCCCACCATAGTTAAAAGATAGACTCGTTTTGCATATCTTTTCTGAAAAAAAAAAAAAATTGGTTTCTTTTTTTCATGCTTATTATTTGATAATATGTTTTACAGAGCCATCAAAAGAAATTATTAACAGAAAACAGAGTCTCCCACGTGCCGTAGATTCAACACGCAATTTCAATGAGAAATCAAATGAAATAATCAACAAAAAATCGATGGATTCAAAAGAAATTGTTAAAGAAAACCAAAGACTCCCACGTTCAGTAGATTCAGAAAAGAATTTAAAAAAGAAAAAAGTTAATCGTAAAAATGTAGATGTTAAAAAATCGTCAAACAAGTTAAACACGACGAACAAATCGTTTGAAGAATCGTACAAAGATTGGATCGCGGAGAAAAATAAATGCAAATTACTATTTGGATACAAGGCGCGGAATAAAACTAACAAGAACACTGCAAATGAATCAAAAGAAACTAAAACTAATGCAAACATCAAACCAAGTGTCGAATATCAAACGGTCAAACATTATATAACAGTTAATGGCGTCGATAGTCCAATACAGACAACAAAAGTGACGTGTGAAATTGCTCCAACAAAAACAAACACATTAGAAGATCAACAAAAAATTATAAAAACTACTACTGTGACTAAGGACAAAATTAGATATGGCATTCTAAAAAACCTCCGAATTGAAACTAAAAATTCTAAAAGAGAAGCTATTCATGAAAATTTGAATAGAGATTTTCAAGTGGCACTTGATCGATCATTCAATAAGCTTGGAGATGAGTCAAATGGTGAAAAATCAAAGAATGAAGCTATGAATTCTAAAAAAAGTACTATCGATTATGAAGTGCCACCCATAAAAAGACTTCAAATAAGAAGTTTAGAGGAATTGAAGAGGATGAAACCGGTAATTATTACAGATTTGACAAGAAGTAACGAATCTAAGACAAAGAAATCTATAGAGCAACAATTGAATACAATTAATAAAGAAGTTATTATTATCAATAAATCACAACCATACGTAATTATAAACCCAACATTTTCTAAGAATTCTATAAGTCAATTTAATAACCGAGTGCCAGAGTTAATTTTTATGCCCAAAACGCTAAATTTCGAGGCAAACCAGCCTTCAACCAGCACACAATCAATCCAAAATGAAGCTAAAAATTCTGAAAGAGAAGCTCTTCGTGAAAAATTAAATAAACATTTTCAAGTGCCACTCGATCGATCTCTCAATAAACTCGGAGATGAGTCAAACGATGAAAAATCAAAGAATGAAGCTATGAATTCTAAAAAAAGTACTATCGATTACCAAGTGACACTCGATACATCGGGTGCCCATTGGAAGTTTGAAAACGAATCATCCAGTACAAAATCAACAAATAAAATACCCATAAAAAGACTCAAAGTAAAAAGTTTAGAGGAATTGAAGAGTCTGAAACCGGTGATCTTTACAAATTTGACAAGAAGTGACGAATCTAAGACAAAGAAATCTGTAGAGCAACAATTGAATACAATTAATAAAGAAATTATTATCAATAAATCACAACCATACGTAATTATAAACCCAACAATTTCTAAGAATTCTATAAGCCAATTTAATAAAGCAGTGTCAGAGTTAATTTATATGCCCAAAACGCTAAATTTCGAGGCAAACCAGCCTTCAACCAGCACACAATCAATCCAAAATGAAGCTAAAAATTCTGAAAGAGAAGCTCTTCGTGAAAAATTAAATAAACATTTTCAAGTGCCACTCGATCGATCTCTCAATAAACTCGGAGATGAGTCAAACGGTGAAAAATCAAAGAATGAAGCTTTGAATTCTAAAAAAAGTACTATCGATTACCAAGTGACACTCGATACATCGGGTGCCCATTGGAAGTTTGAAAACGAATCAAAATCCGGTACAAAATCAACAAATAAAATACTCATAAAAAGACTTAAAGTAAAAAGTTTAGAGGAATTGAAGAGTCTGAAACCGGTGATCTTTACAAATTTGAAAAGAAGTGACGAATCTAAGACAATGAAATCTGTAGAGCAACAATTGAATACAATTGATAAAGATGTTATCAATAAGTCACAACCACACGATATAATATCGGATCCAACAGTTTCTATAAGCCAATTTAATAACGGAGTGCCAGAGTTAATTTTTAGGGCAAAAACTTTAAATTTCGACGCAAACCAACCTTCAACCAATACACAATCGATCCAAAATGAAATAATCAATAATTCGTCCACTTGTTTGGACAGTATTAAAATATCGAATGTCGTCTCTTTGAAAGATTGCAATAAATTCAATGGACTGTCAGACGCTCCTCCGATATCAGCGGAGCAATACATTGGTGAGTCTTTTTTTTATATATATAACTAACTGACTGACTGACTGACTGACTGTCGCACATAACTAACTAACTAACTGACTGACTTGGTCCGCGGGATTTTTTATAAAATACAGCAGCCTATGTCACTGTGCTGATAGTGTAGATTTCTATGGGTAAAAAAAGAATGGGTTCAAAATCGGTCCAGTGGTTTGATTTTTTGGGGGTTAATTCGTTACAAACTGAAATTCAAATCTCTCTTTTCAATTTTTTTTACTCATTAGGTTGCAGTTGATTAACTACAATACATCACCCTCTACTTTGGGTACATTAAAAAATTAAAAACAACTTCACGTTTAGTAGTCCCAGTACTTTCAAATCAATGTTCGACCGATATATCGGAACTACAATTCCGACTACTATAAGGTGCGTGGACATACGACAACGACAACGACATCCCTTGATCCCTTCGCGGACGCGTTCGTTAAACTGTCATATTACCTATTCAATATACCAGCCACAGAGTGCTATGACGTCACAGAGGAACTTATGACGTCACAGAGTAGTTGAAATTGTAACGACACAGAGTACTCTATATTGTGACGCCACAGAGTACTCTATATTGTGACGCCACAGAGTACTTTATATTGTGACTCCACAGAGCACTTTATATTGTGACGTCACAGAGCACTATATTGTGATGTCACAGATTACTTTATATTGTGACGCCACATAGTCCTTTATATTGTGATGTCACAGATTACTTTATATTGTGAAGTCACAGAGCACTTTATATTGTGACGCCACGGAGTACTTTATACTGTGGAGACACATAATACTTTATATTGTGACGTAACAGAGTAGTTTATATTCTAACGTCACAGACTACTTTATATTGTGACAACAGAGTACTTTACACTATACTTCCGTCGACATAAACATCAAACGCTAACACTAGTGTTACAAGTTTTCTATAGATGAAAGAATTTTTAAAATCGGTCGAGCAGTTTTTGAGTTTATTCATTAAAAAAAAAAAAAACAAAAATTAATTCTCAAACCTATTCCCCTTTTAATATTTATTATTACTAGCTGTTGCACGCGACTCAATCCGCATAACTTTATAAAACATAGTTTAGTGTCACTCGCTAATAATGGTAGTCTTCTATACTTTTATTACGATTTTTTTATTTTATTTTTTTTTTAAATCGGTCCACAACTTTTTCGTGTTTATTCCTTACAAACATACAAATATACCTACGCTCAAAGGATAATTGGTTGGGCCACAGTCGGTAAGGACACGGCGAAGGTGAACGTCATGTGCATGGACGTGTCCAAGCCGGCGTGGAAAGTGGACAGCGACCACTTGGTGGTGACGTACACGCCCCACCTGTTCGAGAGGGGCCGGCTCCTCACCATGTGCCCCGGGGCACAGGCCGAGCTGACGGTGGACAGTCGCACCTCACTCTTGGAGGACGACAGGGGCGGTCTGTTCTCATCATCGAGGGTAAACTTATGCAGAGAATCATCAGCTCGCCACTCACCTACGCGGCGGTGAGTCGCCACTTTTTCTACGCAAAAACTGGGTGTTGCAAGTTCGACGTGGACCGATTCTGTTCTGTTTTTTTTTTTTTTTTTGACAGCAAAAAATAGGTTTAAGTTGCCAATCAAAAAATAGACAGGTACCGTCAGGAATAGGCTAAATGGCAATGTTGTTGGTTCTTTATCCCTTATCCCTTATCCTTAATCCCACTGTAGTCGGCGGCAGTAGCCATAGGCGACGGTAGCCACATACCATCAAGTGGACCGACGGTCCACTTGATGGTATGTGGCTACGTCGCCTATGACTACAGTGGGATTAAGGATAAGGGATAAGGGATGAAATGGGCTTTACCATCGCTCGCTCACTCATCGAAACACAAAAAGCACATGTGCTGTTACATAAAGAACCAACAACATTACCATTCAGCCTATTCCTCAAATTCTATTCTAACTATTAAGGTTAAAGGTTTTTTTTTTAAATAGGATGAATAGTTTCGAAGATTATCTCTCTCACATACGAACAAACATACAAACATTACCTCTTTATAATGTTTATTTATATAGTATATATGTACGCTTAGATGTTTTAACTACGCAACAGATTTTGATGCGGTTTTCACTAATAACTTCATTTCGCGCGTTGAACTATTAAGGTTCGAGTTCACCAACAGACGGTTATTTTTAAACAGCTGTTTAAAATTTAAACAGCCGTTTAATAATATTTTTTTGTTCAAAATCGCTAAAATGCTGGTTAAACGCCCTAAACATCTGATTAACTTAATGATTAATCTGATGTTTAGGGCGTTTAGCGCTTAGCGCAGTTTAGCGATGGTGATCAACAAAATATTATTAAACGGCTGTTTAAAAATAACCGTCTGTTGGTGAACTCGAGTCTAAGGTTCCTATATATAACAAAAAGAAACTTTGGTGTATGAGTTACACCAAAGTTTCTTTTTGTTATAGGCATATCTAAAAAATAGGTATATCTAGAAAAAAGAATCTGTTTTTATTTTTTTCCTTTCTTCAAAAATGACTGAGATATTAAACGTTAAAGTGCGACCGCGTTAACGTGTGCATACTTTTATACCTTATTCACGGAAACGAGTTTATAGAGCGCTTTCTCTTTCACCCAACTCCAAACAAAAGACAAGGACAGCAAATCTTGAGTGGGCGTTTACAATAATAGGTGAACGTTCACTTTACACTGCATTTAGCTTTGTAAATAATAAAATATTATAGTAATCTATGAACGTACGTACTTACGCACAACCTTTCACTTTTTATTTTGTATAAACTATTCTTTATTTATTTAAAGATAATAGTCATTTTGGTTCCTGATATAATCATAAAATGAAAAATATACGTTAGTTAATATACGTTAAACGTTAGTTAAACGAAATTCATACCATAAAATAACAATAATACGAATGTTTTAAATCAATAAAACAACATCGAAAATATTTTTACCGTAAAATATTAGGCATAACTATTTAATTAAAACCGATATTAGTAACAGCACTACGGATAAAACGCTGATAACATTATTTTAAAATTTAACATTAGTCACCTGTCAAATTACTCCTTCGAATTAAAAAAAAAAACGCAGTATAATACATAACAGTGAGAGTTCTACGGCCAGATTAAAAAGTACATGTACTGTGTACACTCACATTGTCGGTTATATCCGTCAACGCGAACGTCACAGTCGAACGCTTTTTCTCATTATAAGCTCGACACCGTGAATAAGGTATACCTATATATAATAATAATAATAATAATAATATCTTAACACATTCCACACAGCACCATCTAGTTCCACAGTAAGCAACTAATGCTTGTATTATGGATACCAAACAGTTGATATAACACGTAGATTACTATATTTTTTGTAAATACATACATATTATAAATATAAAACATCCATGACTCAGGTACAAAGGTAAAATGTTAACACATAAACATTCGCCCCTAGCGGGATTCGAACCCGCGACCGTTTGGTTAACAGCTAAGGTTACTAGCCACTAGACCAAACGTGTCGTCACGTTTATACTTTTACTCGCGGCGTGACGTCATCGCAGCAGCATTGAAACTTTACAACGCCGTAACTTTGGTATTCATGGCCCGATTTCGATGAAACAAAAACTATTATTGTCTGCACGAGTACACGCGCGCATTAAATGCAGTAACTTTTTTTTATTTTTATTTTTTAATTTATTTGTTTATCATATATATGTTACATAATAGGTATTTTTTAATTAATATTTGATCTATATATGACCTACCATTACTGGCATACAAAATCTTTTTCATAAATTTATTAAATATTAATATTTTGATAAATAACGTTTGGTCTAGTGGCTAGTAACCTTAGCTTTTAACCGAACGGTCGCCGGTTCGAATCCCGCTAGGGGCGAATGTTTATGTGTTAACATTTTACCTTTTTACTCGAGTCATGGATGTTTTTTATTTATAATATGTATGTATTTAAAGTAATCCATGTATTATATCAACTGTTTGGTGTCCATAATACAAGCATTAATTGCTTAGTGTGCAACTAAGATGGTGATGTGTGGAATGATTGTAACGTATCGGAAATGATCGGAAATGATCGGAAATGATCGGGCGGGGTGGTCAGGTGTTGTTCGCGGTGCCGTCACCTGAGCAGTTCAGGAAGCTGATGAGGGAGGCCGTGTCGCTGTACGTGTACAGCGTTGGGGGCGGCGATTTGCACGAGGTGCGGCGCGTGCGCAACAGCGAAGACCAGCACACGATCCTCTGCCGGAGGCTCGACGTGCTCGAGGCCCTCGTCGCCCAACTCGACCGCGACCACGTCATACATATCGACTCGGATTGACACACGACTGACGAATGTTCATAAAAAAAATAAAAAAAAATAAAAAAAAAACATTAACTTACTAATAAATATATTCGTGTGAGCCATTTTTGAAAATTAATATTTTAACAGTTGTGCAAAAACAATAATAAAAATAGTGTCCGTTTCACTTTTATTAAGTGTATAAATAAATAAATAAGCAAATTATAAATTTAGTATTTAGCGTTTGTTTTCATCTTAAAATCAATGTTGTTTTTTTTTTTAAAAAAAAATTGTCACTAGTAAATAATTTCGGTTTAGACGATCTACGTCTATTTTCTTAGTAAGTCACTTTTGACTAACTACGTCACTTTAGAACTAAGCAACTAGTGTGTTTAAAATATAGTCATCGTAAATAAGTTATATATTTATTTTATATTATATAAGTTATATTAAAGGTTTATAATTTACTATATCTACTATATACACATCGAAGTACTACAAGTATGGATTTAGCGTGACAAATGCAAAAGCGGCACATGTCAAGTACGCCTAAAACGGAAATCATGGCGGAGTCAAAATGGTGAAATGTATTAATAACGACCAACTTCTACTATTCATTTTAAACTCTAATGCGTTGATTTTAAAGTCGCATTTTCTTCAAACGACAGACGTTTTGTTAGTTTCAAATGACAGATGACAGAGTTGACGCTCTACGGATTAATTATTATGTCACTTTTAAATGTTCCATAAAGTTCATAGTGTTTTTGTATGGCGTGCGAAATCCACACTTGTAGTATACATTTATGTACCTATATACACTTAAAAAAATATATTGCTGTGCATTAAGCCGTAGGACCTGTGGCGTTGCTTGTGTTATAGACGACAGTATTACTTACCATCAAGTGGACCGTCAGTCTGTCTGTCGACCCTTTATATAATAAATAAAATAAAAAAACAAAAATCCCAACGAAAATTAAGTCTTGAATTTTATGTAAGTAGCGGAATTTTTTTATGTTATACTTAGTTGATTTTAATTTTTTTTAAAGTAATATTAAGTAGAAAGTCATTACCTACTGATCTGTTGTAATGTAAATAAATAAATAAATAAATGCCACGTATGAGTTTTATTTCAAAAAAGTGTTAACAGTTTATATATATATAAAAAGTGTTTATATATAAATTATAAAATGCAATATCCATATGAGAACCGCAACTTTCAAATGGGCCGAGCCTCCATTGTGATGACGTCATCACGTGACACACTCAGTAAATATTAGTGAGTTTTCAGTTGCGAATGAAGTCACGTGGACTTTAACCGCTTGGTTTTGTAGTTGTCGTGCCCCCTAGTAGCGCTTGACTCGTATTTTTTTTTAAAGAAAATGGAACGCAATGATTTAGAAATAAACATAATAATATAGGTAGAGGAATTTGTCGTATATGAGTATATATACGGGTCTGGCGAAATGGGCACGAAAATAATTGTCGGATTAATCCGACTCTGGCGGCAAAACGATTAATCGGCCACGAAACTAAGAGTTTGACTGCCAACCTTCAATGATGGAGAGGCACTGTAAGAGAAAACTGTTAGCTGCTCTAGACTTAAAAAGTTTTACTTAGAACTTATTTATTTCTAGGTAGTACATACTTACTACTTATTTCTTAGAAGACTTAGGCTCGAATTCACCAACAAACGGTTATTTTTAAACAGCTGATTAACTTAATGATTAATCTGATGTTTAGGGTGATCAACAAAATATTATTAAACGCCTGTTTAAATTTTAAACAGCTGTTTAAAAATAACCGTCTGTTGGTGAACTCGAGCCTTAGAAGTTTAGAAATTTAGAAATTTTATTTCCAATAAGACGAGGGAAGAAATGAAACAAAGCTTCAAATAAATACCAATTTATTTAATGGTTGTACATTATGGCCGCGCCACATCTGTGGTCAATGCTTCATTATTTTATACAAATCAAAAAGCCTAATTTAGTGTCATTTCATTACGCGAATTAAAAATACTACTAAATGAACTAGGTACTTATTTAAAAAAAGATACAGTCGTATTCCAAATTCCAGTCTCTTTTGGTGGGAACATAAAGCGTGCATTAAGTATCTCTGTTACGTTGCAAATGGACAACAGCAAAGTTCTAATAAACTTTAAAAAAAAAGGAATGTCATAATGTGAAGAAAAAATTTAATTTCTCACAAATCAATAGAATTATAGTATTATAATACAGATTCTGTGTATACAGTACCGAAGCACTTGGAAACGGCTTGAAAAATCATTGTTTTTGAATTTTTTGGACAAATATAAAAAAAATAATTTCGATATTAATTGTTCTCTCTGTTTAAAAATAACCGTCTGTTGGTGAATTCGAGCTTAAATCAACGGAGATTCGTCATCATTGGCAAAATTAGCTATAACTTTTTTTAAATTTATAAAACAAACGTTCTGTATCAAAATAACAGCTTTTTTACTCGATACATCTCATTTTTATTAATCAACTATATTTTTCGCAAAAGCAAAAAAACGAAAAAAAAAACACCTCGATGAGGGTACCTATAAAATTTAATAATGTAATTTACTAAACAGGAAAAATACGAACAGTTTGAAATAAAAGTTCACTTTTAACTAGTTTAAGAAAAAAATCGTTAAAATAGTTTTAATTCAAGAAAAAAAATTAATTAAATTACGATTTTCCTTCTTTCTATTCTGTGTATATCAGCGATATATACGATTACTCTGTGTGTACCTAAAATTTGTGAGAGACATCGCATCGTCCATTCGCAACGGTCACGCTAAAACACCTTCAAAACAATATATAAAAAAAATCAGTCTAAAATTTCTCTTAACAACTAATAAATTTAATTTAACCATAAATCGCAGTGAACTGAATCTATATTATCTATTCATTCATTAATGTGCATCACTTGGAAGTTTTTCGAGGAAGTATTTTACAATGGGAGACATTTCGTTGAATTTTTCATCTTTTTTGTTTGATTTTTTTTTAATACTTATTAATCATCATCGTGATTAATAAAAAAAATGGAATTTTCATTCAAAACACAAAGAAATATTTAATATTAAAATGAGTTCGTGTAAAAGTTTTAGACCATGTTTTCTTTTTAAGTACCATTGTGGCTTAGATACTAAAGTTTTAGGCACAACTTTCTGTACCTTTTAAAATTGAGCTCAAACACAAGTAAGTAATAATTCGTTAGTTGTTATTATTACCTATTAGACATAATAAAAAAAATAGGTACCTAAGTACCTAATTAAAGGTTTTATAAAGTAAAATACTTATTTAAAACATATTATAGTTTTCACACAAGAGACCATATTATTATAATTCACATACAACGCGTTAGATCCATTTAACTCGTATATATATTATTATTTTTCACATAGCACTGGTATTGTGACTTTTGATATTTAAAGTTATATTTGAACATACCTTCAAATATCAATAATAATAATATACAATAGTATCGACGTACTACAAGTATGGAATTTGCATGACAAATGTCAAAGTGGCACATGTCAAGTACGCTTAAAACGGAAATCATGGCGGAGTCAAAATGGTGAAATTTATTAGTAACGACCAACTTCTACTATTCATTTTAAACTCTAATGGTGTTGACGTAAAGTCGCATTTTCTTCAAACGACAGACGTTTAGTTGGTTTCAAATGACAGATGACAGAGTTGATGCTCTACGCATTAATTATTATGTCACTTTTAAATGTTCCATAGAGTTCATAGTGTTTTTGTATGGCGTGCGAAATCCACAGTTGTAGTAAATACATTAGTTCTTGGTCAGGCCATTTTTTTTTTAACTTAAACTACACACCAAATCAATCGTCCGTCCGTTCGTGTAGCAAATATACAAAGTTGGATTGTTAATAGGTATTATAATATAAATAGGTACAAATACATTTTTACAAACGTCTCTCGAAAAATTCTATAAAGTTTTTTTTTTTTTTTTTTCACCGCAATAAATTGGGAATATATATATATAGTGTTAATAAATTCCTGATTTTTATTTATTTCGAAATATTAAGGGGGCTAATTATACACTGAGCATCAATATAGAGAAGATATTGTTATTATAAAATTTAAAAAAAAATCTGATTTAAATATAAACTTGATTACATATTATATGTTTTCTATTTTTAAAAAAGTATTTAAAAGGTATTAATTTCATAATTATGTAAAATGTTAATTGTGCCATTAGTGAGTACTTGTGTGCTCAGTGTGTGCGCGCCCTTACCTATAAATATGCTTACTATAATTATAGTAGAGGCAAATCGCCTATTTAATGACTAGTACTACTATATTACATGACATATACAAATTTTATTTCCATATCTCATTAAATAAATGCTTTACACGTAGATCGCAAAAAAAAATATTGCACTCACATTGCCACAGAACTATTTATTCGAAGCCACAGAATACAGAATAGCCACAGAACAACAAATTTCGATTTCTCTTACTCTTTATTGAGACTTTTAATATCGATATTGTAGAATGTTAATATTCCCAACAAAACATTTATTTAACAACAAGTTCAAAAACAACCGAAACACGAAGCGTACGAAGTTGCGAGCACAACTATGTCTTAATAAATATTAAAAAAAAAAAAAAAAAAAAAACTAAAGTCCGACTCATCATAGACACAATCTATTTGAAATATGGTCCCACATTTTTCCTCAAAAAAAAAATGTAATTAAATAAATGTAATAATTCTGTTTAAGAAATAAATGAATTTTTAGCAAAAAATATTATCAAAACCCACTTACTTACACTTAAGTCAAATTGTGGTAAGTAAGTATATGTACTTACTTAACTTTTAAGTGTAAACCTATATAACCTAATCTCACAATTGTGAAATTCGAAATTTAAGCGATAAATTATTAAAAAATTTCTATTTATTGTATTGACATTGTTTTCTATGACGCAAATACCGATATTAAATATTTATAATCTTTTGAATTTGGAGCTCTATTCCCTAAAATCCTACTTTTCTTAAAAAAAGGCTTTAATGACTTTAAGACACAAATAATGTCTCTCTAAAATCTTTTATAATTCACATTTCTATGGATATACTAACGTACAAAGAAAGTTTTTTAAATGTAATTCTTTTTATAAGTTCTTGAATTTGGAATAATTTTAAAAAAGGAATATTAAGTGTAGATAGTGGTCTGTGGCAAAACGAAATGCAATCGAAACTCTTACACATATACAATAAATAGTGAATTAATTAATAAACACTAGTATATTATATTATATATATAATTATATATTACATTAATTAATCAATAAATAATAATTATTCCTAAATATTGTATATGTACACTAATGTTTAATTTAAATGAAACTTGATAGAAATATTCGTGGCCACTGTGGCCAGTGAAAATAGCTTATAGCATAGAGTAAATAGTACTTAACAGTAAGTATTATTTACTCTATGCTTATAGTAAGCTTATATGTAAGAACAGTATCGTTTTATTTAACCTTATTAACTCAACTCAAATCAACTCAACTCAACCTTTAAGTTAAGATGATTTTATCCAAAATATCCTAAGTAGGTACAGTCGAGGACAAAAGTACATATTGGTTCTCAGTTAACCCTTTCACTGCTGACGTCGACGATACCGTTGACGAGTTATTTCGTCAACGTAAATCTGTCTTCAAATTTAGGTACATAATTTGTCTGTCGCTAGATGTCACTAGAGATGCCTTCCATTTAAACTTGTCCGGAGCATTTAGGCTCGAGTTCACCAACAGACGGTTATTTTTAAACAGCTGTTTAAAATTTAAACAGCCGTTTAATAATATTATGTTGTTCACAATCGCTAAAATGCGGGTTAAACGCCCTAAACATATGATTAATTTAATGATTAAACTGATGTTTAGGGTGTTGGTCTGTTGGTAACCGTCTGTTGGTGAACTCGAGCCTAAGTCTATTTTCCTAATTGGACTAAATTTCCCAAACGGTTCCTGATCTGTCTAATTTTCAGTACGTCTACTTTCCCAATCAATGTACTTTTCGTGCTAAATGTTTAGTACTTTATAGATATTTGTTATTATTTTTTTTTTTTTAATTTTTTGTACAAAAACCGAGACACAAAAATATGTAACAATTAGTAAATACATGATTTAAATAAAAATGTTTTATTTTTTTATCCTAGCCTCTTCAAAAAGTCGTAGTACATGTATGTACAAAGATTTTTTTTTAATCAAAAGACTGAGATAAAACACAAAAAATTGTTATCCCACTTTCTTTCTTTGTAGACATTTCTGTCTACATTTTAACTAAGCTCAAACAGATGATATAGGCTATTCAGTTTTGTGACGAAATATCTCGTCGACGATATCGACAGAGGTATCAGCGTTAACACGGACGAGTTATCTCGTCAAGAGACCGCACAAAACCATAGATAATTTTTTTCTGTACGACGTCACATTGAAAGGGTTAAATCGAATACTTCGCTTTAATTAATCAATTAATTTCCTTCCACTTTAATTTAACCAATGTTTTATTAACTGATTTGTTCAAATGATAGATTCATTTTAGCAAATCAGTTAATAAAAACAAACGGATTAATCGTTAAACAATATTCATTATCAAATTATGTCATATATTGTCATTATGTTAAAATGTGACTGTTTTAATTTGAATTAATTTTATTCATTTGATTATTATCACTCGTGGGAGGAGTGGGAGTGGGAGGAGTGTTAGCAGTGGAACTGCTGCTGTGTGATGGCCGAGAGGTCCTTCATGAGGCCTTCGAGGTTCTGCATTTCGCGATTCAACCTCTCCGTCGATCGAGACGGAGTCAGAGGCTCCAACTCCTCGGAGCAATGGGCCACGCTTCCTCCTGCGGGACATTTCACATCCTGCATCCTTTAATCTATTATAAGAACCCAAAGAGGAAAGGACATAGGGTGACAACACTCACCGAGCTGAAGCCTGTTGGGCAGATGGCCGGGGGACGAGTTGGCGCTCTTCTTGTATGGGGACGTCTCTCTCACACTACCTGCAACGAGTGCATTTCAACCTATGAGTGATCCACTCTTCGGCTGTAGGAGGAAATCAATCATAGATAAGATACGAGTACCTTTCCCGTGACTGGGCGTGGAGTGCGAACTGGAGCTGTCCGGGAGGGTGAAGCTGTGAAGGGGTCCGTGGGGTCCGTGCGCGGGGGGCACGCGCCGCTGCAGTGACCCCCCGGCGCCCCCGACCCCCGCCACGCTGCCTCCCGCGCCGCTGCTGCCCGCAGTGACCGCCGTCCCGCACTCGCTGCTCAGCGAGTCGCGGCTGCGAACGGTTTGGCCAGAGTAAAATACTATACTTCTATACTAATATTATAATTCATAATATGCGACTACTTTAAGGCTAGTTTACTTTCTTTTTTCTCGATGCTGTGACGAAATCAATCAAGAGCAAAGTGAGAGGACTCACTGCGTGTAATGTCCTAGCGGTTCGTAGGCGACGTAGTGTCCGCGCTCGCGGGCCGCAGACGCGTAGATGTCCGACCCCGTGCCGGGCATCATGGGACACGGATGGTGCAACGGGCCCTGTTGTGGGCCCAGAGGCCCGAGCGGGGCCTGCGGTGACCCCAGTGGGGCCACTCCGGCCAGCAGCGGCGTGCTCTGGTCCGTGTGAGGCAGTTGGAGTGGGGCCCGGTGCGGCCTTCGCTCGCAAGTCGACGCACAACTGACGCCCGTCATGGCTGAAAACGTCGAACACTTGGTTTAGGCGACTATAATAAATGGGTGAAGGATTCTAAGGGCCAACGCAAACTGAAGGATGGCAAATAAAGTAGAAACCTGATATAACGACTATCTGTTTATTACCACAAAGTCTTGTGGTCTCTTGGTTTTCATTGTTTTCATTCACACTACTTTTTACCATAAAGCCACGTTGACACATTCAGAGTTGGACTCGTAAAAATAAGCTTCATACTAATGTAATAGGTCCTTAAATTTTCGCCGGCCCTTAGTTAAGACGACGTTGCGCAACGGATAGAAGATTCTAATCGTTACCAATCAAAATAAAAGGAAGATAAACAATAAACAAGCAGAAATGAAAGCGAAAGCCCTCCGGACGCCACAGAGTTAGAAAAAGTCATAACTCTCTTTCAATTAAAAGCCTGCCACGTTGTTTTAGAGAGTAAGTAACTGCACGTTTCACTGTAACATTTTCGTAACACTTAAATCTTAAAAGTTAGGCTTCTATCAGCCATTTACAGCGCTTAAGGACTGAAAATCCATGCTAGTCGCAACCTATCAGCGAGGAGTTGAGCTTAATTGCGACGGAATAGCGCTGTTCATTGTCGTTAACATGCGAATGATAAAAAATACTGATACTCAGTTTCAGTGAAAGCTGAAAATACTCGAAAAGCTGAAGGGACGCGTACGCATATCCATAAAAAAGGTACAATGGCGTCCGGGGGGTATAAAATAAAGGCCGGCTCACATTTGTAGTCGTAAAGGCACGCGTCGCACCGCTTGAGAGGCGCTATAGGCGCTATAGGCGCTATGGAGGCGGGCGAAGCGCGCAGTATGGCCGTATCGTCGCTGCTGGCCGCGCTTTGGCTACAAGCGCACGGCGAGCGACGCTCTACACGCAACACAAATATAACTCAGCGAAACAAAACAGCTAACCAACCAAAACCTACA
This sequence comes from Synanthedon myopaeformis, assembly GCA_944738685.1. Taxonomy (NCBI): domain Eukaryota; kingdom Metazoa; phylum Arthropoda; class Insecta; order Lepidoptera; family Sesiidae; genus Synanthedon; species Synanthedon myopaeformis. The sequence continues at coordinate 4,850,503 of OX122940.1, forward strand.
CTCGACTGATCACTGCCAAAACACATTAATATCTGTACATTCTCCCGCGAGTGCTCTCGCCACGTCTCGCCGAGAGTACTCACGCGAGAAGTACACTTATTGAGTCGCCTTATGCGCTATTAGTTATTATTATTATTACGCGCTGCACATATAACAGATACGGTGAATGATCACTATGCATCGAAATAGGACACGGTAAGCACACACACTAAACCTGGAAGTAATGTAGTCTGTAACTGAACGTAGCGCGAGAGTGTAGAATGACGCACTCGCCTCGCCTCACGAGAGTCACGAGGAAAGCGAGGTGACACGGAACGGAGAGCACGCGAGGCGAGGCGAGGCGAGTGTACAGCCGCAGTTTATTTTTCCTTTAATTAGATTGGGTGAGAATTGGGACCTCATAATTTACTCTTTTTAAGAAGAGGAGTTTGAAACATTATTTATTTAATGAATGTTAAATGATTTAATCAAATTGATGTGTGCTTGCGTTTTTCAAACGATACAAGTGAAAGCTTCTAATTGTCCAATTTTAAAGTATATTAAGTATTTAATTTAACAGCCGAGTGATAAACGATTTAGTGAATCACCAATCCGAGTGTGCATCCGAGAGTGACATTTATGTCACACTCGGATTGAACCCGACCTCGATGTGACGATTCACTTACGTTAACATCTCAGCAATAAATGTGCCTAAAGAAGATTTCACTTCTTTTATGTTAAACTTGACAAACAGGCTTTTTTTTTGTTTAGATTTTAAACTAACCAAGTTTTAAGTGTAATAATTGACAGTGAACACTCAAGAACTATAGACAGAATTTTGCGCACAACATTGTGAAGCCGGTTTTATAGACATGTGATGTGCGTAGCCCCGTTTATACTTTATTTATATATATTTTATTCTGAGCTAAATTCAAATATAAACTAAATTCAATTTTTTTAATTTTTATACAATATATTAGATTTCAAGTTAACTGAAGTTTGTGAACCCGGTATTTTATTATAATTTCACTAAATTTTCACTAGTAAATTTTCACCGGCTTCACTGTGCAGTAGACATGTGATGGAGTGATGGAGTGATGGAGTGATGGAGTGATGGAGTGTGCGGTGAAGAGTGTGTACTGACCGACGTAGGTGGGCACGTAGTGCCTGCGGTCGAGCGAGGAGAGTGACGCGAGCGAGGGAGGCGCGTGGTGTCTCGCTGGCTCGTACTCGGCTGGCGGCGCGTGCGCACTCCGCGCCAACGTCAGCGTCGACGACATGAGACCTCCCCCCGCCCCGCCCCCGCCCACCCCGCCCACCCCTTCCACGCTGCCCGCAGATACTGATCATAATTAGTAATATTAATTAGAAGGGTAGAATTTTAGCGACATTTATAAAACCATTGTAACCTATATTCAGGAAATAAATGATGATTATTATTATTATTACATTAATGCGCGGACATACGACAACGAACTCTCATCGTGGACGCGTTTGTTAAACTGTCATATTACTTTTTCAATATCATGCCACTAGAGTACTTTATATTGTGATGTCACAGATTACTTTATATTTTGATGGCACAGAGCTCTTTATATTGTAACGCCACAGAGTACTTTATATTTTGATGTCACAGAGCTCTTTATATTGTAACGCTACAGCGTACTTTATATTGTGATGTCATAGAGCACTTTATATTGTGACGTCACAGAGTACTTCATACTATACTTTCTGCCTTAATAAAATTAATTAACTTCAGCCGACTGCAATTTGCTTACTAAGTGTAATATTACATTGTGTAGTTTTTTTTTATTTTTTATTAAAGCCACCTTACACCGAAAGCTTTGGTATTTTGAGAGGACCCATAGGCGGTGTCCTAATTCGTACCCAATGAGTATGTGTTGAGTAGACACGATAGTCCGGTTAACTTAGAAGATGATAAGTACCTAACAAGTAACAAGAGGAAGAGGGATATTGGTTAAATTGAATAATAAGTTAGTCGTACTCTTACTGGCGGAGCTGTGTAGACTCTTGTCCATGTGCTTCAGCTCCATCTGGTCGTGATGGATCCACAGGTCTGGCGGCTTTATGGCGGCCGACGCCGAAGACTTCTGGTAAGTGCTGCCACAGAACAATTCAGCTCTCGTATCTATCGCTTTGAGCTTTGAGGAGTAAAGCTAGTTCGGTCAAGTCGCTCACCTGGTGTCGGGCGACAGAGGCGGGTGCGACCGGCGACAGCAGAGCGACAGAGCCAGCGCGGCGGCCAACGCCAACACTGCGCATGCGCCGCCAGCGCTCGCCCACAGCCACGCCGACGTCGCGCCCGCCAAACCGCTACCGCCACCTGTCTCTGTCGCGCCACACGTTGTACCAGTGAGTAACCTTTGGCCTTGGACCTATTCATATGATCTTGCCACTCACTGACTCATAGAAGCAAAGCCCAAGCCCACTCACCGACTGGCGTCGTGTACGAGATCGGCTGCGAGAACGGGCCGAGGCCCTTCGAGTTGCGCGCCTGCACCTTGAAGAGGTATGTGGTGCGCGGACGCAGGCGGTCGACGCGGGCTCGAACCCGGTCCCCGCCGGTGACGGCGACGGCGGCCCAGTCGTCGGGCGCGTCGCCGGCGCAGTACATGAGCACGTAGCCCGTGAGGCGGCCGTGCGGCTTGAGCGGCGGCTGCCAGGACAGCTCCAGCGCCCGGCCGGCCGGGGCGGCGGGCGCGGCCCGCAAATCGCGCGGCGGCGACGCGGGCAGCGCTTCCAAAGTGCGGTTCGTCACGAGCATCGACCAGGCGCTCTCGCGCTGTCCCCTGATGAGCTTGACGGCGAACTCGTAGTCGGTGTAGGGCTTGAGGTCGTCGAGCATGCAGTTGAGGTCGGTGGCGTTGAAGTAGCGAGGGCGCAGGCCGGGCGTCGCCCAGCGCACCACGTAGCGGCGTCCGTCCGACGCCGTCGTGCCCTTCGCCAGCGTCGCGTCCGTCCAGTACACCACGGCCGTCGACCCGCTCAACATTATCACCTGCCAATTCATTATTCAGCACGCGCTCACGCAGGAATACAACGTCTAGTGCGATCAGAAAACTAGGCACTGCAGCGCCCCCTACCTTGACTCCGACCGGAGGTATCAGCGGCGGAGACTCGTCCTCGTCCTCGTCCCCGTCCGCGTCCTCGTCGCCGGGCTCGTCCTCGTCCTCGTCCCCGTCCCCGTCCAGTTCGGAGGCTGCGCGCGTGCGCACAGTGGCGTACACCGCCGGCCCTAGGCCCAGCGCGTTGCTGGCGCGCAGCGAGATCACGTATTCGCTGTTCGATGCTGCACAATCACAAACACAAATTTGCATTTTATTCTGCAAATTATACATATATATAAACCTAGTAGGAGTGTACCTAGTCCCCTGATGACGTGCGAGTGCAGATGGGCGGGCACCTCCTGCGTGTGCTCGTCGGGCACGCCGAGGCCCCAGCCCAGCCAATAGCCGCGCACCACCACGCCCCCGCCCCCGCCCCCGCCCCCGCCTCCGCCTCCGCCCTCCTCCGACCACCACACGGAGATCCAGTCGCGTCCGGCGCGCGCTGTAAAGTGTGTCCTGCGTTATTCACCTGTGGTATGAAAGCAAGAAAGCAGGAAAGCAAGAAAGCAAGAAAGCAAGAAAGCAAGAAATGTGCTGACTGGTGAGCGGAGGAGGCTGCGGAGGGACGACCGACTCGTCCAACTCCTGCTGCTGAGTGGTTGCCGTCACCCATTCGCTGAACGGACCAGAGCCGTTCGCGTTTATGGCGCACACGCGGATCTGAAAGACGAAATTCTCTTTTCAAAATTACTTCTGCACTGAGTGCAACACGACAGCTTTTATGTCTCTCTGAGCGTGCAAGTATTATTATTTATTATTATCTGTCTGTCTGTCTGACGAACTTTACATTTAAAAAAAGATGTTATTCGGTCTTTGTCGCTACTGCAAAACTTCAGTATTGGCCCGTTCACAGTAAAATCACACTAATGCATTTTTGATATACAGTATGTTGAAAAAAATGGTTATATTTTAACCAATTTCGCGATGTTTATGAAATCTGTTGGATGGAGATCTGAAATCTCTGACGTTAAGTTGCGTATTATGGAAGATTTTTAAAAGCGTTTGGTCGGAAAAAAGAGGGACTTTGACAAGATGTATAATGACTGTTTGTTTCCTGAATAATGAGGAACCATCCTCGTCACTCTGAGTACTAATTGGCCGTGAATGAAATGCGCGTACCTGGTATGTGGTGTGCGTGTGCAGCTGCCGCAGCTCGGCGCGTCTCGCGTCCGCGGGCGTCGTGAGCGCGTCCGCCTTGCGTCGCGTCTGGCCCTGCGATATCCCCTGCGGGCCCGCTGGCAGCGCGCGGTAGCGCACCTTGTAGCCGGTGAGCGGGCCGCGGTGCGTGCGCGCCGGCGGCGCCTCCCAGCGCACGAGGATGCTGTGCGGGCCGGACGGCGCCGCGGTCACGTTGGCCGGGGGCGCTGCGGGCGCGTCGCTACGCGTGCGCGCGCGCACCTCCGCCGACAGAGCGCCGCCGGCCGCGCACACGCGCACAGAGTACGTCGCCGCCGCCCGCAGCCCCCCCACCGCCGCCCCGACGCCCGTCGCCACCCCGACGCCCGTCGCCGCCTCCACCCACTGCACTTGCTCGCGACCCGACTCCGTCTGACAACGTTAATCAAGATCAAGACGTAAGATTAAGGGTCACTCACCGAAACACAACAGCATGCACTTAATTAAAAAGCTATAAAGAAGAATCACCTCATAATAATGGATAGAGTATTTGGTGGGCGGATAGGGCGGGGCGGAGGAGGCCGGCTCGGGCGGAGGTTCCGGCGGAAGCCACGACACCTTGAGGCTGTGAGGGCCGGAGGCCTCAACGCGCACGTTGAGGGGCGGGCCGTACGACAGCTCCTCCTCGGGCGTCGTCACCGAAATCACCTGAACAGAGGCGACAGTCGAGTGAGGGCAGCGAGTGAGACTGAGGTGACTGAGTGATGACTGAGTGAGACTGAGGTGGCTTACGTCTGTGAGTGGCGAGTGGGAGTTTTGTGCGAAGGCCAAAACGGCGAACTCGTAACTCGTGTTCGGTTGTAGCGACGCCACGTTCATCTCGTGCTTCTGCGCTCCGCCGCGCGCCACTCGCTCCCTAATGCAACAATTACGTCAGGAAAGTACATACTTATATACATAGGTGTCGGTTACGCGGTTACGGTAACAGTGTCGTTTTAACTTTAATCATAATAATGCATTTATTACCTCCACAAAATTACACAATATACAGTCAAAGTTAACCTAATTCGTTAACTTCGTAAAAGCGGTCGTTATGATGGCTGAACGTGCACTGATTTCAAAATGTGTATTTGAAATGAAATAAATTAAAGGTGCAATTAAAGCATGGTTAAAAACCATCAATGTACTACAAGTGTGGATTTCGCACGCCATACAAAAACACTATGAACTTTATGGAACATTTAAAAGTGACATAATAATTAATGCGTAGAGCATCAACTCTGTCATCTGTCATTTGAAACTAACAAAACGTCTGTCGTTTGAAGAAAATGCGACTTTAAAATCAACGCATTAGAGTTTAAAATGAATAGTAGAAGTTGGTCTTTACTAATACCTTTCACCATTTTGACTCCGCCATGATTCCGTTTTAGGCGTACTTGACATGTGCTTTGGCATTTGTCACGCTAAATCCACACTTGTAGTAGATCGATGGTAAAAACATTTTTTCATTAATTTCATCCCAGAAATGAATGAAAAAATGTGTGTACGAAGGTATAAACTCACCTGTCGCTCCCTTTCACCTTGTAAACGACAGCATAGCCCGTAATGTGCTCTTTGGTGTTCTCTGGCTCCTGCCAGGAGAGAGTGACGAAGCGGTGCTTCACTATAACCGCCCTTAAGTCCCTCGGCGGAGAGACCAAAGTCGCGTTCCCTTTCCTCAATTCGTCTAAATCCAATCCTTGAGCAGCGTGAAACATATAATCCGTATCGTAATCGTATTCGAAGCCTTCGTCGTATTCCAATTCCGGACCCGAGGTGAACGCCGACGAAGTTTCACCGACAAAATCTAGATCGTCCGGCGCCGGATCTAGATTCTGATCCTCGAATTGGGTGGAGGATATGAGGCTGTTGAATATGTCTTGGGTGGAGTTTGGATTTTTTGCGGTGCCATTAGTTGGGGGGACAAAATCTGAATGTTTTGGGTTATTTTTATTTTTGGGAGATTTTTGTTTTTTTGGATGTTTATTTTTGGATTTGTGACTTGTTTGCAATACGGTGGCGTTAGAGAAACCCGTTTCTGTAAATTCAATGGGAAAAAACGACATGAATCGAAATATAGTATGTTGACTAAATAAATAAAACTTCGTTCACTGTGGACCCTAAATTAAATTTGCAACAATTTTTATGGAATCAAATCATCGGCTCAATTGACAGGTAGTGTGAGGATTAGGGCCTCTTTCACCATCTGTCTAGTGTCAAGGATCAAGTGTCAAGGTGTCAAGTGTCAAGGGGCAAGGGGCAAGTGTCAATTGTCAAGGGGCGAAGATCAAGGGTCAAGTGTCAAGGGTCAAGGGTCAAGTGTCATTTGTCAAGTGTCAAGGGTCAAGTAGGCTAACCGCCATTTAAAGTCACCGGTAACAGTGAATGAAGGAGATGATATACCTAAGAAAATAATTTAAAAAAAAATCACCTATAGAAGGATGCAGTAAACATAAAATTATTTCTAAAAGTAACTAATCAACACTTTACTTGCAGTTGGTGAAATATTTTATTTAATTAATAAAAAGACATGTGAAGTAGGTGCAGCAGAAGTTGGAGGACGGTTGGGAGTGGTGAGTGTGAAAAATGGTTACCATCATCCGGCGAGTGGACGAGGAGTCGAAGACCAGCGACGGCGGTGCCAGCTGGCGAAATGGCAGCACATTGAAACATTCCTGCGTCCACTTGGAGAACTCCTTGAATTCGAAGGGATGTACTGGAAATTTATTTACACAATTCCTTATTAAAATTGTTTATTATAATCATTTAAAATTTATGAGCATTCATCCATTAGAATCACGCACGAGTCAAAATTTATGATTTTTAGTAATTTCAAATGTTAACGTCATATTATTTATAAGTTTTTATTTATCTAATAAATGAGTGAAAAATATTTTTAAACGAATTCTAATTAGAACAGTTTTTAAACATCCCTTTTTTTAAAGCTAGCAAGTTATTAAAAAAAAATATTATAAAACAATGTTTTAGTTAGAACATACTGGGTCGAAGATAAAAATAGAAATATCTCAAATTTAATCCTAAAAAAGTGATAGATTTTACTTTTCTTGAATGAAAATTTACAGAAATCGTATTTTTCATATTTTTTATTATATGAATTTTTCTATAAGTTTTCTATAAGTCGCATATAATTTTACTAATTATCTCGCTTTTGCGTAGACCAATAATGAGAAAATTGTCCCAATATTTTAAAATATTTTTGAGCCAATATTTTGACTGTAGCGTGAAATTCTGATGTGAAAATGCTCTTCTAGTAAGATGAGCGTACCCGTCGACGAGCGCTATGTCGTGGTTGTTGGGCGTGAGAGGCTCGCCGTCCTTGAGCCAAGTGACGGTGGGTGTGGGTCGGCCCTTAGCCTCGCATCGCAGCGTGACATCGCCTCGCGTCCGCGCTACGACCACGCCCTTATCGGTCGGGTTGCCTACAGTAACGCGAGGCACGCTCTACGAGTATACACAGACATTAACTCTCATTAACTTATCTTATGTCACCCCTTACACCTTTTTTATTTCAATTTTTTAATTTTATTTAAAAAAATCCTCTTATAACATCACTGTTATGAACTTGTTTTTAAGTAGTTAATTAAAAAAAGGGGTTTCCGATTGTATTTGTACTTAATTGTTGGAATAAATTAGGTAAGTACATTATTTATTATAAGTGCTTGAAAATTAATAAAAAAAAAATTGATAATTACTAAACTCAGATAATTTTTAGTACTTAACATTTTTTTATGACCAAAAATTTTTTGACATAAAAATGTCAGCAGGAAAATTCTTACTTTCTCAGACAAAAATAAAAATAAACTTAATAACTATTTGATTAATCCATAATATTAAAATTTGCATAACGCAAAATGCACTGCATGAAAATCCACTTGGGTACACATTTCGAAAGGGTCCAAATATTTAAGGTGAAATTTTCAAAAACCCTAACCTTCATGTAAAATGCTTACGATTTGTTATTAGGTGCAAAGTTTATATTTCAAAATAAAAGACACAAAGCGAGTACATCTATACAAAGTATCTATTTATATAATACTTGATTACAGAACCAGAGAGACAACAAAAACATTTGTATGTAAATAAGTTGGCGTGACGATGAACGAAGCGTTAGCGCGTATTACCGCATACTAGTGTATCAAATTTTCACACAAATGAACGGGAGAGTGATATAAGAAAAAGGTTTGTATACGCACCAAGACGTGCAAAGTGGCTGAATGGTCAGCCGAGTCGAGGCGACTGTGCGCACGACAAGTGTATGCGCCTGCGTCCAGCGCACGCGCAGATTGAACGCGCAGAGACCCGGAACCCACAAGGTAGAAACGCGAGTCCAAGTCGCTACACATGTCACCACATACCGTTCATTTATAATCACCTAACCACTGTTAGAACTGTAGCTTTTATTGCGAAAAAATGTGTTTTTTTTAAACTACCTAACGTAATTAATAAAAAAATTTAGTAAATATATTTTGAAATACCCAACCTAATACATATTAAAATTTATTCTTTTTTTTCTTTGTTTATAAGCAAATAGTCTACAATAAACCTAGATACAGTCCACGTCGTTTTTTAATTTACTAGACTCAAAATCAATTTAGAACTTTTATAGGTTGTATAAAAGTTCTAAATTGATTTTGAGTCTAGTTTCAAAAAAGAAAATCTAATCAATACTGAGCTTGTGACTGTAAAAATTTGTGTTTTGAATGTAAAGACATGTGACAATTTTAATACAGATTAATTATGGGAAGAAATCATTTTATCATAAATGTAAGTTTCTTTATCTTTCAACACTGTGCAGTTTTTTTGAATGGCTTTCACAAAAAAAAAATCTTCGTTTCATGTACATAGTTTAAAAATGCTTCATTAAAATCCATTCATATGAATCACCGGGATGATAATACAATGTAATAATTACTGGCTAGTGCCCGCGACTTTGTTCGCATTAAAAAATAACAACACCTTACATGTTTATAGGTGTGGCCACTTTTTTTTATATTTTTAATTGATCCCTTGTAAACATTACTTTTTTTCTGGATGAAAACTACCCTATGTCCTTTCTTGTATCCCTGACTATGTGTGTGCAAAATTTCATTACGATCGGTTGAGTAGTTGAGGCGTGAAAATGTAACAGACGGACAGAGTTACTTTCACATTTATAATATTAAAATAAAATAAAGTATAGTAAGGATTAACAAGGTGCGGTGGCCTATACTAATAACACAAGAAAAGAAGGTGACCCAGAATGGAGCCTTGGGAACACCCTCTTTACCAAACAATATTATAATGTAATAGCATTGACATGAGTGTAATTCCGCAAGATTGAGTGAGAATCAAAGCTACCTGAGATCTATAGCAGCTCCATTGTTCAACCAGATCATCTCTGGCTTCGGATTTCCAACCGCAGCGCAATCGAATGTTACCGAAGCGCCTTAAAACAATGCGTCCACATTAATACATTTTAAATTTAAAAAAAAAAATAGTGATTGCGGGATTCAAACTTTACTGCCTTATTATATTAGGTAGTGTGCGACCTAAGGTTGATTTCTGGCCGAAGCCGAAGGCTTAAAAGCTCAAATTTGGTTCAAGATTGGCTACAAGCTACAATTAATAATAAAAATTATTTTAAAACTTTAATATTGAATGTTTTTTTCGACTGTATAATATAGAGTAAAGGTAATTTAATTAAATCATCTCTAGAAGTTGATGTGGAGATGATAAAAAAAATGCAATTTATTTGTGAAAAAGTGAATTATAACATTTATTTTATTTATTTAGGAATCTTCGGCGAAACCTTCGAAGCCGAAGGTTTTATTACACTGAAGGTGATTTTTTTGGCCGAAAGTGACCGAAGCTGAAGCTTCAGTAGGACACAAATGTAGAGTAAGATTCGGTTACCTTCTATGACGGTAATAGGTTGAGGCGTAGCCACAAAACGTGGCGACGACTCCACGGCGCCGACTTCTGAACTTATGCGCAGTTCTATTTCCTCACTTGTTCTGAAACATTATATACTTTTGTTTAAAAAATTCTATATTACAAAAGAAAATTATTTTGCACAATTAAAAACATTATTTTAAAGACAGTCCTGTTTATGTCAGTCTTTCGTAAAATAAATATAAAAATCTTTAATAAATTCCAAATAGCTCAATGGATTATTTCAAGTTTTTTTTAAAAAAATAAGGGTTCGACCTAAACAAATTCAATGAAGGAAAAAATGCAAACAAGGCAAGCGCATTTAGAAAACAAATCAAAATGATGTTGTCTTATTTTCTATTTTCTTATTATACTTATGAAAAATTTCTGATTAGAAAACCAAAGACCAGTGATAAATAACTATTCGAATTATTTAAGTGTAGACTTATATTACAATCTCATAATATAATCTATAATCTATTGCTACGTGATGATAATTTTCCTTTACAAACTATTATAAAAAGTAACTATACATTTTGTTCAACGCTATCTATCTATGGCAAAAAGTACACAGTGAAATCGTGGTGGTGTTTAAATGGAAATAAAATTATGAGTCAGTAGCAAAACAAATGAAGTGGACATACGTATACGTGTGCGGCGCGTGCGCTAACGCGACGCGACACGCGTAGCGGGCGGCGTCGTGCGCACGCGCAGCGTCCAGCTCCAAGGCGCCGCTCGGAGTGACGGCTGCGCGCGCCGATTCAAGGCGCACTGGGCTACCGTTCTTCAGCCACGTCACCTGCAAACCGAGGCACATCTCAACACTGCTCAATGCTCGTGTAAAATGTACACTAACGGAAGCCCCAGAAAGGGGAGAGTGACAAGACGAAACAAGATCGTGGGTTGGTGGGCTGAAAAAGAAGTCTATTTGAACTGTCGAAGCCTATAATGAACATTGAAATTTAAACACGCTAAGAACCTCACATAAGCTGTCTTCATAAGAAACGGGTATGTACTTTAATTTTCACAGTCATAAGCTGGACAGCCGCCCATCCACTTGTGGTTTCGTGCTTGTGAAGGGTATGCCAGAGGCTTTTATCATATCCTGCAGGGTTTGGAATCTATATTCCTCATATAACACAAATCTTTTCATAGTTCGAGTGAATAGGCATCTTCTGGGTTGAGAATGAGGTTCGCTCCATCACAGGCCTCATCCTTGCTACACAGCTGATTGTTGGCCACGAGCAAACCAATTTCTAATAAAAAATAAATCCTCACTTCATTACTTTTATTCCATAAGTTATCGGCAGAACTTTTGGGATTCATTGCCTTTGTTTATAGGCGATGTTAGCCACCTTCACACAAAACCATAATATCCTCCACCATCTAGAAGAATAGGATTGGCACATAGCTCACATTGAGTTTTAACGTCGGTGGCGTGTGATGTTGCCTCGTGCTGCCGTAGACCCGCCGGTCGGGAGTGGCTGGTACCACGCGCACAGCCAACCGCGGCGATGCGCGCACAGCACAAGGCAAAAGTACAGGTCCGCCAACTATGCCGAGCACGCTACGCGGACCTGCCAACACTTCCGGCAACTCTGAAACATTTACAAGCGGATCTTGCCACTTCTGCATGTGACGTCATGCTTTAAAGTGTTGGTCACATTTTCAACACCATGACAATTGGCATGTATATGTAGATATACTTTTTCACTGAGATGGTTTTTATACTGTCAAGTTGCGAGCGAAATCGCGGGAATCAGATCAATATAAAAGCCTTACCTGCTAAGAATACTGTAGCGACTCTGGAGACAATAGTCCCTATTCCGTCGATAGTGGCGACGCATTGGTACTGGCCGGCGAGTGAAGCCGACATATGCTCTATTAGCAGCGAACCGTTGGCTAATTGTCTTCTGAAATTACACAAAGGAATAATAATTAGAACAGCAGCCGAAGGCAGCTGTCGCTAGATCTGTATGCATTATAGAAGATGGAAACTCAAGTGAAGACAAATTGAAGATGGCGTTGTGGTTATATTCAATTACTGCGTCGAAGTAGTTAATATTTTCCTTTGAAAACACGAGTAATGTCTAAACATCCAGTAGGTGTCTACAATCTCTGGATTTATCTGACTATTTATCGGGATATTTTTACTGTATTTAATTTGATTTCAAATAATTTGAAGTTGAAATAATTCAAATAGACACTGTTACCTACCTGCTGCAGCAGATAAAATGCGATATTTGCGTTAATTTTTTTAAGTTGGCAACAATGTCATCGTTCAGGAGCAAGACTAACAATCATATAATTTGACTCATTTGACTAACATCAAATGCCAGAATATCAATTTACATGTTTTAATACAAAAATGGTCTCAACGCATCGTTTATTACAATTACAACAGAATAAATTCCTTTTTGTACATTAGCAATATTAGAATGTTTTAATAATTGGTAATTGGTCGTATTGGTCAGGAATTTTCAATTTCCCATGGGAACCTAATGCTTTTCGGTGGGTTTGATAAAGTCGATGATCGACATCAAAGATAAAAGATAAGACGGAATAATAACAAAAACGTTTTTCTGTTTTTTGGCTCCGAGATTTTTTTTCTACAAATTCTAATATTATAAATGCGAGTTTGTAAGGATGGATGGATGTTTGTTACTCTTTCACGCAAAAACCTCTGAACAGATTTGGATAAAATTTATCACACAGATAGTTTATTACCTGGATTGACATATTGCATACTTTTATCCTGAAAAAATTTGAGGTTCTTGACGTATTAACAGAAAACGAACTACAGCACGTATAAAGTCGCGGGCACAGCTTGTTGAATATATTTGCCCCAAATTGAGAGGGGGCGACAGGAGTAATAAAGAAAAAAAGCTTTTTAACACAACGTTTGTTTGTTCAAGCTAATCCCGGAGCCTAGTTAACGAATTTTATGCTGTTTTTACAAGTATATTAAAGTTAAGGAAAAAGTTACCGTGATTTAGAGATAATTTTAAATTTGTTGCTGGCCTACCAATATACTAATTCCCTACACAGGAAACTGCCAACGCTATGATAGCTTATTAAATATTCCGAATATTAAATTGTTTATCCAAACATATTGCAGAAACGCCTAAATTTATTCATAAAATTAGTTGCCCAGATCCAGTACTGACACTTGTATTGGATTGGATATCTTATTGGATCTAATCCAGACATTTCCCCGCAACTTATTCATAAAACAACAATCGTACCGGTTTTGAAGTGGGACGCGATTGTAAAACAGCTACATAGCTGCAACTTGTCACACACTTCATAGCATAATCTATGCGTGTCCGTTGTTGTAGGCTAAGGTGTAATGTGCTGCTCAACTTTGACGTATTAATGCCAACATTTAAGATAGACGCGACAATTGAGTGAGAGAAATACGTATTGCTTTTGCTATTTTGCCTCGAATTACTGTCAATGTGTCTTTTTTGTCACAAGTCAATGCGTGTCATTTGCCCTTTTCAGTTGAAACGCAAAAATTCAAGAGTTGACAAATATGAAGAGAGCTTTGGAAGGTCCATATTAATCGACAATACAATAGAAAAGCAGCTTCAGATATTACGCAGTCTTCAATGTGACAATTTCCTCACAAAAAAACTTATTAATTGCCTACAAAAACGTAATTTATGTCTACTAGTCCGGGCAAGGAAAAAAAGTTTGTATGGAAAAATTACATTAAATCCTACAAAAGGGATTATTTTGTAGTTTGATTAAATATTAGCTTGTAAATGGTATTTTCGAACTTGCTACAAGGTGACGTTCCATATTTTTTTTAAATGCCTTTTGAATGTTAAATTTTCAAATATTAAATGACAATAAATACTATACGGGTGACTTTTTATAGAGGGACTTATAATAAATATTAGAAATAAAATCCAAAATTGCACCTATTTTTCTTAAAAATAAGTGACTTTACTATACGTTCTACAACGGCTTTTGTTAACCATCGTCAAACCCAACTCGTTTAACGCTTTTTCCATTAAAACCACATTAAAATCCGTTGCGTAGTTTAAAAGATCTAAGTGTAGAGAGGGACTTAGGGGGTGGGAGGCGACATTGTTTTATACTATGTATAGAACCATTTACTCGTAAGAAAAAGCATCGCGGTCGTCACGTGACAATGCGTCGTCACACGTGACGACCGCGATTCTTTGTGATTTATAACGAGTAGTTAGTTCACCTTATGTCTTACCTATACTTATCGGTGATCGATATAGTGTGTTCTCTGGTCGGCGGTGCTTTGTCGTTGTGCCTCCAGGTGAGTCTTGGGTTCGCACGGGACGCAGCCGCGCAAGGCAACAGAATATTCTCTCCGGCGGCGACCACCACATCGCTCGGCTCTTGGATGAAACGTACACCCTCGTCATCTTCCATGCCTGGAACAGATCAATGCCATCATTTTAGGTCACATTACAATTTAGCAAAACAAATGTTTCGTTAATTTTTTTAATTTATTTTTAAGGTATTTTATTTTGTAGCCTTAATTTAAATTTTAAAAAAATTTAATATTAAAACCATTAATATAAAACTAATATTAAGCAGATACTTAGCTTGTTTTTAAAAACAAGGCCCAAGCTACCGGTGGTTACGTGACGTGTCAATAAGTACCGCCTTCTGTATCTGTCCCTTGATTTGATCCAGAGTCATCTAGCGAGATTTTGAGGTGATGGTCGAGGCTCTTCGCTATATAACACCGTTCGCCGAGATGACTATCGGTACGATGATATTATTTATTTATATTATTAAAAAGTATAATTGAAAGGAGCAGACAGGAAGACATGTCTTTATAGGATAAATAGTGAAGGAGTGGTTAGGCGGAGAATGGTGTCCAAATTCAAAAAGACCAAAAAAAATTTTTGTTGTCTAAAGTACTCATAGTTCTTCCCTTTTTAAAGAGTACACTCAGACATACGGGATTCACATAGAAAAAAAGACGAATAGAGCTTAGTTCAAAATACCTTTTTTGATTTTTTTTTATAGTCGTTTGAATAAGTAAAATAAAGCCTTAATTGTACTGGATCTTTGAATCATGTCATATCATCTCGGGACAACATTTTTTCTAGTAAATATCTTTTATTTTGCGAGACACATCTCTTTAATACAAAAGAGCTCTGTGTTAGCACAATGCGAGATATCCTTGACCACACAAACATAATAAATGAAAGAAGGACATCTCATTTCCTGGCAATACAAAAATAATAGGTCTTATTACATTGACAATTACTCCGAACTTGACTAGTAGTTAAAAAACATTAGATAAAGCTAAACTCAAAAGATAATGATGGATGACTCTGGACTTTTGCATCCATATAACCAAAAATTCGTTCATCATCAAGTTATATTTAAATGGCTGAAATTTTTGATTTTTTTTTTTAAATAATCTATTATAAATTTACTTTTCTGTTAGATTGTTAATTAGCACGTTTGGTCTAGTGGCTAGTAATCCTAGCTGTTAACCAAACGGTCGCGGATTCGAATCCCGCTAGGGGCAAATGTTTATGTGTTAACATTTTACCTTTGTACCTGAGTCATGGATGTTTTTTATTTATAATATATATGTATTTACAAAAAAAAGTAATCTATGTATTATATCAACTGTCTGGTATCCATAATACAAGCATTAGTTGCTTACTGTGGAACTAGATGGTGCTGTGTGGAATGTATGAATAGCGCTAAAGTACCCACTCAAGGTGACCCTGTCTCCGAGTCCATTGATGTGCCCTACCCTAACAATTGAATGCGAAGGGATCGTAAATAAACATCGATATTCAATAATGTTGTAAGACAGCATCCGCCCGTATGCGCGCGCGCCTAAACTAATCATTGCAAATAATTTGCAATTTTAGTGATGTAGCATCAGTCCGTTTTAAATTTCAATTTACATACGTACTAACTTTAGACACTAATTTACCATTTGTAAAACAAAACTAAGTCTTTTCAGTGTGAATCACAAAAACGAATGTTGTTTATTTTGGGGGGTAAGGGGGGAACGGTACCAACATCTAAACCGACCCAATCGTCAACCTCACCTGCACGCGCCCTAGGCGACGGTGGCCGAAACCGGCAGCCGTGGTATCCCCTGCTAGATAACAGACGAGGCAATGGCGACCGAGCAGTGGCGGTATAACCACAAACCCTTCTGGGCAACTGGAAGAGGCTTTAGCGAGCCTTGGGGTCCAAATAACCCCAAAAAGGTCTAGTGTATCAGAATAGGAGATAACTAAAAATGGAAGCAAGATTGAAACAGAGACTACCCCAGGAAGGTACCGGCCAAGCCGGAGAATCCTTCCCTGAGCAACACTCAGGCTGCCCCACGTATTCTGGGGGGGGCACAATTTTGCCGACAGAAGGAGGGACTGAAAGCAAGAGCAGTCGAAGTACCAGCAACCACAACAAAAGGTTTATCCAACAAGCCTTCCCCACTAATTTCTTCGAAGCACGCCCAAGAAGTTTCTCTTTGGGAAGCAGTATCAACAAAGAAATAAAGGAGTCAACCCAACCGTCTCCCGCAATGGACATGGACATTGATAAGCACATCACTGAGAGTAACCAACAAGAGAGACCGAATGATATGCCAACACAAACTAGAAATATATCTTGGCAAAGGGTACCTGGAATACATAATCCTAAGAGAAAAAGATTATCACCAAGTCCTCCTAAAGATATACCAACTAGTAACAGATACAGCAATTTACCTATCGACCAATCTGAGGACGATACAGGGCACAGTGTGAAAAGACCAAGTAAACCACCACCTATTGTTTTATACGGGATAGAGGACGTAAACAAACTGACTGAACTACTAGAAACAGCCTGTGACCAAAACCAATTTACATATAAAATTGTTAATAAAAATCAACTAAGGATAATAAGCTCGAATACTGAAGCATATAAAAAAATTATACATCTAGTAAGAGAAACAGGGCTTATTGGACACACTTTTAACAAAAAAGATGAAAGGTGCTTTAGAGTAGTGATAAAGAACCTGCATCACACAACCCCGACTTATGCAATAAAAGAAGAACTAGAAAAAACGGGAAATAAAGTCCAAGGCGAAATTATAAATGCCAAATATGGACCGGATAAAATACCAACTTCTACCTTCTTTGTAAACTTTATCCCGGATCCTAAAAATAAGTTAATTAAAGATATTAAATATATATACCATCAAGCTGTTGTTATAGAAGACCCTAAAAAGAAAAGAACCATCGCACAGTGCCAGAGGTGCCAGCAATATGGGCATACAAAGAATTATTGCATGCGACCCTATCGATGCGTCAAGTGCGCAGAATCTCACCAAACTTCAAAATGTCCGAAAAAGGACCGTAATACACCAGCTCAATGCGCTCTATGCCATGGCGCACATCCGGCTAACTACAAGGGATGCCAAATATACCTGGAAATATTAACACGAAAATCGAAACAACAACAATTTAAGAAGCCTATATACAATTATAGTAAAGAAACCAACACACAAATCCCAAATAACAAAGATATGAAACTGATGCGAAAAGAAAGCTACAATGAAATTCTAAAAGACAAATCGTATGCTGACGCCACAAAAACAAATACTAACAATAAGAATGACATAGAAAGTAATGAATCGACAATGAAAATTATAGAAAACCTAATTATAAAACAATCGGAAAAATTTGATATAATATTACAACAAATGAGCACACTCATGAAAATAATGACAGTACTCATAGAAAAACTATCCAAATAGCTACACTTAAAATAGGAACTCTGAACACAAATGGCCTAGCACCTAATAAACATGAGGTCGAAATAATTATCAAAGAGCATAAACTTGATGTTATGCTTGTATCTGAAGCTCACTGCACTAGCTCTAATATCAACATCAAATTCAAAGGATATCATACCTATGTGACACGACATCCAGATGGAACTGGTCACGGAGGAACAGCAATAATTATCCGAGAATCAATTAAACACCACCTATTGCCTGAAGTCAGAGAAAACTACCTTCAGGCCACTGTTGTTGGGGTTGAGGACAGAGCCGGCTGCTTTAACATTTCAGCAATATATTGTCCACCTAAATATGGAATAACTGTACAACAATATAATAACTACTTTAAATTGCTTGGGAAAAGATTTGTATCCGGTGGCGACTGGAATGCTAAGCACACTAGCTGGGGGTCCAGACTTACGACTACGAGAGGTAGAAAGCTGAAGCTGAGCATTGACACAAACAATCTAACCTCTATATCCACAGGTTATCCAACTATATGGCCTTCAGATCCTCAAAAAATGCCAGATCTTATTGATTTTTTTGTTGTCAAAGGATTCTCTAGACAATATTTCAAGGCAGAGTCATGCCAGGATGGTTGCTCTGACCATACTCTGGTAATATTGACAATGAGTACAATGATAATAGAGAGAGAGACTGTGGAGACGCTCTACAATTCACGAACTGACTGGGACTCGTTCAGACAACAACTTGACGCAAATATTGACTTAAAAATTAAAATTAAAAATCCGGATGACATTGAAGACATGACAAAGTACATCACTAATCTGATTCAGGAATGCTGTTGGAATAACACACCACCAGCCAAACCATCTCAGCATCCATCAAACTACCCACGAGAAGTCAAACAAATGATACTGGAGAAACGACGGCTCCGCAGAGTCTGGCATCAAAGCAGGCATAGTGCAGATAAAAAAGCATTAAACAAAGCCATCAAGGATTTAAAAAGACTTCTCAGGGACTGGTACAATGACACCTTACAAACTAAGCTTAAATCTCTGACTCCTACACCTGCAACAAATTACTCTCTTTGGAAGTTCACGAAATCTTATGATAGACCTCAGGTAGCTAAACAAGCAATAAGAAAAAAATAATAATACATGGGCAAGAACAACTGAAGAAAAAGTTGATACTTTTGCTGCTCATCTTGAAAAGGTATTTACACCCAATCAGATCAACGTTGGAGGTGAGATAGAGTACAAAGTGAGGGAATCATTGAGTCAACCATACCAGATGTCAGTTCCACCTAAACCAGTGTCTGTGCGAGAGGTTTCTGAAACGATTCGGTCCTTAAAGGATAAAAAGGCACCAGGCTTTGACCTTATTACTAAGGAAGTTCTAAAAGAGTTGCCACGGAAAGCTCTGGTATTCATAACAACTCTCTTTAATGGAATTCTAAGAATACAATACTTTCCAAGACTCTGGAAAGTTTCAAAAATAACGATGATCCATAAAGCGGGCAAACCGGCAGATGTAGTAACATCATATCGGCCTATAAGTTTGCTGCCTGTCCTGTCGAAGCTCCTGGAAAGGATATTGCTACACCGAATAATTCCACTACTGACAGAAAATAAGGTAATACCTGACCACCAATTTGGATTTCGAAAACAGCATTCCACAATTGAACAAGTACACAGAGTCTATGAAACTATTAGAACAGCACTGGAACGTAAAGAGTATTGTTCATCTGCATTTATTGACATCCAACAGGCTTTTGACCGGGTATGGCATGATGGCCTCATCTACAAGATGAAGAGATGCATGCCACATAGCCTTCATTTGCTAATGAGCTCTTACCTCTCGGATCGAATCTTTGTGGTCGTGGAGGACGGTGCGATGTCTATCCCACATAATATCTTAGCAGGGGTTCCACAGGGGTCCATTTTGGGTCCTATACTGTATGCGATATACACCGCGGATCTCCCTGAAATATCTGGTTTAACTACTGCCACTTACGCTGATGATACCGTGATTCTTGCCTGTAATGAGGATCCAGTGGTTGCATCTGGTACCTTGCAAAGAGGACTGAATGAGATCAATAAGTGGCTTCACACATGGAAAATCAAAGCCAACGCAACTAAGTCAGTTCATGTGACCTTCACATTGAGAAAAGACGATTGCCCACCCGTACAGTTAGAAAATACAATTTTACCTCAAAACGATAGCGTAAGATATCTTGGTATGCACCTTGATCGCCGTCTAACGTGGCAAAAGCATATTAAAACAAAGAGAGAAGAGCTGAACATCCGCTATAAATTGTTGTATTGGCTACTGGGTCGAAATAGCAAGCTGTCTACTGATAATAAGTTGCTAATATATAAATCAGTTCTAAAACCAGTGTGGACGTATGGCATACAGCTGTGGGGTACTGCCAGCAATACAAACATCTCCATGCTCCAACGGATGCAGAATTCTATACTTAGAGCCGTGGGTGGTGCTCATTGGTACATCACAAACTCGGAAATACACCAACATCTCAACATGAACACTGTCAAGGAGGAGATTCGAATGACAGCAGTGGAGTACAGGAAGCGACTGTCCAGACATCCAAATGAACTGGCGGCGCAGCTTATTGATCAGGGCTATCACAAACGCCTTAAAAGACTTGACATAATGGAGCTGCATAAAAGAGAGTAGCTGGTGTAAAACAAACGGGTAGTCTTCTTGATGGAGAGGGCACTCACACTGTGTAATGACCAGATAGCACATCTGATTATAGTCAAGGACTGATGGCAGATAAAGAGAGGAACAAAAAAAAAAAAAAAAAATTTTGGAGGACAAATCGCGCATTTGTGGATTAGTTACGATAGTTGACCTTAAGGTCCAGAGATCCTATGGAACAAATTCCGACACAGTACTTACTTATTTGCTTGAATGAAGGCAAATAAGTTGAAGTTGAAATAAGGCCTATGTCTTATTATGGCATAAGCTGAGTTGGGACCATTTTGGTATAGTTATCATATAATTGGTTATTTATATACTACTAAGTACAATAGAATACAATTTAAACTTGTTTAGTAGCAGCTACGGGTTTAGTGGTTTATTAAAAAAAATAGTTTATTTTTCGTTGAATAACCATAAATGTTGATTATGGTCACATTTCGCTAGTGACATATTAAATGATTCGTGCAATTTTGTAAATAGTGATTATACTTTTAAAAATATAATATTGATACCAAAAATAATTTAAAAAAATGATTATTTCTTTCTAAGGAATAATGGCTCTCAGAAAACCTTCTGAAACTTATCATTTTACGCGCACTTGTGATTTATTTAATAATATTTGCGTTAAAATGTACTTTCTTATAAACTTTTTAAGACGTTCACCTTAAAAAAACTGTTATTATATGTTAGATTCTAAACTCTGATAAAATTTTAATCAAATCAAACAAATTAGTTATTTTCGTAATTGAATACCACATGAAAATAACAAATGGCGTCTGAAAGCCTATAATTTATTAACAAAATCGTAAGTGAATGATTTGCATACGAGCTGAACGACTGAATTTCAAGAACAGCGCCGATCGTTATTTCAACGAGCTGTCTCAGTGAGAGAATGACTCGTTCGCGTTGAGGCAATGATGCGGCCTCTTTTGATGCGTTTGCACATCACTACACACATAGCTAGATGGGGGAGTATCGATTGTCGAACTTTTATTGTTTGTATTGATTCAAATGGATCTCGCGGCAGATGTGAGCAGCTCAGGTATGTGTTTTGTTGAACCTTTATTTGCTTATTTATAACTATAAAATCTGTTACAATATATTTAATTTTCATACAAATACTTCACGAGTAATGTGTCTATTATAAACACCTGGAAACGACTGTATGTATTTATGTCTATGTTAAGAACACAGAATATATAAACCAGTTTAGAGAAATATGAATGAAATGTTTGTAGATTTCAAATATTATCTTTTTACAATAGTAAATGAAATAATAATCAATAGTAAAATAAATAAATTTCGCTAAGACAAAATAAGTAATAATAAAATAAATAAATAAAATTAAGTGTGTGTGTGTGTCTCTGGTGTTCAGTTTGGTGGTGCCATCTAGTTTTCGCAAGGATGTATTATTACGAGAAATATTCTAGTTTCAAAGATATTGTGTAGATGGCGCAATATCTCTGAAACTTCAGATTTATATTCTAAAAAAAAATATTCAAAAATAGAACTTAACGCATACCGTGTGACAATTTTGATTTTATATCCCATAAATTTTCATACCACGGGCTTTATTTATATGAAAATCGATTCTTAAGGAGTAAACTCCAACAATATAAAAAAAATATTAAGGTTATTTAAATGCTAGATACTAAAATTATCAATAGATTTGAAATATTAAAAAATATCTTCAGCAGTAGACGTCCTGCGGCTGAGATGATGATGATGATGATGATCATCATCATTATCATCATTAGGCTACCCATCCATAATCTTTATTTCACGGTCTAGACGCGAGGAGAGCTACGCTCCCTGTCTGAACCTCGGCGTACCCCGAATGTGGAGGTACGCCGGCCATCTCGGGGAATCTCATTGTAAATTAAACTTACTCAGCTTGAACTTGTTTAGTTCAAATGAACTTAACAAGTTCAAGCTGCATTACAGCAACTCTACGCCATATAAATATACGAGTATATGGTATTACATTGAACTCATTGGCGGACGTGATACGCCTTCGATACAATTTCCTTTGCTTTGACGAATCCGGGTACGGTTCCTGTTACAGCGATCACAGCAGGTATAAGATCCATTCTTTTTCTATTGATCAAAAAGGTAAACAAACAATTCAAGACATAGAATTTTCCAGTTTTAACCTTAATTACACATTCATATATACGTGTATTCATTTACACTCACTAAACATAATATTCTTTACGATATGTATCTAAAATTATTGCAAATTTTCAGAGGAAAGTGCAAAAAAACTCGATAAAATCGTCACATAACCTACAATATCAATATACGTCAGAGAGATTTTGTCTATGGTTTATTTGTTATATTTGTTTACGTTTTTGATTAATAGAAAAAGAATAGTCTATAGTTTGTATCATTTTAAGAGTTGGGTGATTTGAATATTATAGTTGAAAACTATAGTTATTACAAAGTTTGTGGAGATTCTAGGCATGGTTTTGATATTTTTTTACCATTTATATTATACTATAACAGACTACTAGTTAAAAGTAAAACTTTTAGTATTATGTTAAGTACATTATGCGTTGCATTAGAAAAATGTTAATACAATAAAAAATCACGTTCCTTTAAGAGGCTCAGTTATTTTGTTTTTAAAAATATTTGAATTTATATAATAAAAATCTTCATTTCGATTTCCCACTTCAATTTTTTGCACACTCAATCTCTTACTCAACATAATTTATATTGTAGCCATACAGACATAAATTTAAAAAAATATATATTATAGATTATATACAAATAGGCTTAAAGAATCATAAAAATTATATTTTTACATTTATTTATTAATTAAAATAATAATAATAATAATAATAATAAGAAAAAGAAAAAGATGAGAATATTCTATAAGTGATAAAATTATTTTTTCAAAAGTAATTCGCCAATTTTCTTTTTATAATAATTCAAATTGTTGTTAAATATGTGAATATCATTCAGAATCTTATTGTAGTGATACTTACTCGTAGAACGATGAAAGAAGGTATTTTTACAATGATTAGTTCTACAATAGGGAATATGAAATGTATCACTCGATCTTGTTCTGAATTTTACAATATAAATTATTTATATTGTAACCATAAAATGGCTAAATGGCTAATTATTATGTTCGCTAGCAGTGAGACTCGACACGGATGAGTCAGCAGATGCGTGTAATTGGGTCAATTTCATCCATACGAGAACCTATCCGTTCATTGGGAGCTAGAAGTACCTATTCTCAACTCTCAACTCGATACTTTGCACTAAAAACGCTTTTTACATTTCTTATAGCACTGTGACAGCCAAATCTGTCATTGGCACGTTACTAAGCTATTTTTTTTAAAATGTTTTCCAATTCCCCTGGGATGTAAGTGTACATGTTCAGTTGTTCCCATTAAAAGTCTTTGCTGTAGCGAATTGGAAAACACCTTTACATGAAGTTTTCTCGCAGAGACATTTTATTGTATGAGAAAATCTTTGAAAACTCTATTGCAAAGTTAGTAAAAAAAAGGGATCTCGACATGCGTAACTTTAAGAATACATCACAAAGGGCGGATTGTTCGCCTTTCGTATCTCGCCCGCGTACCTATATAAACTTTTCTCATATAAAATAAGATGTTAGTGAATTGTCACATTTGTCAAGTGAACTATGCAAAAGAGTCGCGATCCGTCACGACACGACACGACACGACACGACACAACACAACACGACACGACACGATCCGTCACAACACGACACGACACGATCCGTCACAACACGACACGACACGACACGACACGTCACGACACTGTAAAATGATATCTAAAGAGCAGCGAACTTTATAAACGACTGTTGACGGCTCTACTGATTACAATTACACCGTACTGTGTTTAGTACTTTGTTTAATGTATACTTCTATACTTCTATATTAATATTATAAAAAGAGAAGATTTGTATATTTGTAACGAATAAACTCAAAAACTACTGGACCGATTTTAAAAATTCTTTCACCTATAGAAAGCTACATTATCAACGAGTAACATATTTTATAAAGTCAGACTATAAGTTACTAAACGCTGTACGCTTAGATATTTTAAATTTAGTAACGGATTTTAATGCGGTTTTCACCATCAGTTAGATATTTTTTCAATAGGTTTTCACTAATGGAAAGAGCGCTAAACGAGGTAGGTTTTTATACACACATATTTGCAAAAAAGGTGCGGGTCTTTAGTCATATTATAGATCATAATATCTGAAACTACCAAATCGATTCTATAATTTTTAACATAGAGTCGATAATCATCGCATGTGTCCGTATGTTTAATTGGATCAATCAATCAATCAACTGTAAAATTAATCGTACCAATAATTTCTTCCGATGACGGTGTGTAATACGCCCACGTTAACGCTCGGTGAACGCTTGCATACCGAAAAATAAACTTGAAAACTCACTGAATATTATTATTCCATCTGAGAAACTTCGCAGACAGAGTTTGCTTTATTTAATAACTAACTAACCGCCCCGACTTTGCACGGGAGAATTGTCTAAGGTAAAAAATGTAATATTAAACATAAGCCATGAATGTTTTCAATGCCAAATCAAAAGTTAATAATATAATAGAATGTTTTATATGTAACATATAAATGTCTAGTCCTATCAAACAATGGAATACACAAAAAAATGTCTACTATGGAAAAGTCCGTTTTCAAAGGACAAATTTGTTGACTAGTAAATTTTTTAAGAAATAAATATGTATCATTACAGTGTGCATGAGAAATCTATATCTATACTTACTAATATTATAAATGCGAAAGTATGTTTGAATGTATGGATGTATGGATGTTTGTAACTCTTTCACGCAAAAACTACTGAACAGATCACCATGAAATTTTGCATACACTTTGTCTGAGACACCAGAAAGGACATAGGGTACCTTTCATCCAGAAAAAAAGGACTATTCCCGAGGGATCAATAAAAAATAAAAAACTAACGCCTGGCCAAAGTGTTATAGCAACACAAGGTTGAGCGTTATATTGCTTTTTTAAAAATATTCAACGCGGACGAAGTCGCGAGCACAAGCTAGTATAAAATAAAAATGTATATATAAAAAGGCAAATTATAGATCATTTCTAAACTTGAATAGACATTTAAATTGATAGCTTATAAAGATAGCTCGGTTAATTTTGACAACAATCAGCCAAAATATCTTTATATGTATTTATTTCATAAGTATATCCAGTTTGTTATTATGTATGTATGTTTGTTACTACTAATATTGAACGAATTTTCGTGTATTGAAATAATATACAGTACGATATTTCCTCCACATTCTTAATATTATTCATAATGTTGAATTGACAAGGGCTCAATCGTCTTACACGTTGACCAGCTCAAAGATCATTTGAAGATGAGTGCATGAGAACTAAAATCTAAAAAGAGAGATGTACACGGTCATGTAAAAGGCGTATATAGATATAAAACAAAACGACCTAGTGCATCTAGGGTTGTCACGAGGCAGATGTACATGTTTATTTCAAATACCTTCCAATAAGCATGCGAGCATGTAGTAGCAGATATCATTTTTTAAACCCTATAAAACCCTATCAAAGGACCTCATGTATTTGTGATATTATGACGTGTTATATTACTTGTGTAAAATATAAGTTAATGTTAGTTAATAAAAGAAAAATCATTGAAATTTTAAAGCTCTCAGGTAGTCAAGTCATACGAGTTCTGTCACCATAATCAAAAACTTTTGAATTTACAATGCTGACCACAAGAATATTTTATGAATTCGAATTTTTTTAAATACGTAATAAATATGTGCACTATTTCAAATTTCATTTATTTTATAAATATGGCGTTGATTATGATTTTATAAAGGTTGGTTTATAATTTTTAATTACCCAAATAATAAAAACAATGAATCCATTCCAAGGCAAGTGACAGATTAAAGTCTGTTATCTAATAATTTAACCTAATTTAAGGTTGACCTATACATTTTCAAATTAACCAAACATAATTAATACCTACTTGTTAACACTCTATATATAAATATATAAATATAAATATCTTTACACATTCCACACAGCACCATCTAGTTCCACACTAAGCAACTAATTATGCTTGTATTATGGATACCAGACAGTTGATATACTACATAGATTACTTTTTTTTTTATAAATACATACATATTATAAATAAAAAACATCCATGACTCAGGTACAAACGTAAAATGTTAACACATAAACATTTGCCCCTAGCAGGATTCGAACCGGCGACCGTTTGGTTAACAGCTAGGGTTACTAGCCACTAGACCAAACGTGTCGTTTATAGTACAGTAAAGTAATCTACCTAGTCAAACAATAACCACTCGCTGAGCGACAACCCTAGCCACTTCCGTATCCTGTGATTAAAAAGCGCTAAGGTACTCGTATATAGGCCACTCGGGCATCAGAACGGCCGCGGCCATGCCGCTAATGACAACTGAAATGCCACTCTGTTTTTACATGCCGCTTTCTAAATACACAAAGGACTGATTAATGCCACGCCTCGACTAATGGAAAAAAATCTTCAGTGTTATCGTAACTTTGATATTGACTACTTATTTACATAGTTGTTGACTTTCTTATGAAAATAAGGACTGCCTATAAATTAGTTACGATAGCTTACAGCTAGATGGAGTATTATTAAGACAGACAGACGGACATTTCACAGGCTTCTTGTTATGATTGAAGTACACCTTTTGCCTCGCATCGCTTTTTAAATATTTATTCAAAGTTTATTGGCTATATTTGTTATGTGAAGAATTTTTATTTTTTAGCGTTAGGTAATCCCTCGGGAACAGTACTTTTTCTGTGTGAAACTTACCCTATGTCCACTGTACCCTACCTTACCCTAGCTCCACTACCAGCCTACCTAGCTTTTATCTTTAAAAAAGATAGCCAATAGTAAAAAATTGAAGAAAATAAATGTATAACAATCTTTAAAAATGAAAGAAGCACTTTCTTCGACTATCCATCTTCAAGTTGTCCGTTTGTTCGTAAACAAAAGAGAAATGGTCCCGCAAATTAAATAAGGCACTGGAGGAGGTTCTATTTTTGCACTTAATTACTTTCACGGAGACAGACGAACTAATAAATTCCCATTAAGGGTTTTTGGACGTGGTCGTGTCTCCTTTATAATTTCCACCTAATAAAATAAAAATTATAACTCCTTTATAAAATAGAATATTGACGAAAAATCCTGTTCGTTTCTTATTTGTTAAAAATTTTTAAAGAGTTTAGTGCCGTCAAATGGGTACTTTCTTAAGGCTCCTTGTGCATGGCTAGACCCAAATGCTTGAAAAAAAAAAAAAACAATTTTTTCTTATCACCAAAAATTCTATATTAAAAAAAAAAAATAACCAAACAGTGTTTTTTGGTTTGATACTTTTTATAGTCATTCCACTTTCTATTATTATGGGCGATTATTTTTCTAACACCGAGGTTCACAGTATAACACATAAATTTTAAACTTGATTGCAACACACTTTTAACTTGACTATGCCTATGCACATTAAGTTGGAAAGTAAATGACATTATGTACTCTACTCTGCACTGGTATGTGTTAACATGGCGGAAGTGTTAACCATATTCTCTGGGATTTAATGGCAGGTGTCCTCTGGTGCGGACTCGGGGCGTAATGTAATCATTGCAGGACACCCCCCCCCCCTCCCCTCCCCCCCCTCTCCCCTGTCAGACAATATTAACTTAATTGTTACATACACAAGCAATGTATGTAACTGTATAAGAGACTGGTGCCCGTGGTAGGTATTAAAAAATACCTGTTTTACAGGTCACCAGGTCCCACTGCGCAGATTGCACAGACCATAATACATTTAGAATTATTAAGACTAAATATACGAAAATTAAATATCAAATACTAAAAGACATTTAAAGAGTGGACGAATATTTCTTTAGGTTTCTTCATAATTCAAGCACTTAAGCCATTTTGTGACTGCCGCCTAACATTTAGAAAGGGGAAGAGGATATATTGGTATGATAGAATTTATCTTATTCTAAAGATATCCGCCAAGAAATCAGTAAAACCTATAAGAGATTCTCAGTTCCTTGAACCATGTACGCAATATTTCACAGTCATTTCAATAAGTCAACACAATCAGAGCCATCTCCTATTATAAATATATTTACACTGATAATTGGAAACAGATATAGTGCCACAGAATATATAGTATTAGGTACTGCAAATAATAATAGTGCCGAATAAATAAATAAAAAAAATATTATTGTTCCATATAAAATTGTATTGGCGTTTTATTAAATATGAAAAAACAACAAAATTACATCCTTACCTACTAATTATTATAAAGTTAAATGTGATAGTAACTGTCTGTCTGTCTGTTATTCCTTTTCACGTCTCAACTATACTCAACCTCTTCTTCGGACCGAGCGCTTTAAAACATCCTTTATAATGTTTGGAACTCCCTGCCGGCCGGTCTATATTTCCGAGCTCATATAACCCAAATATTTTCATAGTTCGAGTGAATAGGCATCTTCTGGGTTGAGAATGAGATTTGCTCCATCTTAGGCCTCATCATAGGCTACACAGCTGGTTAGCTGTGTGTGCCTGCACAAGGTCCCCCCCGTCTGGGGATTGCCCCGGTGTCTCCGGGCAATCCCCCATTGGAGTTAGTCTAGCCAGCAATGGCTAGGCCCTAGGGTGGATCGGAGTTTTTGCCTCGGCAGAGCCCGGTTCATCCCGCTCAAAGGGCAAGGAGACACCGGGAAGTTTTAGTGGGTATTCCCAGTGCCGCTATGATCAGGTGCTGGGCGACCCCCACATACCCCTGCCGTCTAGCCAGCGGTAGAAAATCTGTAAGCGGATTACTCCTCGTCAAAAAAAAAGGCTACACAGCTGGTTGTTGGCCAAGAGCAAACCAATCTCTAATAAAAATAAAAATCATCATAAAATCTAGCATACACATTGTTAGAGATACAGGGGCTTTATAAGTTCACGTGACCACCGCGAATCTTTTCGCCGTGACACTCAGCAATATTATAATACAATTGATAGTAAAAGTAGACGAAGTCAGGGACAAAACTAAGTAATATTATACATCCAGTTTGCGATATTCGCGACAGAACTTAAAAGTGGATTATACGATTTACAATGTGTCGTTTAAAAACGTTTTATCCGACGTCGTCGAGTTGTTTACGTGGAGTAAACACTCGCACACACAATTACACTCAAATTGCTCTCAAAGTATTTTTTTATGGTGTTGTTTCACTTAAGGCGTTTAAGATACATAAATTATGATGGTTGGACATCGATTCAATCCTCGCCATTAGCAAACAACATAATATCCACCGGTTTTTTAACAAAGAATGATCACAAATTTATTTTTAATCCTACTTTTAAGCGGAGTGTATTAAGCGCCTGAAATATAAAAATCGCGGAATCGAATCTAATTTTTAACCCTTTAGCCGCCAGTCGATTTATCCGACATTTATTTTCGTGTCCATTTATACGGGTATATACGACAAATTCCGGATATATACGGACGTCCAGAACGGGATATATACGACAAATTTGTTTACTTATAAATCATTGAGTTGCTTTCTCTTTTAAAAAAAACGAGTCAAGCCCTAGGGGCACGACAACTTCTACAAAACCAAGCGGTTAAAGGGTTAACAAAATCTAGGAATACATTTAATGAATTATATTATGAAATAACAGCATGTGTGCTATTGTGTTTCGGTGAATGAGTAAGGAATGCCAGAGCCTATTTCCCTATACGTAGGTCAGCAGTGCACTTTTGCAGCACCTATGGCGTTGCTTGTGTTATTTTATTTATTTATTTATTTATTTCATTTATTTGTTTTATTTATTAGGAAGCCAACACAGTATACAATAATCCATATATATTTACATTTAAACAATCATTTATAATATTGTATAGTACTCACTCCACTATAGGCTAACTCATTAAAAACGAACACAAAATACGACATTTTCTGTTTACAAAATAGCTAATTTTTTTATATTAGAATCTTTTTTAGAAATGTATCTATCTTTTCTATGGCCGAATTCATTGGATAATTGTCATTGCATTTGATTTATAAGGCGCCTATACGGTTTTAAGTCCAAAACTGCAGGGATTTTAATCAGATAAGGGGATGAAGTTATTTGGGGGTGATAAGTTACTTCAGCTTTTGAATGTACATAATGAAAAGGGACTATGAGATTTCCAAAATTTTTGTTTACATTGAAGAAATGTGTACGAAGATTCTATATTTTTGGTAGAGAAAGGACATAATAATACTATCACTATGATAGTGGGCACTTCATAAATATTATATCCAAAAAAAATTTAAGGTTTAATTAAATTCCAGAACCATGAAGCATGGTAAAATACAAAAAAAATAGAATAATCCTAGACAGAATAAATTACTCTAGGCTAAATGTGTTTAACATAGTTCCCCTTCCGGTGATGGCGTCTCGTGAAATCAATTTAAGCTTGTTGGGCACCAAAATTTTCAATATGTCTCCACAACACCCTTAATGCCATAGAAATAAGGCATTCACTCGATTAATTTTCAAATCCATTCAAGAAACGCGCCTAACGATATTGATACAAGCATCGACTGGTGGAGATTTTGCAAGAGTTCGTTAGCATATAAATTAAGCTAATCTTTATTTAACTTTGAACCTTCACAGTGAGACTATAAGGTCGAATTCGTTCGGCATTTAAATAATTTTGCTGATCTCACGCTGATGCTTCTAAAAGAATTGGTTTAGTGAGTAGATGATAAATGAATTTGTTTACAAAAAAAAAGATTGCTATAGACGGATAACATACATTGTATATATCTATTATCCGTCTATGTCGCTTTTATCGATATCCTTTTAAAGTTTCTATGTCACAAACATCTCTATTTGATAAGACGTATAAATAACAAAATTAAATAAAGTTGTTTACTTACGGGCAAACCCAGACTTTGCTGAACTAGTTCAATAATATAAATAACTGCACTATACTCAAGTTATATACAATGCAATTTATCCATGCTTTTTCTAAGGTTAATTTTTTTATTTTTAGATGATCTCTCGAGAACAGTTATTGTCAGGAGTGCATTACATTGTATAATCATCACACACACATATACACACAATTTTTTGTAAAATAATAATTGTAAGACTTCAGTTTTGGTTTTATTTTATTAATTTATATGTGAAATTATTAAAAAAAACCCTATTTTCTAATTACAGTTTAATTTTTACTAACAAAATTGCAATATATAAATAATTTTTAAACCCTTATCTCACTAGGTAAGTACTTATAGCATTTTAGATCTAAGAAATGGGTTTGCCGGTTCTGGTTGGTTTATGTAGTAATTAAGCAATAGTATTTATTTATTTATTTAGATTACATACAGCCATAAATTTAAAAAATATATATATTATAGATTATATACAAATAGGCTTAAAGAATCATAAAAAAGCCTAAAATTTTACATTTATTTATTTATTAAAATAATAATAATTTTTCAAAAGTAATTCGCCAATTATTTTCTTTTTATAATAATTCAAATTGTTTTGGAAAATATGTGAATATCATTCAGAATCTTATTGTAGCGATACTTACACGTAGAACGATGAAAGATTTTATTTTTTACAATGATTAGTTCTACATTATCCCTACTGTAATGTAATATATCACTATTGATCTTGTTCTGAGTTTTAAATATACTCAACGCACGTGAAACCGCGGGAAAATGCTACGCAATTTTGAATGCAATAAAATAAACGTATAAAGCAGTTAACATCGGTTTCAAAGTTTCGCCTTCTCATAATAAAATGGGGACTTTCTCCCTGAGCCCTCGACACGCGCTGCTGTAACGCGATGATTTACAGCGCAAAGTGGCTTAATGACGAACTTTGTAACGCAATAATTCGCGAATGGCTTCTGAATACAAATTCAATTCACTGCGAAGAGGAAAAAAAAATAACTTCACTTAAGAGTCAGTCCATATTACTCTGGCAAAAAAAAAGTGAAAAAACCTTAAGTAAGTAACAGAGCTTTTAATCTGGATTAAAGTTAATCCTAAGTCCTTTTTTTTTGTATTCCTGTAGTAACGTGTAAGTATATGGGAATTTTCATGAAATAGTAATTTTAAAAAATAAATCTCACTTCTGCATTTATCATATATAAATTATTATAAATATTATATTATAATATATAATTATTATAGTAAATATAAGGCTAAAGTTATATTAGTATATCAAGATATCCTCTCTTTGATATTTTTGCTCCCTTATGCTTTATTTATTTATAAAATTTTAACAATTTTAAGGCTAATAATATAATATCTATATGTAAAATGATAACACTGAAAACCACTGAGGTTTAATCTTGTGTTATCATTTGTAATTAATTACTATGAATATTTTGTTGCAAGTAAAGTTTTTTATAAGTGATCTTATGTTAAAATGTAAACATGATATGTATATTTACATTAGTTTTTGGTGGCATTTATTTAAAAAAATTATTAGTATGCTTGTGACTGACTGAACTATCAACGCACAGCCAAAACTATTGAGGCCCTCTTTCACCATCTCTGAGTAAAGTGTTAAGTAAAGTAGGCTAGGCTAACCGCCATTTAAAGTCACCGGTAACCGGGAATGAAGGAGATGATATACCTTTGTTTGTATGGTAAAAGTCCCAAACATTAAAAAGAAAATAATAAAAAAAAATCACCTATAGAAAGATGCAGTTAAACCGAGTGAATAATTTAATAAAACATAAAATTATTTCTAAAAATAACTAATCAACACTTTAATTGTAGTTGGTGAAAGAGGCCCTAAGTCTAGAAAGCCGAAATTTGGAGAAGGTTCACTTTATAACATAAGCATCCGTTAAGAAAGGATCGTTTTCTTATCGCTAAGATCGCTTAAGGGTTAGCGACCCTTAAGCGATCTTAGCGATTCTTTCCACAAACATATTATGTTACTTCTAACTTCAGTCAGACGATTCGAAAATGTTTATTTCGTGTGATGTGTTTGTTTGATCTTTTTGTTTGACGTAATTTGCGAATACATATTATTTGTTCTTCTAAAATGTTTCATGCAAGAAAATATTTTTTGTGATAGGCACTTTCGCAAGTTTTTTAGACTTTTTTGTGTATTTTTTTTTTTTTTTTTTTCAATTAATTATGCCTCATTTTGTTACTTGAAAATAATAACGCTTGCAATCCTAAAGTAAAAATATTCACAAAAAAAACGAGATAGAATGATGGCTGTCGCATACACCACGCTCAGCAGCCCCCGTCTCTTACAACAATTGTGCACTTGTTGCCTTAAAAATTCCATCTAATAATACATGTGTACCCTTCCTATCTATCGCATGCTGAGGGGCTAACAACCCCAATAACACGATGGCCCACTACCCCTATTGCGCTGTTTCTTGGTTATTGCAATGTCAAGATCAATGCCACCCCTGCATATAATTCCTCAAACAGATGCGGATTCGTACTAAATTGAAAAGAATCCTTCATTTAAGACACTAGCGGCCCGCCCCGGCTTCGCGCGGGTATTTAACGAAAATTATTCGATTCCGCACACGACCGCTGCGTAGGGAGCCGACCGCGCGAGTGAGCCGCGCGGAACTTTATTTCTTGATATTGACCTCCCGTACCCCAGTGACGCCTACATCGCATATTATGATGCTGCCTAGCTAGCCGAGCGGGGTGAGCGGCGACCACGCGACTTTTTTCTAATACATACATTTTTAAACTCGTGATATCTTTAGAATGGATTATTCGAATTGAATAATTCAAAAAGTTATATAAAGGTATTGAAGCAATCTTGAATACGAAGTAATTTATTTTGATAAGGATTGATACCAAGATACAAATAAACACCTTTTCTAGTGGCGGCATTTCAATTAAATATTTACAATAAGTTATCGCAGAGCACGCGATGTAAGGAATATTTTAGGTCATTTTTTTACACCTTAGGTTACATTATTGGAGTTTTAGTAAGGATCTCTAATTTTTTTTTAAATATAATATCTTACTCGCTGATAAAAACCTTTTATCTATACTATTTAATATTATAAAGAGAGAAGATTTGTTTTTTTTTTGTGTGTTTGTAATGAATAAACTCAAAAACTACTGGACCGATTTTAAATATTCTTTCACCTATTAAAAGCTACTTTATTAGCGAGTAACATTGGCTATATTTTATAAAGTTACGCTTACAAAGAAATTTCTTTAAACGTCAAATGTGATCATCAAAACTCATCAACGTCTCCTCCAAAACACCAAAGAGAGGATACATCTCTAGCAATATTATAAATTCGAAAAGTGTGTTGGTTTGTTTACGTCTACACTCCTCAAACGATCATCATATGAAATCTTGCATCATGTATTTGTATATGGATTAATCCTAATCTATAGACCATATACCTAATTAGTTTAACAATAATAAAGAGCAGACGTTATTAGAACTGCAAAACTCATTCTGTCGATTAATCACTGACGCGGTAAAATACGAATTCGCTTTTCACGAAAACTATTTCGTAATATTTTCACCGGTCCCCACAGTTCAGGCGGAAAAAAGTTTTTCCCATCAGATAAATTTCACGTTTGCCACTCGGTAACATTAAAACATTTTAGTATAATTAAATCCTGCGGATACTTATAATAAAATAAATTATCAAAAAGTATTTTATCCCATTTTCTGATTTCAAAACACTCCTAGACCAGGCTAGTAGTTCATTCCAATTTAAAATGGGGCGTTCGTGTTTCTATTTTATTTAAAAGTACCTAATTAAAACGTTATAAAATATTCTTTCCTTATGCTGGATTTATTATGAAATAACAGCGAATTTCATGAATATTTTCCAAAAAATAAAATTAATATAAACGGAGCTTTAATTGGGAGATTTTACTACCGCGTCGGGATCAAAGGTTCTTAATAAAAACTCGACCGGGGAACCCCCGAAAGTAAAATTAACATCTTGCCCCTGAGGCGAGAAGTAACGACCGTTCGAATCCAAATAATTTCCAGCCACGTGCACCGTTATGGGGTGTTGTATATTAAAAATGAGAAGCTATATTAATAATAATAATATTGGCATTAAAATGTTTGCCGGCTTTGTTCAATATTGTAAAAGATAATTCGTATTAATCTTAGTTAATATGCATTACAAATGCGAAATTTCGTGAAGATGAATGTTTGTAATTATTTCACCCAAAAACTGCTCAACAAATTTTGCTGAAACTTTACACTAATATATAGTTTCTAATATACATGAGAATAACACATTTATTTATAAGCTGCAGTTTATAAAGACATGAGGACGAAGTCGCGGGCAAAAGCTATGTTATAAATGCGAAATTTTTGTGAGAATATATATTTGTTACTCATTCACGCCAAAACTGCTCAAAACAAATTTTGATGAAACGAAGTCGCGGGCAAAAGCTACAGTAATGTTGTAAATGCGAAAGTTTATATATCTATACTGTATACTCTTTCACTTTAAAAACCACTCAAAAAATTTTGATGAAACTTTACACTACATATACATACATACATTTTCGTTTCTACGTGAAAATAAAACCCCCTGATGGAGGTTTACCATCAGGAGGACCTTCAGCCTGCCTGCCACCCTTAATAATATCAAAAAGTACATATACCTAACATGTAATTCATTAGATATCTATATCGTGTTAAAACAACTTAGAGGGCATTAATCCGTACTAATCCGTACTAATATTATAAATGCGAAAGTATGTTTGGATGTTTGTAACTCTTTTACGCAAAAACTAGTGAACCGATCACAATGAAATTTTGCATACACGTTGTCTGGTATCTTTCATCGTTCAACGCGAACGAAGTCGCGGGCACCAGTTAGTTATCTAAATAACGATTCTAAATGAGTCGAGGGAGGTGATTCAAACCACCTCCTCTACGAGGCAAACGTGGAGGACAAGAGAGTCGGGTTCATGTTTATTGTACGATTGTCTGAGCACATACCCTTGTAGTTCGACGACCTTCGCAGCGCGTCAGGTTGATTTCTCAACCCACGGAGGAATGCCACCATTGTAGCTGCGCGGTTGACACTGCGCAGCATACTTTGGCTGAATGCCCCGAATGGGCAGAGCAGCGCGTCGCTCTGTCTCTCGTCGTGGGCGCCGATCTCTCGCTGCCGGCCGTCGTGAAATCGATGGTTGGCAGTGACCTTGCGTGGCAGGCGATGCTCACGTTCTGTGAGCACGTTATGTCGCGCAAGGAAGCGGCGGAAAGGCAGCGGGAAGAGGATCCCCTCTCCCAGCCAATCCGCCGGAGAAGGCTTTGGCGCAGGCGGATGGCCTATATCCGCCGCCTTCCACCCTGACCGGGACCGGGGCGGTGGTCTTGGGGGAGACTGCCGCCCGTCGTATGGTCCCCCGAGATGGCCGGCGTACCTTCACTTTCGGGTACGCCGAGGTTCTGACAGGGAGCAAGGCCTCCCCGCGTTGAATAGCCGTGGCGGGGCACCGAAGTCGTGTCACAACGTCCCCGCGACCCCGCCAATGAACGGCCGCGCTGATAGAAAGTCGTTGGATTTTAGCCGGTAGGAATCCGGCATAACCCGGCAGTCTCCCCTACACTGCCGGGTATCCAAGAGGATTTCCCAACGTTAAAAAAAAAAAAAAAAGGTTGATTTCTCAAATTATTACTTGAAATTAAAAGTGAATTACTTATTATATGAGATTTTTTACTAATAACAACTCGTGGACCCTGACGACACGAGCATTGGCTTGGTCTTGGATAATGGCGTCAAAATACCAGATATTTCGTCCAACCATTTATTTTACTTTTAACAGCCCCAGTTTTGGGTTTCTGAGTTTCGAACACTTGAGTTTCGCAGTCAATTGGGCAGGCCGTCTGGCGGCAGTAACCACCCCCTTACATAAACATGTTGTGCTCTAACAAATTCGTGTAATGACAGCAGCACACCTGCAACCAGTCCTGAGGTGGACTAAGGTGCTGTTATTTTAAAGTACTCTTCTTTAAGATTATTTTATGTAAGTATTAAGGAAAATAGTATTGCGTTCTAAAACACCATCAACAGTTGCGGAAAACAAACTCTCCACCATCTGTAATTCCATAAACAGCCATAAACAACGTTGCCTTGCCCTATGCCGCCATTGTAGCTGTACGTCAATCCCATGGGATTTATGGAAACTGCTCGGAGGAGGGATCGCCTCCGGTTCTGCTACTACTTTACTATTGACAACGTGACTGACGTTCGTATCGCACGCAATAGTAATTCAGAGGAAATGAACTACAAGTTCATATATCTATAGTGAAATTATCCTAACTAATATTACAAATACGAAAGTGAGTTTATTACAGCATCAAGAAGTCTGCGGGATACTCTACTCCTTAGCAACTTAAAGCAGATGTGTTTGGGCTCAATAGAAAGTCGGGGATTGGGTTGTGTTGGGTATATATATATAGAAGCAGTTATTTAATACTCCACAGTAATCAGTCATCAATACCTTCTGTAGTGTATACGCTTATTAATTCTAACTCACATAGACAAGGACTGCCTCGTTCGCACGTCAGATAGATCAAATAGACGTCAGATAGAACGTCAGGTAGAACGTCAGATACGAGAGCCACGGGCGAAAGTAGATATTGACAGGAGGCTGTCCATTGAGTGGACCATCCCATCTCAGGTGGACAGGTGCCACACCTAACATATGCGTTACTTTAAAATGTACAAATAAAAATTTAATTCGAAAACCAATAAGTAACCATCCATTTCGAAATTCACTGGACAATTGAACACGCTAACAAAGCGAATTTAAATCAAAAACCTCCACTAAAGAGGTATGCAAATTGATGCAAACTTGAAATACCAACACAACAGTTTGGCGCCCAACGTGGGAGTCGACAATAAAACTACCCTCTATACCTAAGTACTACTCTGTTTGTGAACCAGTCCAATGGGACCTGGTAGTAACTGCCCGCATTGAATTAACAAATTGAAAATGTTTCACACGAACCCTTGACATTTCGTTAAAATGTGTTAATTAGTAGAAGCCTATTTTTTAATATAACCCATTAATTGTATGATGGACAGGCATATAACCCGTTAAGATAACTGATATAACCAAATTAGGTGAGCTAACGTACAAACTTAGATAAGATGGGCGAACGACCTAATCTAGACCTGGATCTAGGTTGCTTCTGACCGGTCCTACTGGACAATTATATGGGATAAGTATATAAATCCAGCAATAGATGTCACTTCTGAAACGATGATCACGTTAAATATGATAATACTGTCCGTTTCATCAACAATTTAAACAAATAACCATACTATTTTGAACGTTCTAATAATAAACGAACCTTATAAATCCAACGTCAACAATTCGGATGACAAATGATATTTAATTAGTTGGTCTATGACGAGATATGTAGATTAACTGTTCCACAGTTAAATATAAATACAATTAAAACTCAAATCAAATTCAAAATAATTTAATTGCTGAATATAGTTATAACTATGTAAATTTAAATAGATAATGTCCACATATTCATTCGACAAGCGGTGTGCAAATCTAAAAAGCATCTAAAAGTTAATAATAAATTACTCCAAGATAATTTTAGTAATAATTGTATTATTTATTTTTTATGCTGTATTTCTTGCATCGATTGAAAACTATATAGTCTCATACCAATAAAAAACTCATAAATATAATTCCGTTAATGCATTCTATTTTCTATTCTTCCAAATCGTAATTCCGGACATGATTCCATTACAAAACCAGGAAAAAATGAAGTCAAAATATCAACACGACATTTAGGCTCCCAGCCCTGGGGAGTCGGAGAGCTCGCAATAAAATGCGTTGTCCGCAAACGACTCCCCAGAGAGGGGGACCTCTGCGTGTAAACGTAATATCCAGCTGTACATAAAAGTACGCATCACATATACATTATATTCTATCTACACAGCGGGCAAACTATAAAAAAATACCAGGAAAACATTAATTCATGTGAAAATACATGCTTATCGACGGTCTAACTAACTAATCAATACATCCTACTTATCTTTCTGTCTGTATGTATGTATAACCTTCTAACTCCACCTAAAAAACACAAGGGATTTTGATGCAGTTTTCACAGATCAGTTAGATAATTTTTCACGAAAGACTATGTAACAATAAGTAGAAAAAAAAAACAATATTTTATAGCCAATAAGTCGCCAAAACATAAATTTACATGGCTAACCCTTAAGAGATAGATATGCTAGTTATCCAATAAAGAGGAAATGAAAAACTGTGCAAAAAATTCCAAAAAAATTCAAAAAGTGTTGAGAGAACTTTGAACTCGGAGGACAATGTTTGATGACCATTAGTAGAACTATTTCCCGTGAGATTCGCTGGCTTGCATCCCCTAAATCCTTCACGAGCCCACGCCCAATTCAATCACAACTTTAGCGCCTATCATTCAAGGCTCAAACTCGTGCGGCATTAAAAAGTCCATCAAGATAAGTATGTAAAGATCGTTAATGCAGACTGGCTTCTATGTTATTGGAGTTTGAAACTTAATTTGTTTACATTTAGGTCTAATGTCGTCCTCTAGGCTGTGTGTGTAGTGGTCTGTTTGACAATTATATTAAGAGGTCCATTGTTCTCCGTTCGGGTTATGCTACCCGGGTACTTTGTGCAGGTGAGTCCAGTTTATCTTTACGGCTTTATTTATGGCTGCTGGGGGGCATAATGTATCATTTGTCTTGGGAGCATCCTGGGCCATTGTATTTCATAATAATCCTAACCTAACCTATAAAGGAAGTTGACTTTGGGAATACTTACCAGTCATACAAACACAGAGCAGCCAGCCACAATTATGCCTGAAGCTATGCAACAAGAGTTCAAACTATCGTCGTCTATCAAATGAAATAGGTTCCTTTGGGATAAAAGCTTGTGCGGGACTTTGTGAGATTTGAATTGCGAACACAAAGGAAATAATCAGTGTCGATTGAGCTGAGTTCAAACTTAGTATCAACTCAGACCGAGACTGATTTGACTAGGAGCATGCGAAATTTCAACTATCGTTTTAATCATATTTAATGAAAAAATCATACCTACTGTCTTTCCGAGCTCATTATAACCCAAATATTTTCAAAGTTGGAGTGAACAGGCATTTTATGGGTGAGCTCGCTCCATCATAGATAGGCCTTAACTTCGCTACACGCACGACTAGATTGCCGGCCACGAGTAAACCCATTTAATAAAAAAAAAATTTAAAAAAATCTTCATATTATAAGATTAGGAAACGCCATACTGATACACCCCTAACTAACTAGCCGATTCGGGCGAGTAGTCCAGTAACTCGATTAGGTCACTGATATAATACTTTTATTTATTAACTGATATTACAAATGCGTAAGTGAATTTATTTGTCTGTTCACGCCTTAACTGCTCATATGCTTTCTATGGAAGTGAAAATTACCTTTTAAAACTCAACTGCCCACTTTACAAACTTTTGTCGATAAGTAGGCAGATAAGAGGAATGTAGAGAAGACTTAAATACAAGGATTATACAAATTATACATACCAAGATAATTTAGTAACCCTCCTTTTTCATGTACGATTTGATTTTATCCAAACTAACTAATAGACAAGATAATGAAAAGGCTCAGTAGTCCGATGTTCTAAATCATCGGACTACGAAAAAGTCCCATCAGTCCGATCATCGGACTGAGTAATCGGACTACTGATACAAGGCCTGTTGTCTAAATAGCACGTTCTGACAATACCTCCCCTTACATAAGACCCAAAGTAAAGGATGCCTTATCCAATTCACTATACTACTACATTATACCCCAACAGTAGGTTCAGCAGCACAATTGCAATCATGCATGTCATGTCGCTTATGTACCGCGACCGGTGGGGTGTTTCCCAGGGGGAGACTATCGCCCGTCGTAAGGTCCCCTGAGATGGCCGGCGTACCTCCACTTTCGGGTGCGCCGAGGTTCTGACAGGGAGCGTAGCTCTCCCCGCGCTGAAAAGCCGTGGCGGGGCACCGACGTCGTGTCATAACGTCCCCGCGACCTCGCCCATCAACGGCTGCGCTACAAAGTCGTTGGGTTTTAGCTGGTAGGAGTCCGGCATCACCCCGCAGTGTCCCCTAATACACTGCCGCGTATCCAAGAGGATTTCCCAACGTTAAAAAACGATACGAAAAAATGATACGAGTATTCGTTGCACCCGGAACAATATCTTTTCACGTCTGTATTCTGTCAAATATTCCGTTAAATTAACGGAAATTGAATTTGTCCAGTTTGCGGTTACGAGTATAGAGGAGTGAATCGGGTTCCACGATTATCTAATTGACTTATTGTCCGATTTGTTTGGCGCATTGGAAATGATAATATAGCTTGATATTATTAACACTAGCTGGTGCCCGCGGCTTCGTCCGCGTTGAAAAATAAAAATTATAAAAACAATATAACGCTGTAATACTTTGGCCAGGCGTTAGTTTTTTTATTTTATTTTAGATGATCCCTCGGGGACGGTACTTTTTTCTAGATAAAAGGTATCCTATGTCCTTTCTTGTATCCCTCACAACGGTATTCAGTGAAGGGATGGTTTCTGCCACCAGACGGGCTGCCCAAACGCATACATATTTATCCCCATAAAAACTTTTGTATTTATGATATTTGTATTGTGTTCGTTAAATAAATGCAAATTTAAATCAAGCTATTTCTAAAAACAAGGCTGTCTGTCTGTCTGTCTGTCTGTCTGATACCTTTTCACGCCTTAACTTAAAAAAAACTACACCTGGCAAAGGTGTAATAGCAATAAAGATCTCAGGCGTTATATTGCTTAAAATATATATTTTTATTTTACAACACAAACGAAGTCGCGGGCACCTGATAGAGTAGACTACATTTTTAAAGGTACGCCGGCGATATCGCATTACATTCTATATTACAAATTCTATAGTTTGTGAGGATCTATTTTTTTATACCATAGTTAGTTAGTTAGTAAAAACTTCATATTCAAAGAGATTTAACATGACACAGTTATTCCGCTCTTATTCTCGAGGATATTTATTTTATTCCCAATTGTATTATAACCAAGAGAGCGCAAGAAACGAACGGAACATTTATTGTTTCTACAAAATCCATATTCAACCCATCAATCCCGTTGGAAATATAAAATTTAAAATTCCACTATGATGTCCGTTTCCAAGCCAC
This sequence comes from Synanthedon myopaeformis, assembly GCA_944738685.1. Taxonomy (NCBI): domain Eukaryota; kingdom Metazoa; phylum Arthropoda; class Insecta; order Lepidoptera; family Sesiidae; genus Synanthedon; species Synanthedon myopaeformis. The sequence goes on from OX122940.1 coordinate 4,893,418, forward strand.
AATCAGATTCAGTTTGGAAGCGTTAATTGTTTATTGACATGCATAATTGGATAACCCATCACTCGTCATGCCGTGACAGACCAAATTCAATGTTCAATCAGGAAAGCTATTATTTATTAAAACACTATAATTTCATTATATTATATATATTACCTATACTCTTTAAGTATTACATTTCTGTTTGGTTTGAATTCGATCATTCATTTACATTGTAGCTGGTGCCTTCGACTTCGTCCATATAACACTTAGTAATTTAAAGGCTTGATCTCTTATTGCCATAACACAATTTATTTTAGATAATCCATGGAGAACAGTACTTTTTTTTTCTGCATAGAATGTATCCTATGTCTCCTTTCCTGTATTCGTGGACACCGTGTATGCTAAATTTCACGATGATCGGTCGAGTATTTATGGCGTGAAAATGTAACAGACATACAGACAGACAAAGTTACTTTCACATTTATAATTATAGTATGGATATGGAATAGTGTGGATTCTTAAATCTTAAAGCAAAAAGTGTAAATAAAATGTAATTTTTCATCATAAACCTCTATGAAAGTCGCTAGAAAATTATTTGGTGCATCGCACTATTCATTCTTGAGGGTTCCCCTCGTCATCGCTATCGTCATTGAGTGTCCTTTAGCTCTCAAACGAAAAAAGCTATTTGCGCGTTTCGCTGCAAGCTTTTTCGAAATTACACCACATTTTATAATTTATTTATGTTTCAAAAACATATCATTATAAGGATGGTTTTTGTAGATCAGATTGATTTTTGTAGGTAAAAATCGGCCGGCCGTTAGTTGGTCGGGATTAACGAAATTAGTAGTGTCGGTTGTTTACTATAGTAAATTAAAGCTTTTGGTTGCTACTTTCGAACAAAATGAAACCAATGTACTCAAGTACACGTGTAATTTTGCGGATTGTTTTGCCAGTGTAATTTGCTATAGAAAAGGCCCATCTATAAACATCGATGCTTCTACATTATGTTCTTTGCAAATCCTAATTCTAATTCGCTGTTTTTGACAAAATAGTTATTTGGATTCACTAATATATACTAGAAAAAATTATATAGAACATTAAGTACTAAATATAAGTTAAGTGCCTAAGCACAAAATATGTTTCATTTGTTCATCTAAGTATATTAAATTTCTCATAGATCATTTTATTCAAGCAATTTCAATATTATTTTACATTCTGTAACAATATCGCACTGAATTGAATGAATCACTGATTATAATATGTGGGTAGTCATCGTTGAGAATATTTGATTTACGTATAGTGAGTTGGTGCGCCCGAGGTTAGCCCGATGGGCATTTTGGAGGCATTTCGCATTCGCCGGCTTTGTGTAATGTCGTTTCATTTTTTCCATTCGTTTGTTGTTCTTGTTCGGTTTGTGAACTCAAATAAAGTTTTAATGATCCCCTTTTATTTCCGATTCGACAAAGGCCAAGCTATTTAAAAAAAAAACCTTTCACTTGGCATTTGTTCGCTATTGGATCTGAAAATCTACGAATATATCTCTATATATACAAATAAATCATATTTATTTAATAACTAAATATGATTTACAAATAAATAACTTTGAAATGTGTATTGTAAAAGTAAATTATTTTGGTTCCGGCCAATCTCAGAAATAGCTTCTTTATTTAGAAGTACATTGGCTACTATCGCGCGAGCAAAGCGTCTGACTCAAGCCCAAGCTTCTCTCAACGTGCAAACGCTTGAGCGATCGCCCTTGCCGATTTTATGAGGGAAATTAATCGCTTTAGCGACAAGATAGTCGCTTATGAAACAGTTCTGTGTGTGCAGATGTTCGCTTCAGCAACTATCGCTTATTTTAAGAATACTCGTATGGGGCGCTGATGAACTCGCGCACAAAATCTAGTTTTGTTTTTATAACTGACTTAATTCCAAATTAAATTACCTATACAACATGCCTACTACATATAATACTTATATTAACATACCGTTTATATGAAAATAACTTTAACAAAGAATACTTACTCTGAGAAGTATTGTCCCAGACCAAATGCGTGCGAATACATCCCAAACAAATATATTGCTGCGGATTTATCACAACTTAAAGGACAAGAGAGTACAGCGAGGCTTTGTACTGGTGTCCATCTATCAAGGAAGGATTACACCATGTACGGCCGAGACCTTATCCGATCCACGTATGAGACTGTGGCAACAATGTCATCGTCCGTTTGTTTGGTTAAAACCACCAAGCTCAGTCCCGGCCAATTGTCTCGGCGCCTTTATGTGGGACGCGTATACAACTATTGTCTACGTAGTGGCGGTTGGATCGAATCGATATGTTTGCTTAAATTCGCTTGCCAATCGAAACTAACAAAGCGAGGAGTATGTTTCATTGCTCACTTAAGGGGCGATGCTACTACTATTTGTGTTAAAAAAAACTAAGCCATAGACTATCTATCGACAGCAAGAATCATGTCAAAAAATCAAAGACAAAAAAGCAACCCCTATGACGGCTGTGACCACTTCATCAAAATCACCGTGAAAACAACACGTCGTGTGTTTCTTTAAGTAAAGTATGCCTAAGTATTTTCTCGGCACTCTAGCTATCTCTTCTTATTACCTAAATGTTATTCTTTTTCTTTTTAGTGACTGCATGTTGCTAAAACATAAATACCGTATCTAGGAATTATTATTTATTTATTTTACAAAATAATTCACAATATTGATTTTTGTGAATGTACCACTGTTATGGTGAAACGAGGAGAGTTAATATTCAACGGCGCAGCGGAACAGACGGGCTAATAAGCGTAGACAAACTTCACAATCCGGAAGCAAAATAAAATCCAAGTGTAGGCTTCAAGAACTATTGGCGCACTGCCATACAGTCGGGCCACGGCACTCGACCGGAGCGGACGTCTTACCTACAGTTGAACTGCTCTTATGCAACACGCTTCAAATGAAAATCGCCTAGTATTATGGTAAATATAATCCGCCGTTTCGAACGATGATTACTTTTAGCACTTTCCAACGCTTTATAGCGCTCTTTATCTGCGTTTCTGCTGCAATCAAATCGAATATTGCTTATACGTGCCAACTTCTGGACATTATAGCGTCGACCAGGGCATATTGTAGCAAACATTTCATATATGGTTTTCTTTTGTGTAAAAGTTAACAGACAGGTTCTTTTTTTTTTCTGCGAAGAGGAAATTCTTCATGGACTTAAAGCCTGCCTAGACTGTTAAGTAGTGCCTGAATCCTACCAGCTAAAACCTCTCATGTTTACCAGGAATCGCCGCTATAGCCTTATGATAATTTTGTTTGCCTTACTGCTTTTTCTTGTACCTCTTTCGTTTTAATCACCACCTCCAGAAACTCTTGAATGCACTGACAATATTCTTTACATTCTAACATATTTTTTATTAGATTTTTTGGTAAGTTGCTAATGTCGCCTATCGACACAAGCAAATGCCATAAACGCTGCAAGCACTCTGCAGACCTTAATAGGATTGAGGGTAAGGAATTATGAGGTGATGGAGAAATGGACTTTGGTATCCTTTGCTGACTATGAAAAACATAACAGCATCTGCTTAATCTGTGAAGGTCCCAATTTATGACCGGTTATTATATTATTATTATCATCTCCCCTCTACATCTTAGACGCAACTTTATCCTTTATACCCAAAGAACTCGTACCTAGAGTAGAGTAAATTAGAGTCAGATTTATCAATATTCTGTGAAATCCCAACATAAATATATCAAAAATTCTATAATGATTCTTTTTTTTTTTTTAATTATCCTGAAATTATAGAGCAAAAGGCCTGTGCCCTATAATGAGATTATTTGTAGTTCATCTTGTATTTTTTATAGTATCTATAAGACAGATTGGCTTTAATTAATTCATTCATTTTTTGAATATCTCTCGATAGAAGTCTTCTTTAGATCCAAAGTTAATTCATAGATGGCGCGAGAAAAGCTACGCAAACTACTTGCACGTAATTTTTCATTTTACTTAAGATACGCAAATAATACTTAGATTTAGACGAATTGGTATCGCCTTACACTTTCTATCTGAGCTAACTTCATGTATACAAAGTACCTAAGCGGTGAGCGAAGGGTTGCGTGGGTGATCCGGTGTGAAAGGGGCCTTACGTTATTGCGACAATGTTGCCATTGCCACATTCGAATTGTTCGATTCGTTCGCATTACATCAGATATTGATTGCCGCTTCACCCTCCGTGACCCGATAGAAAGCGCACAAGCATGGGAATTTTGAATCCAACTCTGTAAGGAAACTTATCCACCTCTTTAAAAAAGTCCAGAATGATATAACAGCATGTGTGCTGTTTTGTATTTCTATGAGTTAGTTAAGGATGCCGGAGCCCATTTCCCTATCCCCTCGTCATTCCTTATGCTATGTTTATATCATACTAGGTCCGGCAGTAATGCCAAGGTTGAACAATTACGTGTGTATTTTTTGAATCGTCAGGAAAGTATATATACTTATATACAGAGGTGTCGGTTACGGTAACAGGTCGCGAGTTCAATGGTTTTTCCCATCTCAAAAATTGTTCTTTTTTAAATTAATATCAGCGCCATCTCTGTTCGCATTGATGTATCATTTCAATTCAATTAGTTTTCGCAAGGCTGTATTATTATGTAACATATTCTAGTTTCAGTGGTATTGTGTAGAAGACGCAATATCTGAAAATATACAGAGGTGTCGGTTACACGGTAACGTTACGGTAACAGGTCGCGAATTCAATGGTTTTTTTTCATGGTTTAAAGAAGTTTTCACTTCAAAAAAATATGTCTAGTACTTAGTTACATATTATTAAAAAAAAGAAAATGGACTTTATTATTTCAAAATGTAACCAAGTTGGAAGATGAGCGTTTTTCAAATTTGTATAAACAAATCAGAATTGATGTGGGGGAAGCTGTTGAGAAGGGATTTATTTAAGATCCAAATTTAAGGCAGGCAAAGTCTGATTGTAGGTCCCGAAATTAGTGTCGAAATGACGGCGCCGATAATAAATCCGTCGCTTCGTTTATCGGAGGCTCCCTCGTGTCGAGCGGAGAACCGACGTAATTTACTGTAATCTTTGCTGATTTACGACAATTCAATGACACCGCCCAACTGATAGTGAAAGCCGCATCCGAAACAACAGAGATTTATCACTCGATATTATCGTATTTCGCGATTTTGCGATTCTGCAAATTTTGTATGAGCCGCGATATAATTGAATAATTGGATAGGTCACATTGCGATTAGCAATAATACTTGCAGTATCATTTGTTTCTAAAAGGTCAGCCTATGTATTCCATATACTTAAAATTGTTGAAAAATTATCAATTATTCAAACAAACAGTTCAATTATCAAACTTCGATAAGGAGCTCGAGCTAGATCGAGAATCGATGGGCAGCGTTCTGGAAGCTCCGAGACGTCTTCTCGTCCAAAATTCCTCCGTGTCTCAAAAACATAACCGTTTACAAAAGATCTTATAAGAAATCTTAACATCGCCCAACGAGCTATGGACAGTTAGTCTTCGAAATGGAGGATCCTCTTTTCAAAAATGAGGAGATCCATAAACAAAGAAAGACCTGGATATAATCTGGTGGATTAGTAAGTTGAAGTGGCAATGAACAGGCTACCTAATTTCAAACATAAAATCAAAAATCACCGAGAGGTACAGGCCTGAAGGGGATACGATCCTGAGTCTACTTTGGCCGCTGAGCAACACATCGTTTCGGCACCCACCATTGTGGCTTTCATTAAAACCGACATATTTTCACAGAATCCATATTCTAAAAGTAACAAAAACATCGGCTAGTAACGGGGTACATTCCGCCCCGCAATAAATCAGGCTCGTCCACAGGTGCGGGACGCATTAATAATCCCCAAGCCGTTCCCCATTGACGGATCATTTTAGGAACGTTAACAGCCGCCATTTTGTATTAAATAAACACATTTCAACTTTATTACAAATGGCGCTGATTGCGGAATTCATATAAGTCTACTGTCCTGTATGCAGGTCAGGGAAAATAGAAAAAAAAAAACCAAAATACATCAAATAGCGATCTTACAATGTCTCGCAAGTAGTGTCAATACAAAAGAATACTGACATGACCATAAAAAGATGTTCGTGTCAAATGACACGTCGCGGCCTGACAATTATTGGTCCACAATTGTCGTAAAATCATTAGTCAATGCCAGGAACTTATTCATGATGTTTGACACTAATTTTGTATATACTTACTACTCGCGTTAGAAAAATAGAATAAATCTGTTTTCAATGCAGTCAGTACGAGAGCTGATAGTTGATTTCGAATGTTGTATAATGCATGGCGCATGGCGTAAAGCAGTGTTAGCCTTCCAAAAGCCTATATTTTACACACAAAAAAGATAAAAGTTATACACAGGTTTAGTTGTGCCAACTAGAATTGTCATTAAATAAAAAATAACTTTTTAAGTACAGTTTAAAGCTAGATTTTAACAAAAGATTGAAAAAGCAGATTCTGGTTTAAGTATTAAGTAACAATTGCTCATTACTAGTACGAAAGCATAATATATCTGTCCGTAGCTTTAGACTTTAAACTATACTTAAACAAGTCTTGTGTAGACTATCCATTGCAAAATGGTATATATTAACTGTTGGTGACTTCGGTTTAATTTTTGGCAACCCTAGCTCACTTGAATATCTATCGCGATGACCAGGTGTGCAATGGCAGGAGCATCTAAACATGCATTGTGACTGTGACCAGGTGTCCACAACTATTGTATTGGAGACTTGAGACGACATATTGTTGTAGAGTAGCGTTGGCGTTTCCTATAACATAATAATTGTTTGAACATCCATTTCTGTAATCACGACGCATTGTTCTTCGAATAACTTATTAAGGAAATACCTATGACTTATATTGCGACACAATATCATGTGCTACACGTGCCGCGAGACGACAAGGCGTACGAACGCTTCGGGGTTATTGAACAGGAAGCGGACAGTTGGCGTATATTTATAAATCTGACGTGTTAATTTTATTATTTCTTTTTTAAAGACAAACACATCAATACAGGCTCTTAAAGTAGGCACTTTAAGGTTTGTGTTATGGGATAACACACAACGGACAGGGAGCGAAACTTTCCACACTAAGATATGAATCACCAACTTTGACAGAACACTGAAGTTGTAGCATGTGATGCAAATGTTTGATGATTTTTTAACATTTTTATTAAATCTTCTATAATTCCATAATATAAAATCATAAAAATAAATAGGTATCAAAACAGCAAACATCAAATATTGAAAATATTTTCAGTACCTCTAGCACTATCGAGCACTCACTTTAAATTTAATTGAAATGTTACTCTTAGGTTTTATAAGAATTTTATGCCCATTTTTAAGCCTTTAAAAAACATTAGACAAAAGAAACTGTTCGTATAACAAACAAATTTTAAATTTCAGACGATCACGGTGACGAGGAATCGATGACTGTTGTTACACGGTTCTCGACTAAATTACTAGCCCAGTGCAAAACATCAAATCCCATCACCAATCCCAGGCTTTAGTGGGCGCCATCAAATCTTCACTTGCTTAACGAAACGCATCAGGACAAGACAAATTTAAAAAAAAACCGAAGGATGCAGCCAGCAATGTATAAAGGTCGGACAATGGAACCGCGCTGCGGTGACAGTGCACATTTCTTTAATTAGGACAGTTCCTCGTCCTGTCACTGCGTGACATGCAGCACTCCTACATTTATACCATACATTTACACCATTTTATCTACTAATTGAGTTTGAATAAATGGCCGCCATTTCGAATTATTGGATATTATATGTATATGACGATAAAAAAAATAGGACAGCTGCAGCTCCAAGTAAAATTGTGTAATAGTTATGTCGTTAATTCTAACTGAAGTAACCAAATGTTATAAATGCGAATGTAAGATTGTTAGTTTGTTACGCTTTCACGCCTTAACTATTCAACCGATATTCATGAAATTTTGTATGTACGTACACGTTGTCAGAGGTACGGAAAAGGACATAGTGGATATTTTTATCTAGAAAAAAAAAAGTACTGTTCCCGTGGGATGATATATAGTAATATTATATAATAATAATATAATAGCATAATATATTTTTATATAATAACAAATAGCATGCTGGGCGCCTTGATGATTCTTCATCTAAGCTTGATTGTATTGGTGACTACGTTGTAGATTCGTAGCGCTACGGCGTAGCAGTCACCTATTTAATGTAAGATATTATATCAAGACAAAGCATACGTTTGCTTCCAAATCATCAGTGAAAAAAAAATGACAAGTAAAAAAAAAATGTATAAATTTTAAATTTGTAAAGGAAAAATTGATATTTACTTTATTTTCGTGAATGTACTGTACAGTGCTAACACGATATTTTAAGGCGAAGCTTACTTGTCTTTAATTTTAAATTTAAAACAATTTTTAACAAATATAATTGGCAACGCATCAAACAACGTTGACTATTGATTGTGTAATTGTTTTCTTGAGAATATTTAAAAAAAAAATTGACAAATAAAAATATTATAATACATGTTGAAATTTTTACTTACATCATTATAATATTTTATACGGGATAATATTTTATATAATAATAATAATATATTTTATATAGTATAACATTTAGTACAGGTTGAAAAAATAATACTTCACGGTTAAAAATACTACGTAATATTACTTTTTAATCGTGAAGTATTAACAAATCGTGTAACGAGACAGCGTGTCTTTTTACAGATGATATTCTCAATATTCACATATATATTTATATATTTTCACATCTACAAATACCAGCGTTTCTTAGAAAAAAATAATAATAATATATATAATATAATATCTTCACACATTCCACACAGCAGCATCTAGTTCCACAGTAAGCAACTAATGCTTGTATTATGGACACCAAACAGTTGATATAATACATAGATTACTTTTTTTTTTGGAAATACATACATATTATAAATAAAAAACATCCATGACTTGGGTACAAAGGTAAAATGTTAACACATAAACATTCGCTCCTAGTTGGATTCGAACCCGCAACCACTTGGTTAACAGCTAGGGTCACAGCCACTAGACCAAACGTGTCGTCGAAGAATAAAAGTGGATCAACAAAAAATAAAAATAAAAAATTCAACGCCTGCCAAAAATATAAAAATATAAAGAATAATATAATAATTATATTATATTATATATAATTTATATAAATATAAAGATTTATATTTTTGTTTGTAGTTAATAAACTCAAAAACTACTGGACCGATTTTAAAAATTTTTTCTACAGAAAGCTAACATAACATATAAGGTCTAACATAACATTATCTTATATGACGAATTTTGGAGTGAGCCGCCTTAAGCACAAATGACGCGCCTTAACCGAAAGCAAGTGAGCTTCACACGGAGGTGCGAAGAGGCCAATGTATACATCGCGCTGCGTTACGTGTGGGTGGTGAATGCTACAAGAATGCGCGTGCGGACGTTGCCCAACAATTTGTGGTAACGTCGTGTTAACTCGTTTAAACAAATATGTATATTTGCTTTGCAAAAATAAAGTACGAAACGGTTCGAGGTGATCTCAATTGAGAAGGGACCAGAGATTTTATTGAGCAATTTTTTTTTTAATTAGTGATAAGTTTACTCTTAGCCAGCATTATCCAAAAGATGGAGCCAGCTCATCCAAAAGATGCCTATTCACTCGAACTTTGAAAAGCTCGGAAATACCGACGCAGGGAGTTCCAAGCCTTGGCAGTGCACATTATAAAGGATGTTTCTTTTTCTTAGAAAAATCCTTTTAAAAAATGCGTTTAGTCATTAAATAATCAACTAAATAAAAATTAACCTTAATTATAAGTTTTAAACAAGAGCGAAAGGTATTTTAAGGCGCAAAATGAAAATCTTATCTCATTATACATATATGCAATAATTTACAATTACACTATCTATATAGAAAATTTTTTATGTGGCCTACTCTAGGTACATACGAACAAAATTACAGCGCGTAAGAAGTCGCCGGCGCAGCTAGTAGCATCAATATTGACAAGTAATATCACTTAATAATAATTAATCTTTATAATGCGCACTTATCTTATCTTTTATAATGCGAACTGCCAAGGTTTGGAACTCCCTCACTGCGTCTGTATTTCCGAGCTCATATAACCCAAATCTTTTCAAAGTTCTCGTGAATAGGCATCTTCTGGGTTGAGAATGAGGTTTGCTCCATCTTAGTCCTCATAATTGCTACACAGTTGGTTGTTGGTCATGAGCAAACCTATCTTTTATAAAAAAAAAAGTAAAAAAGAAGATTATTCAAAATGAAAAAGTTAATAAACCCAGATTGAAACGCAAACTGTGCTGTTAATATGGTATTTAGAAAGGGCCGATACATTTGATGTAACCGACCAGTTTCGATTCCTGAATACATAATTAAGCGGTGGTCGGCGAACCACGCATTTGCATTTTGCCGAGCCAAAATTCTTCGGGCAGGGCCTATACTCGTATTGCCTCGAGTCCGTCGGTCGTCCTCTTTCCCGGCCCTTTTCCGAAGGGTTTTATTTATTTATTTTTAACAGCGTCCTTTAGTTTTATATCTATATCATCTCGGTTTTGCTGACGATATAGTCATTCTGGCACAGTCGCTGGAAGAACTCAGCGGGATGTTGGATAGCCTCAATGTCGCTTCTCGGCCCGTGGAACTTGGGATGAATTTTGACAAGTCATATTCAATCAGCATATTCTATAAGGACCTGTTACTGTTACTGTCTCTTGAAGTTATACAGGATTATGTCTACTTGGGACAAACGATTCAGTTAGACAGAAACAACTTTAACAAAGAGGCTGTCAGAGGAATCAACGTGGGATGGGTTCTTGGTTTACTTTCGGAAAGCTACGTCATCTATTCTCGTCAATACTGCCGCAATATCTGAAGACCAAGGTTTATAATCAGTGCTTCTTGCAGTAATGACGTAAAGTGCCGAAACGGCAAGGACTGATACAAAAGTTTAAAGTCGCTCAGCGTTATAATTATGGAACATATAATTTAATGTTTATTGAATTCTAATAGTTGGTGTTGCCGCAATCGAATGAACTATCTGTTTGCGATACTTGCCACATTGCAGCGTAGCACGCCACTTTGTTTTTTGCTTTGTAATTTTTAATTTTACTTTGTCAGCGGATCCCGGGTTGAGAAACACTGACATAATCGATGATACTAGCTGCACTTTCAAACTTGCCCGAGCTACTTGTGTAGGAAACAGTGCAGGCAAAATCGGAACGGGTGGCAGGCATGTGGCAGGGCCTTTAAGAAAAACCTGTTTTAACCGCGCGATTAAAAATATTAAAAATATCATGCCTGGAGGGTTAATTAACCTCGAAGCAAAACCAAGTCTCAAATAACATTCAAAATAAAATCTGCATTTGTTTTCTTGTAAATTTAGTTCTTTTAAACACTGAATGCTTATATAGGTAGGTATACCCGTATACACTAGTTGATCCAACAGAAGCCGTTTTGTCAAAAGCTACTCGTATTATGTGTTTGATGTCAATATTTGATTGAAATGTTTGAATTATCAGCCAGGAACTTTGGATGGGAAAAATGAAAAATGGGTTTTTAAGTTTTTTCCGGGCAATTCCAGCTCACCTCTAAATATATAATATATTTTTTATCCTAGGAAATAGGTGAGATCAATTTGTATACCTAGTCATTTTAAAATCTAGTCTGTTAACGATGCGATAACCTTGATAACTAGTCCTTTTGCTATATAATCACTGTAAGATAAATAATCTTTCAGCAGAGCTGGTCATATTGAGATTCAGTCTTTATGCTGATTAGGTCATTTTGCAGAGAGTGGACTGGGATTGCCTCGGTCGAGCAGCTATTCCAGTTGGCTCTTGACTGAAGAGGCACACGGAGAGAGAGAGAGAGAGAGTCATTGTGATATGATCATTATGATCAAATGCACCGTCAGTTAATGAAAAGCATATCTCTTAAGAATAAACCTTAAATGTAGTTATCCATTTGTATCCATAAAGTAAGCATATCGCGCAGTGAATTCGCTCGCTCGGCCTTATCACCTCGCATTTGGAATTCAGCCAAACCGATATATGAGCTATCGCATAATAGCACATTCGAATGTAACCGCTTAACAGACGCCCTCACTGGGGCCTTTTTGTCGAACGTCGAAAGCTTTGAAGGTACATTTCAATTAGGAACACTACCCATTAGTCCCTAGATGTAAGGCTAGATTTCTAAAAGGACATATACCCGAGACCTATATCTTTTCGGTGGGATTTGAATGCCGATATAACAGTCCGTGTTATGCGGGTTACAAAATTACCTGGAACAAAAAATAATTATTTTAAATAATGACATTAGGGGAAAAATTACAGCACCTTCCAATAAGGAGTGACTTATTTTTTCTCATTGACGTATTTCACCACATAAATACAACTGTCAATAAAGTTTTCTAAAACTTTAAAGCCTCCATTTCATTATAAAAATAAAAAACTATTTGTAAAACTAGTGCTTACCAAAAATGTTATTAATGTAATTCTTTTTATAGTGTCACTTAATCTACGAACGTTGATGACTATTATGGCTATCTTAATCTTGGAAGCTGCTGCAAGAAATAGGGATCAAATGTTCATACCAAACATGACCATGTTTTATTCTGACACCTTTAAGCAATCAGGGGATCCTAATAAACTGCGACATATATATCGATCCCCTGAGGTGAAACCAAAGAGTTCTCCGGGATCCCCTAGGGGATTCAGTCAGGGGATCCTAGAGAACTCACCCAAACAATTCTCTTAAATTCTTCAACCAGGATGGCTTTTTGATGCCTCTGCTACGTTTGCCCTGAATTCTTCCCTGAAATATTGCTGCTTCCTCTTTTTTATCGCTCGTAACACTTCTATTCTCTTCATGCATTATTAAAGTTAGTAATTATAATTAATTATAATAAGTATCTCTTCACTTTGTGTCTTACCCTATCAGAACCGGCTGGGACCCTCTTGGAAGGTGTTGATTAAGGTCAATTATTCATGGCTTCAAGTATTCGCTTCTATTTATACTTAGTATAAGCCATATAAAATTACAGTCCGCTTACCTACTGTCTTTTATCATAGAAAATCACTGATACTTAAAAGTGTACTCCGTAAACATAGAAAATAATTGGCTTTCTTCAAACAAATGTTCATTTGAAATCGGTCAAAGGAATTCGACGTTACAATTTTCCCTAAGTCTATAGAGATGTTTATAAGTACAAGTTCGCGTGTCCGTTGATGTTATCGCGTCGTTTCTTATCGTCACTAACAACAAACACACACACACATATACTCGTATACCACCTAAACAAACAACAAATTCAATTAACGACGGACATCAGTATAAAAGAAAATATTGTTGGAAAGTAAAAACATCTTGCTAATAATTCCATCCATACTTAATGTTATTTATAAAGAGATAAAGTTTGTTTGTTTACTAGTTACTTCGATTACTCATCCGATTTAAATAAAAATCATTCACCAATACTTAGAATAGAATTTCATGATGAACATAGGCTTAATATTCCAGATGCACTAGGTAACTAAAAATAAAGACCCAACGCTTGGCAAAAGTATATTGCTTTACATATTTTGTCTGGCGTCAAGATATAAACGCGACCGAAAACGGCATTTTTCTCGACATCCGGTTATACAAGTTGTATCCATTAAGAATCGGTGAGTTCATGTAAAAATACAGCAGATATCGGGAACGGGATTGTCATGTGGATAATCTCGTGAATGTAATAAAACGCGATGTTTTGCTGTGTGTGTGTGTGTGTGTGTGTGTGTGTGTGTGCGCATGTGTGTGTGCGTGAGTGTGTTGGCGACCGTATGAGGATTCTGCTGAGCTGTTACCTTATGCTATAGACGCGACCGTAAAACGTGCAGCTTTAGAATTAGTCATCAAAAAAATATAATTTTAGAAGAATTTATGACCTTCAGATCATTAAATTTACACTTGCTAGTATACTAAAGATGAAGCTTTATACGCGAGTGAAGTCACGAGCAAGAGGTGATGGCAAGGGTGTAGCTATCGTCGTATCAATTATAAAACCTAGTCTAGATCTTAATCTGTTTGTTTATGATTTATGATGTTTTCTAGTGGGTGTACTCGTAACATGCTCAAGACGTCATGATGATTTCGAGTCTCTAAAACAATCCACAAGTGTGGCAGTCATCCTTAAGTTATCCTTTTTTTGGGTAGGAAAAGGAAATACGTCATAGATACTGATGCCATGAGTTTTGCATCAGCATGCGCGACTCCACTGGAAAATATATTTGTCCAGTGACCTACGGACTAAAACCTCCCATTTCAGTATAAGTCACTAAGTCTGAGACCTTATCAATTTATCCTTATATATCGTCCCTACACCGTTTTCAGTAGGACGTCACTGCTATTCTGGATTGGTTGTACGAATAGGTGCACCGTGTTTGTGCGTGCGAATTGTGCACCCGTCCCACGCCCGCCGCCGTACTTTAGGGCGGCGCCACACACGACTCCTCCACGTCTGCGGTCGTTTCCTTTACATTTTAGCGAGCCGAACCGTTTCCGCCTCGATATGCTCTTGTAATTACTACGGCGAGAGCGAGCGCATTAAACTATTAATGTTTCTATTACTATCTATACGATCATTACTATCTCGGTCGTAGGACGTCCATACTGCTGAACATAGACCTCCGCTACATATTTTCAAGAGCAACAGTCAGTTAGAAGTGTATTAACATTTGAATTTGGCTATCACAACCCGTGTAGTGTTATTTGACTCATAAATAGGTGGCGACTTCGCCCGCGCCTCATTTTAACGCCTAACGCAAAAACGGGGTGTTTATTTTGTGTTCATCCGTGTATATCTGTCGTATACATCTCTTCATAGACTAAATTGTCATATGAGCAATAGATCGTCGACAGTTCTATAATAATTTGATACTGCAAGGTACTGCTAGTATTGCTGTTTTGCCTAGTACTGCTCTCACTAGCTATATCTACTAGGCAGTACTAGGCCTGGTATTAAGCGGTATGGGGCCTAACCTGGGCTTTATAGAGCTATTATTATATCATTTTTGCTTTTGTTTATAAAAGACGCACTTTCGAAACTCTGTCCCTTTGAAACTCTGACGTTATGGGACCAAACCATCAAGCTCCCATACAGTAATTCATTTGTTAAATAATTTCCAATGAAGTATTTACATGAATTCCCAGTAACACCGTAATATTTTACAACGTTTACAAACAACTCGAGAACTAAGCACTTTTTACTATGCACACCGTATTACACAGACGTAAATTGAACCATAAAAGTGGGGAATAACATTTAAAATGCAACGAGTTTACACTTCGAGCAATTAGACGTTTTATTATTAATTTTGTGTCGTTAAAGGAGACATGAAAACACGGAGGGAGTTATGTCACATTCCAATTTGAACCTTACAGGAGTTGGAATAAACTTCAAAATGGCTCATCAAGGTACTAGGAGGGTGCGAGCAACTTGTTTTTTAGAGTACGCTTTTAGATAAACTCTATGCTGTTGTCATAGAGTATATAATCGATAGATGTGACATAGAGTTTGTTTTTTTTTTTTTTCCATCTTTTTATTTACGAGGTCAGCTTCCTGAGGCTCCTTGAGACTTCAAAGGGTGTTTATAAATCAGCCTCCATATCCTCGTTTGCATTGCGAGGGGAAAATATTTTTTTTTGGGAAATCTTAAGTAACGTTTTGTTAGGAAGGTACACACACAACCTGTTCAATATTTTAAATATGATTTTAGTCATATGATTTTATATGTAGATCTGCTACTTTGTGATGTTAAAACAAAACAAAACGAAATCTGTTGGACTATAGTTATTCAGTTTTATAAACTGAGTCTAATACAGCTTGGACTATATTAGACTCTATATGAGGTGTGGATGAATCTTTCAGGGCGAATCGCGCCTAAACCTAAAGAGGTGCGGACGAAGTCGCGGGAAAATACTAATATACGACACATAACATAAATGTTCGGCCCTCAATCAGTCTGTTAAAACGTTTCACTCTTTATTTGTAAACACATTAGTTGATTAAGCGTAAGTTGATATAACATCAAAATGGGTTCCTGCCACACGAACTGAGCGATTGTGCTCCTGCCAGTAGGTACATTCAGCTACAAGATAAAAGGAAATTTCCTAATTTTGTACAACGCGTGCGAAAGAGACGGCGATATCTGAAACGTTACACGAAAAAAGCTAACGCACGGACGTCCGCTGTTAACTGCATTTATTTTATTACAAAAATGGTAACTTGAATGAATCTTTTTTTTTTAATTAGAGATGGGTTTGCTCTTGGCCAGCATCCAGCCGTGTATCGAAGATGAGGCCTTTGATGGAGCGAGCTCACCCTGAAGATGCCTATTCACTCCAACTTTGAAAAGATTTGGGTTATATAACCTCCGGAGTTCCAAACCTTGGCAGTTCACAATATTAAAGCGCTTGGTCCGAAAAAGAGGGATTTCGACAAGATGATGGTGGCATGGAAGAAAGGGGAAGGCGGTATGAGCTCATGCAGCTCCTGAGCACACTCTGCGAAATATATTATAAAGAGAAATATTATGAAGAGAGAAGATTTTTATTTGTAATGAATAAATTCAAAACGGGTCTGAATTTGCGGGTCGACGGTGGATCCAAGCTGATTCTGATTGTGGTCTTATTGTAAAATTATATTGGGGAAGTCTATGTCCAGCAGTGGATGTCCTGCGGCTGAGATTATAATATCGTTATTAATAAATATAAATTGTAAAAATACCTTTGGTAAATAGCAAGT
Organism: Synanthedon myopaeformis; assembly: GCA_944738685.1. Lineage (NCBI taxonomy): Eukaryota > Metazoa > Arthropoda > Insecta > Lepidoptera > Sesiidae > Synanthedon > Synanthedon myopaeformis. The sequence goes on from OX122940.1 coordinate 4,910,266, forward strand.
GTTTATGAATGTGTCCACGGACTACTGGTAAGTGTGGTGTCCCTGTCATTTAATACTAGCTGTCCCTGTCAATTTCATCGTTGCCGACAGTCGTTGCCCTGTCCACATCATATAAAAATTTATCCGTGGATTTTCTACAAATTTTGTTTCAAAGAAACCTTGTGCTGACAATTACGAACACAACAAAAAAGAGCAAAATTAGTCGTGCCGTTTCCATCATATACGTAACACGTGGCAATTTTCGGTTACATTACGTTACATTACATTACGTAACATGGCACTGTTCAATAATTTTATCTCAACTCAAAAATGCCCAACGCGCCTAAATCCTTCGTAAAAAAATCCTTCGTATTCTTTGGGTGTATGCGATGAAACTAGGGTTATTAGGCATTTAATAGGTAAGCGTGGTCCACCTTCGGCCGCATTCTGCACCTCACGTCAATTGAGATTGTGGTCATGCATTAGCTGCCTTAATTTATTTAAGAAAAAAGTAATTAATATCTAAAAAAAACGTATAGCCATTGATCAAATTCATCATCGAGCATGAGTAAATTTGCTTTGAGACGTGGTTGAAAATTTATGCCACTTTTCGACATTAACGCGCGCGAGAAGCCACAAGCGAGAGCTAGTTAAAAATAATGAGCTTAAATTGGTGTAATTTCTACGTTAAGAGTTGACCGAACAGAATCGACTCGTACAGTGGTGTCGTTATGGTAACGGATACCGGATTAACCTGTAGGATTTCCTGCGCATTGACCACATTGAGTGTTCATGACAACCTTGGACTTTTATAAATATAGATAAAATATATTTTATTACACTTTAATTGACCGCTGAGTAATGTAAGTTGTATATAATGTGAAGAAGCTTTTACCGCCGGATTAGCTCGGGTATATCCTTAATTTAACTGCAACTACTAACTTTTGCCCGCGACTTTGTCCGCGCCCTTTTTTTACGTGTAACAATATAACAATTAAAAATATTAAATTTAAGTTAAAGCAATATTTTTTAAACTGTAATTACCAATGATAACACGAGATTAAACCTCAGTGGTTTTTAGTGTTATCATTTTACATGTTATTTTATATATTAGTCTTAAAATTGTAAAATATTATAAATAAAAAATAATAATTTATTCAATTTATTTTTGTCAAGCGTTGAACATTTTATTTTTATTTTTAGATGCTCCCCCGAGAACAATAGATACTTTTTTTTTTCGATGAAATTTGCAAATTTTTATATGGTACATTAAAAATATTATAATAACTTCCTCAATAAACAAAACCTGTTAAGCTATCTCTATACCTATAAATTTTTATCAAAATCGTAATATACACTTTATAAAGTACCTAGCCATACTTACTAATATTATAAAATGTGAAAGTTGCTCTGTATGTCTGTCTGTTACCTTTTCACCTTTTCACGCCTTAACTACTCAACCAATCATCGTGAAATTTTGCATACATACACGTTTTCAGGGATACCGGAAAGGACTTAGGATACCTTCCATGCAGAAAAAAGTCCTGTTCCCGAGGTGTAGTCGCGTGCAACAGCTAGTGTTATATAAATTGCGGACACTAGCGTTAAACATGTAGTCACAAACTTGTAGTCAAAAAAATAACTTAAACCAACTTGCTGACTGTACTTGGCCGCTTCTAACTTAAAACCTCGTAACATTAGGCCCGGAGTCCGATATAGAAATGTCAGGATTTAATGGAATAGTTAGGTTCATATGAATAATCAATGTTAAATCGTTGCGAGCTCGTGACTCCGAGTCCTGGGACAGATTATCCGCAGATAATACAAACAATCCGACTTTTGTCTGCGTGATACAATCGACATGCAAACTTTTAACGATAATAAGCTTTATCGCCTCCGCGAAGGGTTCAAATTTAATACTCTTCAACGGTATCCAATAAGAAATCTTTCTAAAATAAGTGAAACAAAATACTTGAAACGTAAATTATCGGTGCAAGTTATAAACTTTTAGTTGTGAAATGCCTAATTTACGAACTGAGTCGCTACTGGGGTATGTTTTTTATACTAAAGGACGGCAGACAGGTTGACGACTTGATGGAACAAGGATTATAAGGAAAGCGTCGCCTGTACGCCACATACAATTATTATACAATAATTATAGTGTTTTAATAATTGACATGGGACATACCTAGAAAGGGAGTTTACTGTATAATGGGCGTGGTGGTAGATCACTAATGTGGAATTGTATACAATCGAACAAACGAATGATTTTTTTTATAATAGAAGACACAACAGAAAATTTTAAAAAAAGTTATTCTTTCACTTTAAGACGATTCCAGGCCACTCTTATGTATGGACATCAGACCAGATACAGTTGAAATAAATTAATTGCACATCCATTAAAAAAATTGTACATCACAAACCCTTCAAAATTAAAACATGTAATAAACTTAAAACAACAACCTATAACATATATAAAATTACTTATGGGAATGAAAAGCGCACAGTAATGCGTGGTTTAGTACTTAGTAGTGGGTTAGAGGTTTAGTAATAGCGTGGTATTTTATTAATTAATTTAATTAAAACAAATACACTTCAAAACATACCACCAATAATAATTTAAAATTTAAACAATAAAGTGTAATCTGAAATTACAAAAAAAAACCGCTCGCTGCACGCGCCGCTTCCGCCTGTCGCTTGGTCCGCTAAAAAGATGACTTAGGGCAGATGTCTGGTACGGAAATAGTTTCTCGCTATCGAAGCATCAGGACCTCCATTGTGGTACAGATTTATTAATGCACGTGACATACTGTTGGGGTGGTTTGAATAATTGGATTATACTCGGCGACTATACAAAAAATTATTACCTAGTACAAATAATAAATAATTTTTAATTAGTTTAAACAGTATTTATATCATGAGTTTAGTTCAGTGACATTCGATGTTGTTCGTTGTTTGTCCAAGATGCGAGTGTTTTTTTTAATAGACGTCGAAATGCTACTTTGAACTAGCAACCATATTATCAGTAATATTAGGGTCTGCTATTTATGTCGACTGAAGTTGATTGAAATTGATTGACGTTTCAAAAAGAGGTGCTCATTCATTCAGATTCATTCGGTGGCATGATATTGAAAGGGTATCAAACAGTTGAACGAATGCGTTCGCGAAGAGGGTGCTAACAGGAATAATAACCACAATAAGCCAAAGATTCATATCGCTTTACGCCGTCTATACTTCTGTATGTTTGTACGCTTGATCTTTTAAACATATTTTAATGATTTTACTAACTAATGGAAAGAGCATTAAACGAGGAAAAACTGTGTGAAGCCTAGAGCGGGTCGCTAGTAATACTATAAATATTGTTAGAATATGCTGCGAGTTAGTCGTGGCTACTTATTTATTGTCTCCAGATTCAGGATCAGATGGACTAAGGCCTGAAACACATGACCGCGCGGTACCGCGCGGATCAAACTGAACAGGTCGATACATGTTCGTAGAACTTGTAACGCGCGTCGCCGCGCAGTACCGCGCCGTTATGTAGCAAGGAACACTGTTTAGTTTGATCTTGTACCGCGCCGGTCATCTGAACTTAGCCTAAGGATGATAAAAGTTAGGATGCATTTTAACCTCTGACGCCCGACGCAAAAATCTGTGTATCTGTCTATGGCATCGTAGCTCCCAGACGGATGGACCGATTTTGATCCGTTTTCTTTTGATCGCTGTTGAGGCGTTTGAAGACCATCGGCCCATTTCCTAGTTGACCAAGGGATTTCACTAACTTCCACGTATTAACAATGATGTGAAATTTTGTATACTGTTACTTCGGTGGCGTTTCTATGACATGGTAACCTTGACCTGATGCTGCAGCATCAAGTAGTCTGCGGGACACTCAACTCCTCAGCAACTTACAGCACTTTTTGAGTTTAGTTTATAATTTTAATTACAGCAAGTCAATTAGGATTACTCATCGCAATCCGCTTAAAGATTTTCGCGTTATTTAAGTAGGTAATATAAATATTTAAGTGGGTAGGTTCAGTTACTTAATTAATCCGTACTAATATTATAAATGCGAAATTATGTTTGGATGTATGGATGTTTGTAACTCTTTCAAGCAAAAACTATTGAACCGATCACTATGAAATTTTGCATACACGTTGTCTGGGACACGAGAAAGGACATAGGGTACGTTTCATCGTTCAACGCGAACGAAGTCGCCGGTACCAGCTAGTATTATAAATGCGAAAGTATGTTTGGATGTTTGTAACTCTTTCACGCAAAAACTACTGAACCGATCACCTTGAAATTTTGCATACACGTTGTCTGGGACACCAGAAATGACATAGGGTACCTTTCATCGCTCAACGCGGACGAAGTCGCCTTCACCAGCCAGTATATAATAACTATTCTAAACGTGTACCAATTACACAAGGCTTGATCGATCGCGAGTTTAACTTCGCCAAACTAAACTCTGGTAGGTATTACATAACAATTCAACAAATCTCGACTGCTACGTATCCTAGTTGACTAGTTCGGAACTAGTTAGTTGCAGACAATAATATGGCTTTGGACTGGTTTCTAATTGTTAATTCAGTGACAAGGACGTGAAGTCAACTCGCTTCCCCTATTGTTATGAAACCAGTACAAAGTTCAAATTTTACGTTGCTTCGTACAAGACAGACAATAGAAAAGTTAAAACAGTTTTATTAAAAAGATTTCTATAAAATACTTAATTATATGTACAAGCACTATAAATGCATTTATATATTTACTATACGTTTTTATACATTTACTAGCAACCCGCACCCGGCTTCGCATGGAGTTGAAGTTTTAAAAAAATCCTTTCTTAGCGAATGCTTATGCTTAGTTATAAAATAAAACCTATGTTCCAAATTTCAGTTTTCTAGATTTAGTCATAGTCGGTCAGGATAAACTATTTTATAAGTATTGTTTATATACGTACTAATATTATAAATGCGAAAGTATGTTTGGATGTTTGTAACTCTTTCACGCAAAAACTACTGAACCGATCATCATGAAATTTTGCATACACGTTGTCTGGGACACCAGAAAGGACATAGGGTACCTTTCATCGTTCAACGCGGACGAAGTCGCCGGCACCAGCTAGTGCATAATATATTAAGACAGCTGACGGTCAAATTGAGTTTATATCATCATAAATAATGACTGATAAGTACTATTTACTCTATGATAATGGAGATTCACAATGTATGGGACGCCGCCTTAACAATAATGTTGGTGTAATGAGTAAACTCAAAAACTACTGGGCCGATTTTAAAAATTCTTTCACCTATAGAAAGCTACGAGTATATTATACTATATTTTATAACGTTACGTGGACGAAGTAGCGTGCAACAGCTAGTTGTTAAATAAAATCACAGTCCTCAGTGTATCCGAGACCGTTAGCCTGCCTGCTGCACTTTATTGTAAAAAAAATATACTAATTTTGAAAAATATGGTCAAATGCAGCTGCAAGTAACTCGACCGGTCGACCGTTAGACCGGTCGCTCCTGTGAGTTTAACAAGTCATTTCAAATAGCCATATTAGTCGCTTTAAAAGCGATATATACACCCTTTAAAACCTTCTTGCCGTTATCTTTCAACGACACACTCCTTCATAATCTATAAATAAATTATCAATTTAATAATTTAATACCCACTCAGTTCGGCAGAGGTCCCTCGACAAGATATACTTCTCAACATGCTATGAGCCTAATTGAAAGGGGTGGAGAACGCTGCGTTTTATTGCTCGTAATATTTTAAGACTGTTATTAATATGAATGAATATAATACTACCTAAATGTAATTAATGGAGCTAAATAAAATAAGCTATTACTGCGAAATGATGGCGTCTTGTGAACTTGACGACAAAAGTGGTAAACGATAATTTTTTGCTCATTTGATTAACTACATACTTCAAGGACTACTTCAAAGGTTGTAAATATGGACTCGACCAAAAAAATTATACTCGCGATTCCATTCCCTATTTTTCATTGGGGCATTAAAACTTTGTTTGAATGTTTATTGCTCGTATATTTTTGTCAGACTCTGTTTGATAATCGGATAAAGTTATAGCGTGAAAACGTACATCCTCACGCAGATGTACGATCTGGCGAGCTCCTATCTCTTAATTGTGTTATTGGTCCCTATAAGATTTTTTTTTTTTTATAAAAGATGGGTTTGCTCTTGACCAACAACCAACTGTGTAGCAAGGATGAGGCCTAAGATGGAGCAAACCTCATTCTCAACCCAGAAGATGCCTATTCACTCGAACTTTGAAAATATTTGGGTTATATGAGCTCAGGAGTTCCAAACTTTGGCGGTGCGCATTATAAAAGATGTTTTAAGATCCTCGTTCGTCATCCAAAAAGAGGTGATTTGAAATACTATAAGATGTTAGTGACCGTACGAGTGGTGGTCATGCTCAACATACCTTAAGAGAGCGACTGGCATTTGGCAATTGTTGTGGAAGGTGGGGCACCAAGAGTGGTGGTACTCAGTTAAAGACCTATGGTGGTCCAAATAATAATTTATTTCCTCGCTTCTGTAACGAGCCCCATTCAATAATTTATTAACGCTGAATACCGAGTCAGTAATAAAATTGAGACCTTTTCGAAATGTCGTAAGTATAACCCCCGTTTTCCATCCAACTCGCGTAGACCACGTTGGAGGGGTTTATTAAAAAACGCAATTTCCTTTAGAATTGCGGCCGGACCCTACGTGACTCGAACACCAAATTCTTACGGTGGCCGACACGTAATAACATTTCATAGGCCTTTGAAAACTATACGATCCCTGAACTATTTCGATGTTGTCTTTCCATGTGAGACAAAAAGCAGATATATTATTAGTTGCAATGCTTTTTTTAATTGGTATAGCAAAGAAACCAGTTTAGTTGGTGGAACACTGCGTTCAAGCAGTCATAAAACCGGCCAGCTTTAAGTCTAAGTCTTAAGTCTAAAAGCCTATGGGGCGGTATATAAATTCTACAAGCAAATATTATTCACAAACAAGAATTTATGATGTGTTTTAAGGTGATAGAAAATATATTTTGTAATTAATGTAATTGAACACAAAATAGGCCCACTGCAAAAACCTATATAATATACTAATAGTTACTTTACTAATACTTACTAATATTATAAAGCTGAAGAGTTTGTTTGGTTAAACGCGTTAATCTCAGGAACTATTGGTTCGAATTGAAAAATTCTTTTTGTGTTGGATAGTTAGTCCATTTATCGAGAAAGGCTTTTGGGCTATATAACATTTTAAATTTAAACGCGGACGAAGTTACAGGAACCAGCTAGTATTATTATAAAGGAGCCATGGCATGCAGGATGACGATCCACTTGTTCGTAGGTGGTTTACCTTCGCTTGAGGAAACAAGCATCACCAGAACACCTCTGGAGAGAGACTGTTTCAAAGTACAAGAGAGACCTAATCTAATCTAACCTAACCTAACCTAATTAATTGGAATCATCTGAGCACTCAATATTGTACAGAAAGTAGAATTCAAAAAGAGACTTCTGTTCTTAAACTAAAGTAGGTTCTAAACGTTGCTGTGTGAGCATTGGATAATCAACAATTCGAGGCTGCAAGGTGTCGCTGTCGAGAGATAAATAAAGTGTCGTGACAGGGTCGTATCAAATCCATAATCAGATAGGAAAACTCCAACTATTCCACAGTTTTGAATGCGTGCAACGTGCCAACGTAAACAATGTGCAGGTCAGTTGTTATTGGAAATGCCATAATAACGAGACTTCCTCGAGGGTGGAGCTACGTGATAGGAGAGGCAAGCAGATGCTTCCTATATATATATATACCATATACCATATCAAAACTATTATTTATTTAACCATCCTTTATAAGATTTAGGCTCGAGTTCACCAACAGACGGTTATTTTTAAACAGCTGATTAAAATTTAAACAGCCGTTTAATAATATTTTGTTGACCACCATCGCTAAACTGCGGGTTAAACGCCCTAAACATCAGATTAATCATTAAGTTAATTTTGAACAACAAAATATTATTAAACTGCTGTTTAAATTTTAAACAGCTGTTTAAAAATAACCGTCTGTTGGTGAACTCGAGCCTTAGGCAATTCGCAATACACTTGGTCAGGAGTGAATAGTTTGAGAACACAGAATGATAACAGTTTATATTTCTATGTTTGAGAATAAGCGCTTTTTCAGATTATATATTGCTACTATTTGTAAGTAGTACTATACTATTACTTATTCTGTGATATTGCTTTGAATTTCCAATTTTATTAACACATATAACTAGAATACAGTTAAATGCTATTTCAAATGTAGGCTTTATGAAATGACTTAACGCGTGACTTAATACAAACTGTTCATTGAGTCCAACATAGTAATTATTTCGATAAAAGCTTGTATTGATTTATAGGTGACCTACTTTGGAAACTGTACGAGTATAATAGATTTACTAATGAGATCTAGTTACGTATTAGAAGTTTAAAAGTTCGGGCATAATTGATAAGAACATCAATCAGTGGTGGTTTTTATTTTTTAACCCCCGACGTAAAAGAGGAGTTTCATAAGTTTGACCAGTGTGTCTGTGGTATAGTTATTAGATGTATGTCTTTATTTTTGTACGATTTTGATTCTATTTTTTTTTGTTTGAAAACTGACGTGATTGATATGGTTCTTAGCTACTATTTATTAGCTGTTGCACGCGTCTTCGCCCGCGCAACTTTATAAAATATAGCCATATATATATAACTTATAAACAACTTAATAAATATAAGCCATAAAATATTATAAATCTCTATCTCTATATATATATTTATATAAAAATATCGTGTCACGTTGTTTGTCGCCGATGAACTCCTAAACTACTGAACCGATTTTGATAAAACTTCGTAACTGTATGTGTAATATAGTCCAGCTAAAAAGATAGGATAGTTTTTATTTTGAACCCGGGCGAAGCCGGGAGCGTGTAGCTAGTAAAATATATAAAATATGATACTCGGTGATGATATAGCTTTCAATAGGTGAAAGAATTTTCAAAATCGATCCAGTATAGTTTTTGAGTTTATTCAGTGAAAGAGTAACAAACACAAATCTTCTCTCTTTATAATATTAGTATAGAGATAAGTTTTATATTTTATGAGTAACTTTTTCTAAATGTATGGTGCTTTATTAAAACCAAAAAATGTACAAAATTAGATTAGGTATAAAATGCCCGCGCGTGATTTCCACCGGGAACCGAACCTGGCACGATTGATTTACGATCACTTCGTGACTTGATGAATGCACACTAGGTATGTCTTAATGGGCGAGTTTTAAGTTTATTAAAAAAAATGCAACATACCTACGTGTTTATCGATGAGAACTACTGTCGAAAAAATATTTATATAAATGTTTCTGTACGGCATTCTCAGTATAATCCGCACTATAATATTATAAATGCGAATCCGCACTATAATATATAAAGTATGTATGGATGTGTGGATGTATGGATGTTTGTTACTCTTTCACGCAAAAACTAGTGAACCGATCACAATGAAATTTTGCATACACGTTGTCTGGGACACCAGAAAGGACATAGGGTACATTTCATCCAGAAAAAGGGACAATTCCCGAGAGATAAATAAAAAATAAAAAACTACACCTGGCCAAAGTGTTATAGCAACACGAGGTCAAGCGTTGCTTTTTTTTTAATTTTCAACGTGGACGAAGTCGCGAGCACCAGCCAGTACTTTAATATTTCATACTTTTTCCGAATGATGTATTGCATGGTTAATGCGAGATAATTCTAGGAAAACCTAGAACTAATTACATACGAGCGTAGTCACGGGATAAAACTAGTATATGTTACGTGATTTAAGATACTCATTGTTAGTGTATGATGTAACACCAACTCATTGTTAAATGTATGTTATCGTAGATTATACTATATTGACTTAAGTTATCAGTTTCCCACGAGGCGCGGTGGGTTGATGGTTTGATGAAGGCATGATAAACTGCAGCTTTTCTTTAATTTTTACAAGTTAGTAGTTTTGACGACACGTTTGGTCTAGTGGCTAGTAAACCCTAGCTGTTAACCAAACGGTCGCCGGTTCGAATCCAGCAAGGGGTGAATGTTTATGTGTTAACATTTTACCTTTGTACCTGAGTCATGGATGTTTTTTATTTATAATATGTATGTATTTACAAAAAAAAAGTAATCTATGTAGTATATCAACTGTCTGGTATCCATAATACAAGCATTAGTTGCTTAGTGTGGAACTAGATGGTGTTCTGTGGAATGTGTGAAGATATTATTATTATTACATTTGATTTCAGTCCTTAATTTGATGAGCTCGTTAGCCGAGTGGTTAAGGTGAGTTTGCCTAATGCTCTATCCCAAGGGTCTAAGTTACTAAGGAGTTAAGTATCCTATCATTCCTATCCTGCAGACTATTTGATGCTGTAGCTTCGGATCAAGGTTGAACCATGTCATTAAAATATATCCGAAGTAAACGAATATGTCGAAGCTGTGATAGTTAAATAAAAGACTTTCGTCAACCAAGAAATAGGCTGATGATGGTCCTCCAACGCTTTAACAGATCTTCATAAATTATAGCTATAAGAACGATCAAGTCAGCTTTCAAACAAAAAAAAAACCGGATCAAAATCGGTTCATGCGTTTGGGAGCTATTTCACAGATATCACAGAAAGTCAAAATTATAACACCCCGTTTTTGCGTCGGGCGTAAAAAAAAAATTAGTGTCACGTGCCCGATTCTATTCTTACTTTGACCGTTTCATATGTATTGTATGAATTCATAGAATGTATATATATGGAACAAAAAGCATTCAAAAAGAGCAATCATTATTCGGACGTCCAAATAAACAATTTTTTAAATTATTTTATTTTTCGAGCCAACGACGTGTGTGATTTCATTTCGAGATTCGTTTAATTTTTCCGTCCTATTGGACGAGCTGAGCTTTTTGTTGTGTTCGGTGTTCAGTCATGAATGAGTGAACCTTTTAATTAAGGAAGACTATTTAAGTAAACCTATTTAATGTATTGTATTTATAATAGTGTATTGTAATGTATTATAATTTATAATAATGTATTGTATTTAATGTAATGTATTGTGTTATCCATATTAAATAATAAATACGGAACTATAAATTAGTATGTAAGTATAATGTAAATAAAACGGCTTCCGCGGAATATCAATCAATCAATCAATCAAATCAGCGTCATGATGATCAATATCATCAAGACTAAGTACATGCTGAGCGGAGTCCATTTTGTTAAACTTTTTTATACCAATCCGTACTAATATGGATGTTTGGATGTTTGTAACTCATTCACGCAAAAACTAGTGAACCGATCACCATGAAATTTTGCATACACGTTGTCTGGGACACCAGAAAGGACATACGGTCCCTTTCATTGTTCAACGCGGACGAAGTCGCGAGCACCAGCTAGTATTATAAATGCGAAAGTATGTTTGGATGTTTGTAACTCTTTCACGCAAAAACTAGTGAACCGATTGCCATGAAATTTTGCATACACGTTGTCCGGGACACCAGAAAGGACATACGGTCCCTTTCATTGTTCAACGCGGACGAAGTCGCGAGCACCAGCTAGTATTATAAGTGCGAAAGTATGTTTGGATGTTTGTAACTCTCACGCAAAAACTAGTGAACCGATTGCCATGAAATTTTGCATACACGTTGTCCGGGACACCAGAAAGGACATAGGGTACCTTTCATTGTTCAACGCGGACGAAGTCACGGTCACCAGCTAGTATAATGTATAATTTAATTTAGAACGTACCAAATAAACATTTTTCTTTCTTTCAATATCAATACCTATCGCAATCGCAACGTATTAATATTAAATTAATGTGATAATATTATTTTTTGAATGAACTAGTGGTTTTCCATTGCTCTAATGGTGGAATTGTATCGCGAATAAATAAATCCGTTGTAAAATACGAGCTACATATTTTAAAGGTATTTTAAGTCCTCCTTGTTTAAGAATTCAAGCCACAATATCAAAATAGAACGCAAAATAGGAGTGTCACAAGTTAGACCTGTGGGTGTGTCTGTGTATTTGTGTCTGTTTCTGGCATCGTAGCTTCCAAACGGATAGATCGATTTTGATCCGGTTTTTTTCATTTGAAATTTGGGTTATCAAGATGGTTCTTAGCTTAAGATATTTATGAATATATGAATATATATGAATATATATTATCATAATTATATTTATTTATTATGATCAAGATAATTTATGAAGATCATCAGCCCATTTCCCAATTGACGAAGGGATCTCACTAACTTCCATGACATTGACATGGTAATCTTGATTTGATGCTGCAGCATCAAGTAGTCTGTGTGGCACCCAAATCCTCAGCAATTTACACTTATTGTGTAAATTGCTGAGGATTCATAAAGCCTACATTTGAAATGAGGATACTTAGCGTGTTTGGGCCAGCTTGGGCTCAATAAAAAGTCGGAGGTTGGTTTAGGTATAATTTTTAATTATAGCTTTTTATTATTATTATTAGGTATAGCATTTATATTTCACTTAAAAGCCGTTAAAATTAACGCCAAAATCAATTAACGAGTGAAGTTAGAAACATTACATTATATATCCTATAGAAATAATGTTTTTTAATTAACTTAAAGCACTTAATAACAGAGTATTTAACTTCATCCTCTCATTCGTTTATTACGCCCCTGAATAGAGCATTAGAGCCGTCAACAGAGCCCTACACGATAAATATACAGCCGAGCCGCAATCGTATATCAAGGCGACTTTAATGTGCCTTGGTAATCAACTGCACCTATAAAACATTACCAAAACGTAAATAAACTCCAAATGCATCCTTTAGTGTATACATAAATAAACTGTGAATAGGCATCATCAACCAGTTGTTGTAAATATACGAATATGAATCGGATGAGAATCATGTGAATCAAATTTTATTCTATTTTATTTTATTCATAATAAGAATTCCAAATTCAATTCAATTGTCGTAAAATTTAAATATTATCACGTACCGAGTTCGAGACTCGTAAGAAACGTTCATGATAACGCGACAGTTTACTTATTGTATGTATCGATCGTCGACTAAAATGCAATATTTATCAGAAAGGAGCTCACCTTGAATATATGTAAACAAATTGACATAAGCGATGAGGATTATCCATTTTTTCATTCCAAAACAACACATTCCGGTCCGAAACATAGTGATGCACACTAGTAAAACACTACACCACAAGTTTTAATTCATCTCAATCACATTTTCACACAAAATTAATTAAACTTCGTGTAAAATTATTACAAAGCACAACACCGAAGCGTTATCCGATAGTCCGCCATGTTCGTTTACCCAGCGAAACCGACTACGAGCGACCGACTGCCGGCTTTCGTTTCGTTCGGGAACTCAATAGCGAGAGGGCAATGCCCTGCCTGTAATCATCTCACTTTAAAATGAAGTCAGCTGCATGCATTGGCGTTTATGTTCTGTAATGTGAAGTTAGAAACAAGTAACACCATAAAACACAATCGATCGACTCTGTACAATCGAGGTAACAGACTAATATATAATATTATCACAAGAAGCAATTTAAGACGGTTTATATTTATTTTATTATATTTATATGTGACATAATCAATTTTCCAGTTTCGATGTTGTTTAGTCAGATTACGTTATTCGTCATTCCGGTATGGAATTCTTTCATTTTTAAATACCTATAAAAAAAACCTGTGTGTGCCCGATTCAGCGTGATCTACCCGAGGTTAACTTCTCAGCAATAAACTCACCTAAATAAATCATAATTATAAAATCATAATCTAATCATTTGACCTTACCTACCAAGGGTCTTAAAAACTGGCGAGGAAACCCAACATTATTATTACTGTTAAAAATTCTAACGAATAAATGCAAGCAGTAGTAACAAAAATTATAAGCGCTAAATGCTACTAGGTACACTGTTCTAAATTGTTTGACGTAAAATGAGAAATAACAAAAAAATAATGTGTCTATATTATTGATTTTACTCAGGAGGAAGCTAACTCATCAATTTATATTTATATGAAAAAATGTAGGTTACCATGTACGTTTTTTATATTAAGGTTATAAAATAAATTATTATAAATGGTTCGTTTGCAATAAAATATATTGAATATCCTTAAAATTCCCCAAATAGCACGTCAGATTTCTGTGAAAAAAAAAAAAATACTTCAATTCTAGTAGTCTGTGTCATATGTTTTGTGTCTCCTGTCATTTCCATACAGAGTACTATATAATCACAATTCACAACTTTGTCACTTTTCGGCTAATAAATTATTATTTATTATTATCAAGTTACAACGGATTTTAATGCGATTTGGTTTTCACTAATGGCAAAAGCGTTAAAGGAGGAGATTTTCATATGTAATTTTTATAAAAAAATCCGTGCGAACTTTTACATGTGAGTTGTGGACCTTGCGGTGGGTGGTAGTTGTTTTTGTGGTTGTGTGCTCACGTGGGTGCCAGGCCAGCCAGGGTAGTCAAACTAGTCAATTCTATACTTGAATTGATTTGAAAATATTGTCAAGTTTCAAAATCATAGAGTAACTTGCTCAAAACGTTAAAAATGGATAAAGCTATTATTAAACGTCGTTCAGCAGTAAGTACCTATTAATAATCTCATTTAGATAGATTTAGACCTTCTTAGTAATTTGCAACAATAATCTTCAACAAATTAAATATGTTGCTTTTATCTTAAATAATAATTTTACTGGTAACAATATTGTAGATTGATAAATCATTAACATCATGAACGTAACCTATACACAATATAAATACTATATAAAGATTTTCATACACATTCTAGACTATTTTTTTTAAGACGGCTCTTTAGACGGCCGAAATTGCTTGCCATGCATTTACGTGCTTGTCAAGAATACTTTTTGTGGCTTGAAGCAACAATCAAGAATTCATTTGTATTTTAGTCACAACAGGTAAGTGGTAGGTGGCTACCGTCGCCTATAACTCAAACAACGACATAGATACTTCAAGTGCGCTGCCGGCCATAGAAGGATTAAGGATAAGGAAGGCACATGGGAAATGGCTTTTGCATCCTTTACTCACTGAAACAGCTTATAACATCGTGTTATTTCACAGTGGTCTTCTGTAAATGGTTACTGCCGCCAGATATGCTGCCCGAATGACTGTGATATGCAGTGTGCCCTGCCACTACAAAAAATTAAACTACTTATTAAAGGCCTAATGGAGAGTTGCAAGTATGTTGCAAGTTGAGCTTTCGTCATAACTACAAATTATTATTATTATTATTTTCAGGTGATTAAAAGTGTATCTATATTGAAAGAATTGGAAAAGGAGATAACTAAGGTAAGTAATTTTTCTTTGCTTAAATCCCTTCATTATAAATATTAAGTACTAAATCAACTTAAGACTGGTGGAACTTATTGTTCTTTCTGTAATTTTCTTGTTTCTGTTTTACTCTTAAAATATAAGAAGAGTTGCAGAAACAGTATGGCGGCCAACAAAATTGCTCACTTTATCTATAACTGGCTGTTGCATGTGACTTATAAAATATAGCCATCGCTAAACTGCAGGTTAAACGCATAAACATCAGATTAATCATTAAGTTAATCAGATGTTTAGGGTGTTTAACCTGCATTTTAGCAATGGTAAACAACAAAATATTATTAAATGGCTGTTTAAATTTTAAACAGCTGCTTAAAAACTAACCGTCTGTTGGTGAACTCGAGCCTAACTGTGACCGATTGTAAGTGTGTGTCCTATCACTGCTAAATTAAACATATATATATACACCTATTTATTCCACTTTTAGACATGCCCAGATTGTAACTCGCAATTAACCTACTCAATGATGGGGATAAACGAGTTGGTACTCATGTGCGTGAACAGACTCTGCGAGTTTCCATTGAATCGTATGTCACTCGAAACTGTCTTGGTTAGATTCATGGACGACGATATGGACGACACAATCTCAAACGCAACTTCCAGAAGTAGCAAAATTGATGCAGCTCAAAGTGAATTGGAGATGGAGAAATTCAAACATGAATTGAACATATTGAAAATGTTACACGAGGATTCAGAAATGGAGGAAACGGCAACAGGTGTAATTGTACCTGTGAGCTATGAGAATCTATCGAGGAATGAAGTTATTGTAAGTATCATTTAAGACTAGAGGGCTCATATGACTATTAGCTGATGACCGCGACTTTGTCTGTGTTGAAAAATAAAATATTTTTCTATAACACTTTGGCCAGGTGTTAGTTTTTTATTTAATTTTAGATGATCCCTCGGGATCAGCATTATATTTCTGGATGAAAGGTACCCTATGTCCTTTACGGCATCCCTGACAAAACATGTATGCAAAATTTCACGATGACCGGTTGAGTCGTTAAGGTGTGAACAGGTAACGGACAGAGTTACTTTCACATTTATATTATTAGTAAAGTAAAGTATGGATATTACAAATTTTTTTTGGAGTTGTGATTCATAATCTGTCTACCCTATCTTTAGGCGAAAAATAATGAAAATTTTCATGGCTTGTTAAGGGAGTGAACTGTACCAAAGTATTAAGATGCCTTGAGCCATCTTGTCTGCGTAGTTACCCAGACAGTAATTTTTTTTTATAATAATATAATAATAATATAGCTCTTATATCCCGACACTCCTTTCATATGAAATATTTCTTCTTTATTATATTATGCTTTGCTATAATATGTCCCGGAGTTCGGTGTGCCTCTTAGCAAAGGCCTCCTCTAACGATTTCCATTGCTCTCTATCCTTTGCAACTCTTCTCCAGTTGCAACCTACTGTTAATTTTAGTTCATCCTCTTAGGGAGGATGAACTAAATTTTTTTTTATCAAGCCACAAACAATCTCTAAATTTTTCTCGATTCAGGAAAAACTTGGCGTGACTAGACGACACCGAGATACAATGTCGGACGGTTTCCCAAAGGTAAATAAAACTATTTGATTAATTCATCGTCATCGTCACGAGCCTGTGTCTCTCGACTGTTGGATGTAGGTCTCTCCCAAGGCTCGCAATCGCATCCAGCCGCGTCCTGCGAAGCCTCTTAGTGCTTGTTCACGTTGACTCGCTGACGCGGAGGCGGGCGCGGTTTTGAAATATCAAAAACACACCATAATATGTAAGTGTTCAGGTTTACGGCGAAAGTAACTGGCAAGCTAGCGACATTAAACTCTTTTTGGTGTTGTTTGTGTGTGTTCACGTCGAACTAGCGTCAGTTAATATTAACCAATTTGAACTTGTCGCTAGAAATGTGGAACTTTTTTTTTTTTTTCATTGTGTCGTTCAATACACAGCAGTTTTATCAGTGAATCATTAAAAATAAAAGATCGTAGTCCGTCTATCTTTTCAACCTCGACGACACGTTAAACTCGCGCAAACGCAACATCCACCGCGACCGCACCCGCGACCGCGCCCGCTCGTTCCTACATGAACAAGCACTTAGGCTAAGTTCACATGAACGCGCGGTAAAAGTTCTACAAACATGTGTCGACCTGTTCAGTTGATCCGCGCGGTGAACATAGCCTTAGGCTTTGAACTCACGGAGCGATCTTCACCGGCGTCCGCCTGTCGCTGTTTTATTTCTATTCACTAGAACGCAGTTTTGTGCGGTTCGCAGTAGCGGGCGATGATCGCAATACGGGCGGTTAAAAACGCGGTTAAATTGTGACGGATTTCTGTACGCGCGTCCGCCAGAGCCGCGAGTGACCGCGAACCGCGCGGTTCTACAAGTTGCCCATCATAGCCGCGCGGTTCTACAATTTGCCCGTCAGAGCCACGGCTGACTGGTAACCGCGCGGTTCTACAATTTGCCCGCCAGAGCCACGAGTGGCGCGGTTCCACAAGTTACCCGCCGTTGCAGCGGGAGCCGCAAACAACCGCGACCGCCGCGGGCATAAATCGCGTCGTGAAAATTGCTTTCTACATTTCTATGTACTACGTGTTCTGAAAAGTGTTTCGGTCCCGCAACCGCGGCGGGCGCGAGTGAAAATCGCTCCGTGAGTTCTAAGCCTTAGGTCGTTTGCCCGTCTCGACCTGATTAATTACATATTTTAAATTATAGCGACAATCGACTGCGCAAAACTTTATTTTAGTGAATGTATACCTGGAAACTAATTGGCTGCTTATAACTTTTCAATAAATCCATTATCGTGGTTAGCCTTTTGATAAGTGTTAGAAACAATGGTTTTGGTACAGAGTAAAAATAAGAATATAGTAGTATCCTAATTAATACATACTATAGAGGAAAATGATGTAGATGTGGCCTCTTATTTGATTTAAAGAATCATCCAATAATAAAAAATAAAAAAAATCTGCTTCCTTTATTAAGTTTATCGTTTTACAATAGTCTTCGGTTTCGTTCACAATTTGCTTTTATTTATTATTTTTCCTTCAATGTTGAATTGGTTTAACGCAAAAGTTTTGATCAAAGAACGAAATGAAATCTCTGTGATACAGATGGTGATGAATGTACCCATACCCATTTAATAGATATTTTATTGATATTGATATTTTATTAGAAACTAAATTGAGAATTTGAATGTCTAGTGTAAACCAAAATGAGAAATCAAATTATTAGAATGTCTAGTGAAATGTTGACTACATCTGAAACGTCACTTTGACAATGACACTATTTCTTTGTTTTTGACTTTGACAATGACATTTTTGATCTAGAATTTCAATGCAGACTATGAATTAATATGGTATTATTGAAATATTAGTCCAAACTATAACAGCATTTACATGTTAAACAATCCTCCCAGCCTTCCTGTAAATGGAGCGCCCTAATGACTTGATATATTCTGGTAAATGAATTGAATGTCAAAATAATTTTATGTATGTTTGTCTTTAGATGTACCTAATTATCAATAATGAAAGTATCTAATTGATATTTTCATTAGTTTAACTTGCGGCCTTAGACTGAAATATTTTTCATTATGACACGCCCGACCGGCGTGTTATCAAAAGCACGAAATATAATTGAATCAAATAATTAAAACGTCTAGTGAAATGTTGACTACATCTGAAACGTCACTTTGACAATGACATTACTTTGTTTTTAACTTTGACAATGACATTTTTGATCCCGAATTTCAATTCAGACTATAATTAACGAACTTGACCTGACTGCTTTAGACTTGATAGACCTGTTTTGGAAAACTAAGAAAAATTATAGACTTGACTTGACTAACTAGTGTCGGGATCTGCTACTTTTGATTTTAATTTCAATTTTGCCTTTATTTAAAAAAAAAGCTATTAAAAATTGATATTTTTACTAATGACACTGGCAAAATCATAACGCGACAATCGACATTAACTTGACACTGGCAGACAATGGCCATTTTAAAATGAGCCGCATTGCCATTTAAACCTAAGAAGAAGAAGAAGACTATAATTAATGTGGTATTATTGAAATATTCGTACAAACTATAAAAGCATTTACATATTAACCAATCCTCCCAGACTTCCTGTAAATGGAGTGTCCTAGATTCTTCGTTCACTGCCCCTAATGACTTGTTATATTCTGGTAAATTAGATTTATGTATGTTTGTCTATAGATGTAATGATCAATAATAAAAGTAATTGATGAACTGTTAGTATGTTACCTCTAAATATATTTTTTTATAGATAATTTGACATCTATGTTTGGAGTTTTTTTTATATAAAATACCCAAAAGGGAGATTTTTCACTAGGATCTAGTCTAAGGGCCTCTTTCACCAACTACAAGTAAAGTGTTGATTAGTTACTTTTAGAAATAATTTTATGTTTTATTAAATTATGCACTCGCTTTACTGTATTCTTCGATAGGCGAATTTTTTTATTATTTTCTTTTTAACGTTAACGTACAAACGTTAACTCATTCATCGTCTCCATCATTCCCGGTGACCGGTGACTTTAAATGGCGGTTAGCCTACTTGACACTTTACTCAGAGTTGGTGAAAGAGGCCCTAAGACTAATAAGTAATTTTATTTTAACCAAACTTCTAAGTGTATTTAAGAATAGCGTCCTTTAAGACCTTTCTTAGTGTCTAATACCCTTTAACCGCTTGGTTTTGTAGGAGTTGTCGTGCCCCTAGCGCCTGACTCGTATTTTTTTTATGAGAAAGCAACTCAATGATTTAAAAATAAACATTATATACAAATTTTAATAGAGGAATTTGTCGTATATATCGGGCTCTACCGAAATGGACACGAAAATGATTGTCGGATAAATCCGACTCTGGAGCACTTTTGTTCGTGTCTTTTAAGTACTGTCACGATTCATTGCATTTTTTTTTTAAATTATTATATTACAATAAACTAACTCAAAAGGTTAATATGAGAGTTCGTTTTAGTCTTATCACTAAAAAAATCTGTGTTGTCGAACAGCTGTATTGCTTCGACATTCATATGATGATATACTAGCTGATATAGATATAACTGACTAGATATATAGATATAAACAAAGACAGATGACTTCCTATCTCGTTAATTTAATTAGTAAGAATTATTTTGACGAGCATTGAAAACATAATGAAACTAGCTGGTGCCCGCGACTTCGTCCGCGTTGAACGATGAAAGGTACCCCATGTCCTTTCTGGTATCCCGGAGACAACGTGTATGCAAAATTTCATGTTGATCGGTTCACTAGTTTTTGCGTGAAAGGGTTACAAACATCCATACATCCAAACATACTTTCGCATTTATAATATTAGTATAGATTATTGTCTGAAATAAAAGTAGGTAGGTATGACAAAATCAAAATATATTTCTGATAGACAATATACATCCAGATAACTATTGGGTGATTTACGCTAAATTCAAAAGAATAGCGAAATTGTTTTCTATTAGTATGTATTTTTTTATTGCAAATAATATACACAAGCTTTGCTCATTTATCGCTTTTTCATTAGTGAAAACCGTATCGAGATTCGTTGGATAGTTTACAGAATAATTTTATTCCCGTTAAACCATTAACGAAATCTAGAAATATTATATCGATCAGTTCATCAATTTACACGTTTTGTTATTGATTGTTTAACTCAAAAACTATTGCAACCGTTTTGAGACTAACAAAAAGTCAATGTTTACAGGTAGGTCTGTACTTTCATATTAATGAGTTTAAAAACACCACGACGTCATCCATATAGTTCAAGCGGCGACTGTTGAAAACCGTAAGTTAGGTTATCAGGTATAAGTAGCAAAATATAATTCTTTTATATATATATAATTCTAATATAATTCTTACACTTTTTCAACGGTCGCCGCTTGGATTATCATTAATATGTTTATTTTATTCCAAAAACTACTGCAACTGTTTTAAAACTAGCAAAAACTCAAAAATTGTAAAGGTATGTACTGAGTACTGTGACATGGTATTTGAGCTTTTAAAGAAACTTTTCCCATCTTCAAGAGATATATCTTTTAATTTCTCCAACCGCTTACAGACATGTCCGGATTGTGGATGGGACTTGGAAACTGTCATAGTGGACTATGATAGGGTCACGTTTTGCTGTACCAACGATGAATGCTGTTTTCCAATCGGTTACAAAGGTTTAGAATATGATCAGATATTTGTAAATTTGAATAACGAATTCAAACCTGCGAAGCTTAAAAGTGAAATGTGTCCAGAACTAATGATTCTGGACAAGCAACAGAAGCAAATCATGCGAAGTGCGAAATACCTGGAGAACGATATTAAGGAGTTGAGGAAAATTGATAATAAATTTAAAAACAAATTGAATAAGAAATACAGAATAGAATCTAACAGTGAACCGATTATAATGAATAAATCGTGGCTCAGACGTTTGGAAAGCATACAGAAGTGTTCAAAAGATAAATTAGTTACAGACGAAGAGATGAAACTTTTGCAAAGACCTAAAGAAAATAAAGTGATTCTTGTAAGAGTGGACACATGTGATGGTGTACCTACGTTTACAATAGAAAATGTAAATGGTGACGGTTAAGTTGCCGTTCTTAATTAGAAGAACTTATTTTCGTTACACGCTGTAGTACCTGTCTCTTGTGATGTATTTGCACGATTCAAGTGAATAAGTGATAGCTTAGTATAATTTAAATTAAATGTATATATAACTTATTTGTTTGTAGCGACCTGCACCAGGCTTGGCATAAAGTTGAAATTTTTAAAAAAATCTTTCCTAGTGGATGTTTAATTTATAAAATAAAGATATGTATCAAAGATCAATTTTGTATGGAGATCAGTTCATCAGTTTTTTTTTTTTTTTTAGTTTTAAAAGCGCTTAAGTTAAATAGTTTTTTTTTTTAATATATAAAATAGACCTTATATTTTATAATAATGTTTTTTTTTTAAACATACTTATCATTGATAGTTCATGTACACATTCATATTGTTTTTTCAACGAACGGTCTAAATTTGTAGATGTAGCACAAAATGCAATATTTCATTATTATTTTTTTAACGCTTATGTTGAGTTAATTAAACTTATAAAAGTAGAAGAGAGTATTTTTTTAATTGGGATATTTTGGATATTACGACCAAAAGCGACTCGATAGAGAAATTTTGGAAAATATGAGTCGCTAAAAATAGAATTTTACATTATAAAAAGTAACTTTTAATTGGAACAAAAAATAATTATAGAATAGTAGTTAGTATCCTGTTCCATTTTTGTTTTGTTTGTATTATTGTTACGTGAATCACAATCATGTTATATCGTCAACAATATTCATTTTACTTTTAAAACTCATGAATATCTCAACATCCAATCTTTTAGTTAACATATATCTGCAAGTTAGTCGGGAAATATTGTAACACAACAATACTCTTTCCTTAAATAAAGTGATATTTATTTTCTACATTTTTAAGTCTTTCATTTGTCCTATTAATTAAGTGCTAAGTGTATACCTACATAAATAAATAAATAAATATCTTCACACATTCCACACAGCGCTATCTAGTTCCACAGTAAGCAACTAATGCTTGTATTATGGTTACCATAGAGTTGATATACTACATAGATTACTTTTTTTTGTAAATACATACATATTATAAATACAAAACATCCATGACTCAGGTAAAAAGGTAAAATGTTAACACAAAATAAACATTTGCCCCTAGCGGGATTCGAACCGGCGACCGTTTGGTTAACAGCTAGGGTTTACTAGCCACTAGACCAAACGTGTCATGCTTGGTTATCTTACATCGAACAAACAAAATCGATTCTATTTTAATAGGTATATAAATCACAAATTATTCCTTTTTAAAAATATATAGACACACAAAGAGCATAAAAGCAGAGTAAGCTTCAGTTGACGACAAAAAAACTGATTTTTTTTTATATTTTCTAGACGACCATGATACAAAATACAAAGATCTGTTCTGTTACCGAACGTCGTTACTACATTTCAATTATTATTTGCAATAGACAAAAGAGTTCTAAAATGGACATTTTGTGAAGTGGACCATATGTAGGTAAATAAGCACTCTGTGTATATTACTTAATTATATTTAATAGCCAACATATATGGGCTTAAGTGGAGCTATTACTATTTATTTATCAATATTAAAATGCCTACTCTGTCAGTAAATTGTTTTTATAACATATAGAGATCCAGCACTTTACACGGCTGATGCTATGGTATTCTTTTTGAAATATTGATTTGTAACATCGCTTGTAAATAATTGTATTAATCCATGGTAATATAGGTCTTTTTTTGTATGAAAATTGTAGGTATTTGACTGTTTTTACTTAAATAAATAGGTACCTAAAATGAAGTTTTTAGGTTAACTTTATTGTCCCTTTGAAAGTTGAGTTTAATAAAATTAAAGTTAACTTGAGGTCATAATTTAAGAAAATTACAGACAAGTAGCTAAGTAAGTACTTGATCATAATTTTATTTAATAGGCATCTTTGTTTTTTTTTATGTAACATACATAAAAAAAAAGATCGACAGACAGGCCGACGGTACTTTAAACTCTTTGCCGACGACGGTCCGCTTGATGGTAGGTAGTGTTGTGTATGACATACAAGAAGCGTACATTAGTCCCATTTCCCGTACATGACGTCAAAATGTCATATTTGTACTCGTAACTTCAAACCTCTCCGGACCACCTGTACCATTAGACAGTACCATTGGTGGTACAAATGGTACTGATTTATCCCATTAGTACCAGGGAAATAAATACAAGCGTGACACTCGACATTACTTCAATAAAAAACGTGATAAACGTATCGCTGAGGCTCAGTACGCCTCGCCTCAAAGGGATTGCTGTGCAGAACTCACTAAGTGTAGTGTAATGTAGTGCAGTGCAGTGCAGTGCAGCGTGCAGCTCGTATAGTAGTACTCTACTCGCTCACTATACTAGACTAGAGCCACAGTCGACACAATTTGACAATGAAAAGTATTGCTTTACTCTAGGAGAATCAAGTATTCTTAGTACTTATAGCTAGTCAGTTTCATTTATTTTACTTAAAAAAGCTCAGTCGATCGACTCATAATTTAGAGAGACTGTACAATATATATTTTTTGCTCTACAAAGGATAAACGTCAGTTTTGACAGTGAATGTCATTTATTAAGTTTGTTTGAAGACGTAATTTTTTATTCGAAATGGCTCGTTTACTAAGGATTTCGCGTAGATTTATTTAATTAATTAATACTTTTCTGTTATTTGTGGCAAATATAAATAAATAAAACAACATGGAGTTGATATATTCCATGAGAAGAAAACCATTGAAGTGCGAACCACCACATTTTGCAAGGTAATATTTTAATTATTGTTTACACTATAGTTTCGTCCAAAGATTTAAATCGAAAGATGCGTCCTAATCTCCCCGCTCCATATTTAAAACGCATCAAAAAATATATATAAAATCAATCGTATTAAAATCCAATGTTGTGTAAAAATTTCAAGTCAATCTATTGGACAGTTATCGAGTTTTGTTGACACTCTACATAATCTGAATTTTTATATATAACTACCTACTACATGTACAACTAAGTATAAAGTGATAACTAATTTACTTTTACGAAGAGTAACTTTCATCTTGATTAGGTACTTACATTTTATTTGTTGAAACTATATAAACATAAAAATAGGTTTTTACTTAGATAGGTACTGGCACATTGTATATATATTATGTGATATGATTATAATTTAAAATGTAGAACCAAGTGCCTATTATTTTTTTATTTCTAGGAATATTTTAATAAATTTTTTTTTATTGAATTTTTTATAAAAAAAAATTGAAACTTCATCATTGATATTTATAATCCCCTCGATCCATGCACAGCCAAACTAATTGTTGGTAATTTTTACATTCTCAAAGTAATTACTTAGTTGCGAGACACATTCGATAGAATGTTACTATTGTAAAAACAAGTACTAATATATTTTTCAGCACAACAGACCAAGAGGTGATACGTCCACTATGTACAATATCGTCACGTAATATAATAGCGTTCTCATCACCGACCGATCTGTTGGACGCCGACGGTGAAAGCTGGGGCGGTCATGTCTACGTCTGCGACATGGACACACCCTGGGACAGCTACAAAGTTACCAAATCAGTACATCCAGTGAGTGTTCTTTATTTTTGCCAGATCCCATTAGCCTGTCCCTTTTCAATACCATATCCTTAATAATAATATAGTCGGCAGCGCACTTGGAGCACCTGCCGAGTTGCTTGTGTTGTAGGCGACAGAATCGAGAGTATTCGTGAGCCTGTCTGCTAACTTAACATTAAAAAAAAAGTATTTCATGTATACTATATTTTTTTAGAACTTGTCGACAATGTAAACAAACACTTTAGTCTTTATTTCTCCATGCACTATCAAACTAGATAACCAAATTTGATTTTCTTCATAAAGTATAAACTTTCTTTTCATTCTTAACTCAATCAAATGAAAATATATTCATTAAAACTAAATAATTTCACTGAAAACTGTAATTCTAATTATTTACAGTTGACGTTAGCACGTCAAATTTAATGAAATCTTTTTTTTTCTCTTCGAAATCTATCTTGTCTCTGAAAGACAGTGATGTTACGAAATTAAATTTCAAGAAATTAAATTAAACTTAATATTTTACAAATCCAATATTCTTATACACCAGAGTAGAGTCTTTACCTGCAATGTTTTTTTTTTAATATGAAAGTCTTCGGACAGGCTGACGATCCACCTAATGGTATGTGGTTACTTTGACTTGGTAAACACAATCATCGTCACTGATGCTGCAGGGTTGATCAGGGTTGAGGATGAGGGTAGGGCAATGGAAACACAACTGCACACATGCTGTTATTTCTGTACTGGTAAGGAGGTGGTTACTGCCGCCAGACAGGTTGCCTAAATGACTGCAGAATGCAGTGTGTCCTGCCGCTGCCTGTTGCCAGATCTAGACCAAAGTTGAATTTGCAAAGTTCATTTTCAAAGTTAAGATAATACTCTCAAACATTTCTGCAATTTCTTATGGTGTCTGCAGCTGTAAATTTCCAAAATTTGTCAGTTAAAATGTAGACATATGTCATCATGACCATCATGACCATCATGACCATCATGGATTATGTAAAGAGAAATGGATTCAACTATTTTGATATGTTATTGTTATATGATCTCGGCACAATGCTGAGCCAGTAACCGATTCACATCCGCGATGATAATTTACACATTTATTTATTTTATATATATTTGATACAGTACACAAACAGATTGCAATTAAATACATGAAAACTATAAGATACATGTGTATGGATAATTATCTAAATTGCACTCCTAAACAGAGTGTACTTAACATGTTTAATTTAACTTGACTACTGATGGTATTAAATACTTAATTTATAATACTTAAAATATTATTAATTTCTGTCTTGTGGTTTTTGTGTCTTTGTGTTGAGTGAATAAAATTCTTTCTTTCTTTCTTTCTTTCTTTCTTTCCTATTGATTTGTGTATAAACAGATTTCAGCCCTCGAATGGGACAGCGAAGGCGAGCATTTATTGGTTGCGAACACAGTCGGAGAGGTATCAGTGTTTGGTATGAAAGATTATCTGCTCAACGAATGGACTTGTCTATACAGTGCCAATTTTCCAGGTCCGTTTAACTTTTTACTAGAGCGGGGTGACATTTTTTTTTTTTGATCTTTTAGGTGACATAAAACTTTTTAGGCTTTAAGACGTCTCAGGATCACTTAATTAATATGACTTGTGATCTTCGATTTTTTTCTTTTTTTTTTTAAATTCTAGACTCGCGTTACACTTGATGGTAGGTGGTCACCGTCGCCTATGAAACAAACAACGCAACACGTGCTTCAAGCAAGTGCTATGTCCATATAGTAGGGATGAGGATAAGATATTTTGGGAGAGTATAGGGAAATGGGCACGGACAAGAAGAGCAGACTTTGAAAAGTCCATTTCCAAAGTTGACCCTGTCAATAATAGAACCCGGGATGAGTGGCTCGGCAGACAACCTGACCGCTCGTCCAACGGGCTCATCATAGAACACAATAAAGACGTTTTCAGGGTTTCCGTTCAATATTAATAATAAGGTTTTTTATTTTAAGGTGAACACATAATAAAAGCGGTGTTCTTTCACAACGGTAGACGAGTGGTGACCGTTGATAAAAAGCCGGACGCACCTATAGTCGAACGGATACAAATATTAAGGTGTGCCCCCACCTTGAAGGGGTTTGGGTGAGATATTTTTTTCTTTCTTTTTATTATAAATAAATAAGTTAAAGGCTTTATTTCTGACATTTAAAAAAAAAATTCTATTAATTTTTTCTTTTTAGGAAGTACTTTTTTGATTTCCTTTTTGTGTCAGCTTGTCTTACCAAATTAAAACTAAACTCTTCAAATACCTTCAGTTCTTCTATAAAAATATATATTACAAATTACCTGATAATTAAAAAAAATAAAAATAAAATACAATGATATCATATTTATAGAAAAAATTTAAAAAAAAATAATCCTAAATAGCAAATGTTACTATAAATAACACTAATGAATATTTTATAAATAATATATCATTATTTAATGTAAATATAAATGTAAATATTATTTAATTTAAAATTAAATTTAAATATAAATAAATAAATTATTTAATTTAAAATTTTAATTTAAATAAAATAAAAATATTTAGTTTACGACAGGGTCCATAAAAATGATGTTTATAAATTTTTGTAACACCTTTATTATACATTATGTTTTTGCAATAAATATTTGAATCAAATTGAGGATACCATGTAGTCGCACCTTTCGACCATTTGTTTTTATTTTATTATTTATGGTGTCGAAACGTGGTATTATTTATGGTCCCACGCCACGAATGGTCCATAAGTTCAAGCTCTATGGATCTGCTACGGAGTTTCTTTGACTTTAACACTTGACAACTTGGAAAAGACCACGTTTCAATACGTATAAGGTCACGGATGTTACTTTGGATGTCGTGACGTTTTAGCCGTTTGCCATGAGTGATTGTGTGGCTAGATCATTTGGGTGATTCCGTGGCTAGCTCATTTGAGTGATTCCGTGGCTAGCTCATTTGAGTGATTCCGTGGCTAGCTCATTTGGGTGATTCCGTGGCTAGCTCATTTGAGTGATTCCGTGGCTAGCTCATTTGAGTGATTCAGTGGCTAGCTCATTTGAGTGACTCCGTGGCTAGCTCATTTGAGTGACTCCGTGGCTAGCTCATTTGGGTGACTCCGTGGGTAGCTCATTTGAGTGACTCCGTGGGTAGCTCATTTGAGTGATTCCGTGGCTAGCTCATTTGAGTGATTCCATGGCTAGCTCATTTGAGTGACTCCGTGGCTAGCTCATTTGAATGATTCCGGGAGTCATTTTTTACATTCACAGACCGATGATAGTTTGATCTCCTCGTTAACTGTTTTGGACATATTTGTTTTTTAGTGGTATAGCGTGCGAGGGCGCATGCGTAATAACTTCGACTGGGTTGGTGGGAATGGTCTGTCCGCCTCCACCGGGCGGTGGGGAATCGGTCGTTGCGACCGAGTGTCTGCGACCAGCCAGGGACCACATCACAGCCGCTAGCTTTGCTCACAAGAGTAAGTTTTTTTTTTTTTTTTAATGCGTCGCTGTCACTCCGTTCCGTATTTTAGTCGTGCGCAATGGTTTAGACGGCGGTCTGGCGTTGGCGGCGTGCGCGAGCGCATGCGTGCGTTGCTTCCTGTGCACGAGCGGCGCCGGCGGCGTGCTGGCGCTGCAGCCGCTGGCCAGCATCTGCCTGGAGGCGGGCGCCAGAGTGCGCAGCGTCGCCTGGTGGCTGCGCGACGACGCCGACTCGCTACTGGTCGCCACCGACTCGCTCTCGCTGTGGAAGCTCGGCGAGCGGTCGCACCAAGTGCACAAGCTCTTCGCGAAAGCCTCCGGCGCCACTCCCGACAAGCCCAAGACGGACACCTTCAACGCGGTGGTGAGTGTTCGGCACGCGAATCAACAGGCTCCGTCTAGTCACTACAAGCGTGGATTTCGTAATTCTATAATAAGATTCCCCTTTCTTCCATCGGACATACAGACGTACAAATGTTTACCGTCCTCATCTTGTCGTTTTTCACCCCTACATATAGGACCAAGCGCTTTGAAACATTTTTTATAATGCGCACTGCCAAAGGTTTGGAACTCCTGAGCTCATATAATACAAATATTTTCAAAGTTTCAAGTGAATAGGCATCTTCTGGGTTGAGAATGAGGTTCGCTCCATCTTAGGCCTCATCAAAGCTACACAGTTGGTTGTTGGTCAACAGCAAACACATCTTTTATAAAAAAAAAAAAATACAAAAAACTACGAACTCTATGGAACATTTAAAAGTGACATAATAATTAATGCGTAGAGCGTCAACCTGTCATCTGTCATTTGAAACCAACAAAACGTCTGTCGTTTGAAGAAAATGCGACTTTACGTGAACGCATTAGAGTTTAAAATGAATAGTAGAAGTTGGTCGTTACTAATAATACCTTTCACCGTTTTGACTCCGCCACGATTTCCGTTTTAGGCGTACTTGACATGTGCCGCTTTGGCATTTGTCACGCTAAATCGACACTTGTAATAGTTAAATAAATAAATAATAATAAATATCTTCACACATTCCACACATTCCACACATCACCATCTAGTTCCACAGTAAGCAACTAATGCTTGTACTATGGATAACAGACAGTTGATATAATACATAGATTACTTTAAATACATACATATTATAAATAAAAAAACATCCATGACTCAGGTACAAAGGTAAAATGTTAACACATAAACGTTTGCCCCTAGCGGGATTCGATCCGGCGACCGTTTGGTTAACAGCTAGGGTTACTAGCCACTAGACCAAACGTGTCGTGTCGTGTCGTGTCGTGTCGTGTCGTGTCGTGTCGTGTCGTGTCGTGTCGTGTCGTGTCGTGTCGTGTCGTGTCGTGTGTCGTGTGTGTGTTGAATGTACAGTGCGTCCGATGATGGACAGGTCTGGCAACAGATAGGCGCGTGGCAGCCCGACGGTTCGGGCGCCGTGCACGTGACGACCTGCCGTCTCCCACCGTTCTCTCCACATTCCCCTCACGCTGTACTGGCCACGCCTCGGTCGCTCCATCTCCTCGCGAGGGACTCCCACCACTATGTGAGTCATGACCACTTTCAATAGCCACCTTTTTAACGAACAAAACGTGCGTGAATACAATTAGTCATAAGTGAGACACAAATTATGGGAGAAATACATTCATGTCTCGCTCGTGTAGACTTTTTTAATGAAATTTTACAACAGGATAAAGATGTCTGACGACCTGTTCCACAGTTCCATAGTTTATCAGCCAAAATTTATCAGCTATAAAGTATAAATATAAAAAAAAAAAAAAAAAAAAAAAAATTGTAATCACACACGACTTGTTGTCCTTATTGTTAGATTAGTTTGTAATACTTAAACTGTAAGTGGTTTTTTTTTTTTTTTTTTATTACGTGTAAGCTATCTATTCAAACTGTTATCATGCAAGTTCCCCTAAGTTACCCTAAAAATAAAATAAATAAATAATTTAAAAAAAAAAAAAAACAATATAACGCTTGCACTCGTGTTGCTATAACACTTTGGTCAGGTGTTAGTTTTTTTTTATTTTTTTTTATTGATCCCTCAATAGTAGTCCTTTTTTTCTGGATGAAAGGTACCCTATGTCCTTTGTGGTGTACCATAGACAACGTGTATGCAAAATTTCACGATGATCGGTTCACTAGTTTTTGCTTGAAAGAGTTACAAACATCCATACATTCAAACATACTTTCGCATTTATAATTAATATGAAGTATAGATTATTTTATTAAATAGATATCGCTGTTTCTTGGTAAATTAGCACTCTTGGTAAATATATTATAAATATTATTAACAAGCGAAAACTACTCACAAATTCGTCATTATAAATTTTTAATTAACAGTGGTATTTTATGATTTGATTATACTAGTTAGTGCGCGTGACTTCGTGTTCGTGTTGCAAAAAAAAAAAAAAACGCCTGACTTTATACTTTTGTCAAGCGTTGAAAGCTTTTTTTCGTAAATTATTTTACCATTCAAACTATTTCAAATCGAATCAGTGGTTTACCTCTTGCATACAACATTTATAAATTATTTGTAAAGATTTTTTTTTATTATATATGTAAAGGTCCTACACAGACAGGTCGACTTTTTTTTTTGCGCTCGATGGTAAGTGGTAACACTCATCAAACGTCACACCGACGTCGGTGTCATGTACCACTGAACGTACGCCGAGCGTCAAACATACATATATGAAATGGTCCTTCGAGCCGGATGAAGTGTACGAATGGTGACATTCAACAGGTGTGTTCAGCCTCAGTGACGACGTCGGGGGTCGCAGGGGTCTCGGGGGGTGCCGGGGTCGAGGGGACACCGCCCAAGAAGCCAAAGTACTCTGTGGGATCTGTGCCGGTATTGTGTTCTATAGTTTTTTTTTTTTTTTTTTTTTTTTTTTTTAAGAGTTTAGAAAAAGAAAAGCTCGTTGCGATTGTAAAATTGTACTTCTAAATTAATTCAAAAATGTCTTAACTATTTTTCGTCTATTTTTTTTTCTTATTACACATATATTAAATATATATATGCATAGAAGCGTATTTTTAAGTAGCACTAAATGTTTTAAGTATTTTTATAATAAACTGAATATTAGAGGAGATATATAAGCATATTAAGTTACTTTTGAATATTAAAAAAAATATATACTAATTTTGGAATAAAACAACCATATATATATAAAAGTCTTTATGCAACATACAATAATATGAGAATTTTTTGATGTATTGAATTTAGTTTGTGTTTGCAGAGTGGATCCGCGTGCTCAGTGGTGTCTTGTACGGACACGTCGTGGCTCGGTAGCGTCGCGGTCGCCATAGACACGCACGCTCAGCTGCACCTCTACAAGATACCGCAACACGCTCACGACGCGGGTTCGTATCTCGACTGTTCCATTCCATTCCACGGGAAGACATACAGCCCCAATTGTTGAGGTTTTGTGTTTCCAGCCGCTCCGTTGGCGGTGCAGCAGATAACGAATCTGTTGGAGTACTCTATGGTGTCTGGTTACGATTGTCTCGACGTGCTCATCACGACCAAGCCTAATCTCATTGAAAGCATATACGAGAGGTGAACTCTTCTATATATCTATTATTTTTATATTTATATACAATATATAATTAACGAGTCTGTGTACGCGTTCAATGATTGTTTTGTGTGTTACAGATTGACTGAGTCGTTTCAACGTCAGCCATATTCATTCCAACAATACTACTACCACAGTTGGCTCAAGTTGAGGATAGCGTTGTGCAGGTATTTTGTCACTACATACAGTTTACTAAATATGTGACGAAAAGTCCCAATGGGGGGGGGGCTTTTCGTCACAGTCACCTACTGTCAGTCATTGGGCAAACAAAACGAGCACATTCTAGAAACGGATTTCGTACAGGTTGTTGTAATTTTATGCTCTCAAAATACGCCTTAACCCTTTAACCGCCAGACAGAGTCGGATTGTACGTTTGCATGTTTTGAATATATGCAGAGCGTGTCCGGGCTCCGCGGGGACGCTGTCGGCGTTGGTGAGCGTGCAGATGGTGCTGGCTTGCGCGGCGGCGTGCGCTCAAGCGCTCAGATCCGACGACAAGCCCGAGGAGAAGCCGTCGCTGAGCGCGCTGCTAGACGAGCTGCCGCTGGGCGCTCTGGGCGCTGACAAGGCGCTGCCGGCGCTAGAGGCCGGCGCCGAGGCGTTAGCGCTGCAGCCGCTGCGCAGACCGCTGCAGCGAGCGCTCGACGTGGCCATAGCCGCTTTGCCGCTCACCGCTCAGCGACACGAGGTAACGTCGGTTCAGATCCGGCCCGAAGGACCATACTGTACTGTACTATTAAAATCGATCCACTAGTTTTTGTGTTTATTCATTACAAACATACAAAACAATCTTCTTCTCTCTTTATAATATTAGTAAAGTAAGTGTTAGATACACTTTGAACTTCTATACAATAATTAACACAAAATCAAAAGTTTATTGACATTGGCACGATTGGCACACATAAAATAATATATAGTGTCGCGCCTTTAATGTCCCGAGCGGCGACACTGACTAGTGTAATAAAAAAAATATAAAAATCTAAATGTTGGGCGCCAGTGTAGCCTACCAAGAAAATGAAACAGCGTGATCGGATATTACAAAAATATATTTAACGCTCGGTGGTAGGCAACACAACATTCGTGTAGGTCGTGGGTGGTCGGCCTATCTGTCTCCCCAACGCAGTGCAGGCACTCCCCTGTATGATCCAGCCGACGAAGATGGTAGATGTGGCGTGTTGGGCGTCCTGCCGATGCGTATTGGTAACGACGATGGTGATGGTAAGGCGGTGGTAATGGATTGCAGCCGACAATCAGATCTAGTGCAATCCGATGACAGAGGGATGCTTTGCCTGAGGGATTCTTTGCCCAAGGGATGCTCCTGAAATCGATAGTACCGCAGGATTACTCTCTGGTACATCTACCCTCCGATCTGGATACCCCACGACGGCAGCAGGATGAAAATGCCTGCTTAGCAGCAGTAGCATTGCCGCAGTGGTGCAAGACCAGAACGGAATTTACAAAACAAACAGTGTGAAAATAACTAAAGCAACAAAGCAATAAACAAAACAATGTATAAAAATAATAATATATAATTTAAAATAAAAAAAAAAAATTAAGTAGGTAAGTCTTATCCTACCGAAATAAACTCAAAATACATTAACAAGGTTAAAAATTTAATGCAAAGCAAAAGGAATAATGTGCCAAACAAATCATAAAATATAATAAAGCGTATGATTAGGCAAGAGAAATAAGCTGTTTTAAAATGTGATATTATAATTTATTAAATTGTGTGCCATTTAATACTCACCCTATCGCGGGAGATTTAAATATTGATGGACTTATTTATGAATCCACAAGACAAATGTAATTTAATTTGACGTCGGATAAAAATAACTTTTACTAAAAAAAATCGCACCACTTGACTAGCACGCCAAGTGGTGCGGACCTCATCATCTAAGGCCTATCTCCGACTGCCTGTCGCAAAAATAAAATCAACCGTTCACGCGTGCGTACTTTGCATTGTAGGTAACGCCCGCGCCGGTGCACTTGCACTTCGAGCGTGTACTTATTTTAGTTTTATCAATTACCCCACTATTATTATATATATATTTTTTATTATTTTTTCCTTTTTTTCTTATTTTACCCTTCCTTTCATTCACAATATGTAACGCTTCGTTACAATAGTGACATTTTGTCACCAAGTAAAGTAAATCTAGTTTGTTTTTGGAATTTAGAAATGTTCAAGAATTGAATTTATTGTCATCTGTACCCAAGTTATTAGTACCTACGCCATGTTTGTTAACCAAGACAGTGATGTAGGTGTGGAGCGCGGCCAGCGTGGCCCTCCGTAGAGTGGTTGCGGCCGCCAGAGCAGCGGGCCGCGGGGGTCGCGCCGGAGAAGTCCTGGTGCGTCTGCTGCCCCGTCTGGCCGCGTGCACCACTCCGAAGCCCGATCTGCTCGAGGAGTGCGCCTTGCTCTCGGCCCAGTGGCCCACTCCCAGCGTCTGGGAGGCTCTGCCTCACACCGGAGTCTCGGCTCCTCACTCCAAGCCTCATCCCTTTTATGTGAGACGACTATTATGTATTTCGCATGCCATACAAAACACTAGGAACTTTATGGAACATTTAAAAGTGACAAGAGAATGAACTCGTATATGTCATTTAAAGAAAATGTGACTTTACGTCGACGCATTAGAGTTTAAAATAGAAGTTGGTCGTTACTATAATTTGTCACGCAATAGTTAACGCGATGGCGTTGTTCCAGTTGGAGTACGGCGTTGAGCCGGAGGCGTTGCGTTGCGCGCCGGAGCCACCGAGCAGCGCCCAACCGGCGCCCGAGATGGACAGCATCCGCTACATGTACCTGGGCGGTGGCGCCAGACCAGCGCGGTGGCGCCAGTGCTCGCGGTGCGGCACCAAAGCGTTGGCGCCACCGCACACCGCTCGACATCCGCACCAGAGGGCGTACGACTCGCGCTTCCTGCCCAACTGTCGTTGCGGAGCGCACTGGCGTCTCTGCTCCAACCTCTAATATACTCTAGACTAGACAAAGCGCTATAACAGTCCCCTACGGTCTCTTAAGGCGCTTTGTCTCAAGACGCGCGCGTCACGATAGACCAATTTCAGAACGTGATTGTGATTCACATAAAGTAACAATAATACAAACAAAACAAAAATTAAACAGAATTTCTATTTTTTTTTGTCACTATCGATTATTACAAGTTTAACTCAAAAAGTTAAAAAAAAATTAAATGTATTTTGTGTTTTTTTTTTTACAAATTCAGACCGTTGAAAAAACAATACGTGAACATGGAATTTAAATAAAAATTATTATAAAATACTATAAGGTGTGTTTTTTTTTATTTTAATAGACTACATATTTAATTGTTAAGCGCTTTCGGATCTTGCACAACTCAAACTGTTCAGTTCTTTTTAACTACGAATAGTAGAAAAAAAGAGTTATTGGAATATAAAGAAAGATATTAACGCTCATGCCACAGGAAAAGAGGATAGAGATCAACTCAATTTTCACATTGCGACTAGAAGAGAAAAAATGTTTTTTTTGAGTGCAACCGGCTGCCTTATTATCTAACAGCAGACGACAGCAGACTTAGGCTCGAGTTCACCAACAGACGTTTATTTTTAAACAGCTGTTCAAAATATAAACAGCCGTTTAATAATATTTTGTTGTTCACAATCGCTAAAATGTGGGTTAAACGGCTTAAACATCAGATTAATCATTTTATTTTATTTAATTTAATCGAGATACAAACAGCACATCAAAATTTACCAAGTCACATACATTAGTTATAAAAACACGTTTACATTTGTGTACCAATTACTGGTATAATATGTTACATGTTGTCTGTTAAAAAATTAGAAAAAAAAAAAAGTTAATCAGATGTTTAGGGTGTTTAAGGTGTTGGGTTAACCTGCATTTTAGCGATTGAGAACAAAATATTATTAAACGGCTGTTTAAAAACTAAACCATCTTTCCTCTTTATAATATTAGTAGGTATAGACTATAGACTAAGGATTTATCATCACACAATTAAAACACAGTAAATAATGGGTACATATTTAATTTTTAGTGTATAGACAAACTAATATATACGACTTAATATACAAACTAGATCCGAAATACACCATAAAACATGTATAATGATAAACATTGGTTGGAGTGTAGCCTTAGGTTAAGGGCTGTATGGGAAAAGAGACTCAAAATGAAAAAAAAAAAAAAACCATCCCCACAACCACCCATTTTCTTAGCACCATTCGGCAGAAGACGCCAAGGGGTGACCGAAAACGTCCAGTAAACTTTTTTTTCTAGAACCAACCCGCAGCGGAATTTAACTGCATCGCTGGGGAGGCTGCGCAGGACGTTTTACTAGTACATGTACTCCCCCATACATAATTAACTTAGGCTCGAGTTCACCAACAGACGGTTATTTTTTAAATTTTAACAGACGGCTGTTTAATAATATTTTGTTGTTCACCTTCGCTAAACTGCGGGTTAAACGCCCTAAACATCTGATTAACTTATTGATTAATCAGATGTTTAGGTCGTTTAACCCGCATTTTAGCGATGGTGATCAACAAAATATTATTAAACAGCTGTTTAAATTTTAAACAGCTGTTTAAAAATAACCGTCTGTTGGTGAACTCGAGCCTAAGTGATTATATACTCTTTTCCCTCCATATACCATTTTAAACGCCGTTCACTCCTGCACATGCGACAATGGCATATCAGTTCAAGCCATTGGGCATTGTCTTTCAATTATTTATTTATTATCTAACACGTAATACAAGATGATAATAATGTCTGGAAACCATTATTAGGTTTGTCTAGACATTTTATTTCATGCCAACAACATTACACCATATATTATAATTATAAAATTACAACTCATATATTATAATTGTGTTCGTAAGAATTTTGCATCGGATTTTATTTAAGCCCTGGACTTCACCCAGACTTTGGTCTACTGATTTGCCAAAAATAAAGGTATATATGTATAAACGATTTGCCAAGTAAAATTTAATATTCAATTATATCCAATGTTTACCGATGACAGTACTATAATAATCAACAATAAAAAAAAAACGAATGCAATTATGAAAATGACATAATAAATAAAACACTAACGGACACAATTAGAACTGGTTTACAATAAATAAATTAAAATGAATTTAGCGAAAACAACTTACGATTCACTTTCATCAAAGTAAAACTAAACCGTTAACTTTAAAATAAGACCAATCAGTAAAATCTGATGACTAACATATGTCATTTGTCTATTCAATATTCATTCATCCTTTTGTGTAGCTCATGTGTATTTTTCTCTGCTCTAAATATTAAATATAAAATCTGTCTTCTTTAATCACATTAACCGAGTGGATGGTCACCGTTCTGGCCATGAACTGGTGGCTGTGGTTGACGGAATGGTTTCTGGTCTGATGTTGACCTGTTATGGGGTCCATTGTGTTTCTTTTATCCCTTATTATTTCAATGTGCACTTTTTTTTGTGAGGTCGGCTGACTAATCCAAAACACCAAACTTGGTTCTGCAGTATTCGCCCCCTGTAATTATTTATTTGTGTAGAGGTGGATCTCTTCCACCTCTACGATGTAATTGTCCCCGCCGATCATCTCCCCGTCGTGGGCTTCGCTCACCTCACACGCCAAAGAAAATAGTACATTTGAATGGCCACCACTGAAAAATAAACAAAATAATACCTACACCTCAGTCTCTATCCTTTTTTCGACCAAAGGTAGGTATGTAGAATAACATTTTTATCAAATATTTATTCAATGAACGATTTCTTACTGTAATTTTTCATTAATTCACAGACACCGACACCGACACGTTTAGAGAAAATTGGAAAATGTCTGGGGATTGAATTGAAATAAACGATTAGTTTTAGATTGATTAAAATTTACATTCCGGTTACACTAGGGAGGTATCGAGCGTCACCATTTATTTAACTTAACGCCTTTCAACGGACACTTAGATACACAGAGAGAGTTCTCCACAGAACACTATTTCTCTCGAGTTCTCCTTGTTTCTATAAAAAAATTACTCTATACTCCATTGACTCCTCAGTCCTGTCCAATCAGTCCTATTTATATTATATAGGGATTATGAAACATTAATGTGTATTTAATATATTATAATGCTAAACAACTGACTGACAATATTCGGATTTCGGGCACAAACATTATTTAACTTCTGTTGGATTAAAAAGGTTATTTCGGTAGCAACTAAAAATATTATAGAATGGCAACACTCAACTACTGTTTTAACTCATTAGATCAGTGTTGCCAACCGTACGATTAAAATAGTATTTATACGACCTTTTTCGCTTTTGTACGATGTACGATCGTGTACTCGAAATCGTACGCAAAACATACGATCTTTTCAAATCTCATAAGCGTCATAAAAAAAATTAAAAATATATATATTGTAAGTTCATTTTGTCTATATAAGAAATAACAAACAATATACTTTAACGAGCTTTAAGCTTCTTTGTATTTTTATGAACGCATCTATTAATTTTAATCTCTGTCCCACTTTATAGGAATTCCCCGGTTAGCGGGTAAGTTACCTCACAGATTATTATGTTATTTGCAACACGTCACGTCAATCTAACGAAAACAAAAATTCTGCAAACATATTAAGGAAACTGGATCATGTGTCAACTTCAAGCCATCTGAGGAGATGTTGCGAAAATTAAATTTAACTATGTAAGTACAAAAGAATAAATATTTCGACTCCCGCGCCTACCACTGTGCCTAATGTCTGATAGTGACTAGGTAATATACAAATCTCTTTCCCTAAATGTTAAATATTGTTAAGATTGAAATTAAGTTAAGATTCAAACTTAAATTTACATTACATTTTTAAATAATTTACTGTTATTTTATTGTAATTTCATTGAGTACTATTTTTTTTCTTGAATTCATGGCAAAATACGATCTTTTAGTCTTATAGTACGATCCTCTAAAAAATAAAGTTGGCAACACTGCATCAGCTCAAGTCAAGTCAATACCAATATATTGAAGTCATTTCGTTTCGTTCGTTTCGAAGCGTTTTGCGTTTATGTCCCAATTCAGTTTGAGTTGATTGAATATTGAATTGATAAAAGTTCTTTATCTGTTTTACGAATCTGTCTTTTTTCGCAACATAATATAACAGTGAAAGGGATTAACTTCTAAGTAATTTGTAATTATTATAAATGGCAGACAAAAAAGGTATTTATGCACAAAATTTTTCTTTGTTCTTTCTCCGACTGATTGGCATCTGTAACGTCAACCCTGAAATTCTTTATTATATTGGATTAGTATTTAACTATTTCTAAATCTAAACAAGGCATTTACAGTTTAAGATTTAATTTGATTAGAAAATAGACGTATTAAAGTTATTCAGACTTGACAATCGATACTGTCTAAAATCCAAGATGGATGACATTCCTTTTTCGCAATCTGCGATGCACTTTGTTATATTGTTTACATACAATTACAT
Organism: Synanthedon myopaeformis; assembly: GCA_944738685.1. NCBI lineage: Eukaryota > Metazoa > Arthropoda > Insecta > Lepidoptera > Sesiidae > Synanthedon > Synanthedon myopaeformis. The sequence continues at coordinate 4,950,379 of OX122940.1, forward strand.
TCCTAAATTATCAGTAGGTTTAATAGTATAATTATGCACTATTATAATGTTTTATTTGTCGATTTCATATATTTAATTAGTTAACAGTAATTTTAAAAGTAATCATTATTTAGCAATTTTGCTGGCATCAGTATTTCTTTTAGAGAATAACTATTTTCTGTTAAGGAAAAAGTTGTATATTTCTAGCACAAATAACGAAAAAAAAAGGGATTAGTATAATTTGCGTAGTAGTGGGTTGTCGCCATATTTTTTATAAAAAAAAATTACGTCTGTTCTGGTTTTTTTTTAATATTTTATGATATTACATTTAAAACAGCCATTTAGTATAGCGCAATGTTAATAAAAAAGTATTTAATTATAATAAATGCAACAGATCCATAAATCTGGGGTAGTCTTATATTATCCAACATAGATCATAATTTATCTGGCAAGACAACTATGACATGATATTAATATTTAATCGGAAGTTCGTAATCGTTGATAATCTCAGAGATTTGGTAATCTGTATAGGTAAATAAAAATCAATAATAGTTGCCACATGTACGACAGAGCATCACTTGAGAATAGCATGAGAGATTTTGATGAAGTTTTTTTTTTGTGTTCATAACTGTTGGGACTAGGTGTGTATAAATGAAAAATTGGATAGTATTTTTATATGAAATTGACAGAGCAATGACTGTTGAACAGCTAGTATCATATAAAAATACAAATTAGTGATCACATAAAGAGTACATACATTAGTAAAGACCTATATTATTCTCGCACAATGACGTTACAGATGTCAAGTTTCATAAATAAGCTTACTATTTATACTATGCTTGAGTTTTTAAATTCAGTTTTAAAGGATCAAACGTCTAAGCAATAAGGGATAATTTTAGTATAATATAGACTTACCCCAATTCTCATGCAAGAGTTCTAATTTTGTAAACTTTTGATAATTTAGACTGCTTACTGTTTAGTGATAAATACAAATTCCCGTCAATTACTACTTTATAAAGTAAAAAAAAGCCATCAATTGGCATGTGTCAGTTAAATATTGACATGTTTTTTGAGATAATGATATAAAACTTTGTATGGGAGGAGTGGAATGTCTGAAACATTTCAATCCTGGCCGTCGCCAGGATATTGTTTTTAAAATATAGTATCGGCGTTGGCCGCATATTGAGACATGATGATAATATATCGTTACCCGGTCCCATCCCTGATCCCAGCCGCCAGACCCCCTCTACAGGAGCCGGGCCCGCTGTTGCTGCGCCCGCGTGCCCGTCGTCTAGTCACTATCATGTAATGACATCACATAGAATTTTTCTTTCTTTATTTTTTCTTTTTGGAAAGATAGTTTAAAGAAACCAATATATGATATGTGCGTATCAGCGTGTGGACGATCATATGTGTTAATGATTCAAATGTAACCCCGCTCTATAGTGAATTGGTTGCTGTAAACATATTGGTTACAAGATATGATGTTTATTTGATTATATATTTTGTTTGACATTCAATACGTCTTTAATCTTCTTAAGCCTGTTGAAATGTTGTTTTTTTAAATCTCAAAACAGCTAAAAAACTGTAACTTCAAATTTTTTTAAAAAATACTTTATTTTTTAAAAGTTTTGTGGATTTTTTAATCCATTTAAAAATGCATATATTTTAATATAGATAACTAAAGTATACAAGTTTATAAAAATACCCTTTACCGAGCTACGGTAAAGCATTATGTTCTACAATTTATTTTAATGTTTATTAACATAATTATGGTTAAATTATTATTGCTTTTTATTAAAACAATAAATAAAAGTTTAAATAAAATAGATATATTAAAAACAGGTTATATGAATTTAAAACTACTTAAAATAATTCATTTAACATAAACAGTGCCAATTTTGTGATTCTTATTATCTCTTTTTACAATTTGATACTATGATAAAAAAACTTATAATTTTACATTAAAAAAAATGTCTGCATCAATCAAATCGCTATAAAGTTTGAATAAATAAACTAGACATTTGTTTGTGTTTTTAATATTTAAAGTCTCTGAATAATTGTCTATCTATATTAATGAAATTGAAATTATAATAAACAACATTGGTATCGATTAAATAAAAAAATAATATTCATTTTAGTCTAGTTACCTGGAAAAACTTTGAGTGACACGAAGCTAAATAAATGGTTGGCTGTACAGTAGATGTTTTTGCTTGAAATAATTGTATAGCACAAAAAGTTCTTTCAGCGCATGATCTATTTCTGTATTTATTGAAAGGGACACACAAACGTTTGTCTGGTTTCCTAGTTGACAATCTAAAAAAAAAATTAAAAAAAAATAAGTTGTTTTTTCTCAAAGTTTGATCTATTTATAGAACCTTCACAAAAATTATATATAAACAGATGAAACTTTAAATTTTCTAATATTTATTTTGATGTAAAGCAAATTTTTTGTTTTTTTCATTTCTTTTTCATTATTACAAAACATTCACAGCTTGTTTTTTTTAATTGATTTATTATTTAACACTTAATTTATTATGATATTTACTGGTTTTGCATTTTTAATGAAACTTCAAAGAAAAATGACGTAAGACGTGGAAAAAAAAATAACCAGTCAATATTAGAACCATTGCTAGTTTTTTTTTTTCTTTTTTGCACCAACACAGGAGAAGGAAGTAAACATATTAAAACTTAAAGCTTCTATAATATTATTATAGTTAAAGTATAAAAAAAAAAAAAACAAACTTTAAAGCCTTTAAAAAAAAAAAACTTCCTCCTCTTCAAGGCACTCCTTTGTAATTGGAATGTCTTGTAATTTTAATTTTTTTTGTTTTTTGTTTTTATAGTTTGATAAATAAGCTAACTTTAGTTTTAACTTAACTTTATGTGAACAATTGATTTTGCATTAAAATTTCTAATTCAGTGAACTCGTGCGTAATAATTACATTAAGTATTTGAAAGAAATAAACTCGTGTGTAATAATTACATTATGTGTGTGTAAAGTTTATTTTTATATAATTGGGCATTAAATTTATTCAATTGTTGACATTATTGAAATCTCAAAATTAATTTTTTAGATTTCAAGCATTATTGCAGCACAAAATAAATAGGTTTATTGAGAGAATAATCAATAAATTTTATTTAAATATTGTATGCTGTAAAGATGTATTTTATTTTTTTATACTTATTCCAAAGATTTTCATAAAATTTATTAAAAAAATAAATAACTTTACGAGTTAATATTAAATAAATAGAAATAGTAATTATAAAAAAATACATCTTCATTACGTTTAAGATTATAAATGTTCATTATACTAACATTAAATGAAGAATGAAACAATATTTTAAATTATTTTCATAATTGTAATTATTTTTTTATTATAAAGTCTATTGTTTTGTTCTTGATGTCTACAAAAAGAAACACTTTTTATTTTTTATTTTTGTAGACATTTTTTTACGTAAGGTGATGGAAAGCCAATGCAATAATTATTTTAGAAATCTAACTATTTAATTACTTTGTAGCCTAAATATGTTTAAATTTTATTGCATCGGCTTGCATTTGGTATGTTAAATTTACTATAATAGATATATATAATATATACAATTAACATTTTAGAAAATAAACAATTTTCTTGGGAAATTGTTTATATTCTAATATTATTTAACCGATGACCCTTAAAACCACAATTTTTTTTTCCACAATTCAATGGGTTGTCGGTTGAAACTCAGTTGATAAGTTTTAACAGGAATGACACAGTGTTAGTGTGTGTGTGTGTGTGTGTAAGTTAAGAGAAAAATATTTAAAGGTTTTTCACAAAAACGTCAGTAGATGGCGCCAAATCATGTTTATTTGAAAAAAAAAAATGTAGAAATATTTTTGACATTGAAAAATTTAATCATAAAGTGTATAAGTTTCGGACTATGCCGATTTTAAATCTATTTTCAAGTTTACAATATTATTTGCTGCCATCTATTGAAAAAAAATAATAATTAAGAAACTGGTTTTCCGGACTTATTTTTTCATTGAAAAAATATTATAATAACTAGTTTTCAGACTAGTTACAAAGAGTTTCAGTATTTATCTCTGATCAAAACAAGTGATTGAAAGAGCCTTTAAATATTTATTGTCAATGGCATTTTAATATGACATAGGCAATTTTGCATGCAATTAAGCTTTAGAAGGACAAGGAAGTGTGCCAGACTATATAACATAGACAGTTATAAAATATGCTGTGGTAACTATGGTATTGTTGCCAGTTCTCACTTGACACTTGACTTGATTAACCATTTTTCTAGGAACCACCTATTTATATATATATATTTTTTCACTTGATGATACCTCGTTGTTGGAAATGATTTTTTATTACAGGTCCTTGATCAAGGCATTATATCAATTTGATATATTGCCAAGTTGTGATTTATTGTTGTATTAATTGCTGTAATATAACAAAAAATCCAATTAATTTTTTTGATGTCATTGACAAATTGTCAAATTTGACTTTGACATTTGAATGTTGCCATTTAAAATTGACATGGTCTCTATGATGATAGTGGAATTTTTTACCATGTGTTTGAAGGGATTTCTTACCAGGATTTTTGTCGAGTATTGTCAAAGATTTTGCTGTTCGATTACAGCTACTTTAATAATTTTTTTTCGATGCATGTTTATTTTATATTATTTGACATGCTCGTTGCATAGCTGAATTTCTTGCAAAAACACTCTTTTATTTTGTTTTTATTCAGTATCCAGTAAATTAAGTAAGTAATGTTTTTAAATTAGGAATTATGTAGTACCAGTATTGATTTAATGTTTTTTTTTTTAAAGTAGATTATTAAGAATAAGATATGCATGTTTCTGTGTCCTTCAGCGCACTCATATCATAGTGAATCTTTTTGCTTTGTATTGCAACGCTTCTAGATTTGAACAGCAAAATATATACAGTAATTAACGGCCATTTCAACACGTTATCGGTTTTTTTTATGTAACAATAATGCAAATGCAACAAATCTTGGTACAATTTTGATTAGTTTTTATTATTATTCGAACCATAGTTTAATGTATTTACTTGGATTGGAATGTTCACAAACGTGTTCACGTTACCCATGGCTTCAAATAATGGGTCGATATATATTTCTATACTCGGCCACATTTTTCGCCTTGGATTTGATTGAACATGATGGCCAAATGACAGTTACCGTTTGACAATCCGTTTAAACTGATTTGAGTAGCATTTTTGTTTGTTCCAATCGATTTGTTCGTGTATTTGTGGTTAATGAGAAAATAACCCTTTTTTTTTCTAAAGGTTGTTGTGGCTAATTTATCTTCATTCAAGTTCATGATCGGTTTAAAAAATAATACAATAATTGATGTCTTTTTAAAAGGTTTTACATACAACGTGTGATTGTTATGTTATTTCCGGTTTTATACAATGGTCACACTGGTTTTTCACAGTGCACACAGAGCTTGACTTTTAAACAACTGAATGTATGGAAGAACTAAATGTTTTTTTCTTCTTCTCTTATATTCAGCATATAAAACACAGCCAGTGATACCATTTCACGAAGGAATGCATTGTAAATAACATTTGGTAGGTGTTCAGCACTGGAGTGTTGCCGTGTTGAAATTAAAATAACCTACCAAATTATTGTATTGTCTTGGTGCAACCGAAGTTTTTATAATGATGATTAAAATATTCGGTTGAATCACAAATATGAATCCATTCACGAGTGTTTCCGATAATTGGCTTCCTTATTTAGAAATATTGTATAGTTTATCAAATAATAGTTTTTATTTTTATTTTTTGGAATAACTCGTGGTTGTAATTATGCAACGCGTTGTGTATGGGCATCGCTTGTCGTTAACCAGTGACGTTGGTGACACGCTGTGCGAGCGAAACGAAAGATATAGGCTTGTTTCGGTTGCACAATTCGGTGACACTAAAAATGTTGCCATATATTTAAATAGATATCACACAAAAGTAATTGATTTATTATAAATGGCAACATAGTTTTTAGTGTGGCCACTCCGCTGCGTCAAGCGTGAATGCTCGGGCTTGGGTTGTGGAAAAAAAGGCTAAGGCGATAAACTTGCGTATATCCACATGCGATTTTTTTTTACGAATTTAATAATTATAATGCACTGATGTTTTAATGAACGAAATGTAGTTTTTACTAAAAAAAAAATAGAGTTTGGTCAGATCGCGAATGGTTGAAATCTCTTTGGCGTTGACGGTTTCCCATATTAGTTTTTTTCTAGACGTCAAAGCGAATTTAACAGTTGAGAAAAATACGAAACTTCATTAAAACATAAGTAAGAGTATAACTTGGCAAAAAATAATGATGTACTACTTACTATGTTGATGTTATATTTTTGCACCACGCTAAGTTATACATGGTGGCTTAACCCAAATTTTCAGTTGACACCATATTTTTAATATGGTATCATGATTTCAACGGTTATAATTTATTATAAATAAATAAATGTTTGAACCATATTCTTTGGCAAATAATCCAGACACGTTATAAATTTACAAAATTTTGTTAAAAATGTCATTGAATGTTTGGGTCAAAGCGAGCATGTGTGTATACGATATAGAAAGTTATCGCCGGCCTTGTGTGTGTGTTTTGTGTGTTGAGTGTGCGTGACACGTTTGGGTTGTTACAGTAACTCCTCCCCTCGGCGCATACCCACAACCTCAGCCGCCCCAGGGTCCATTTCTACCTGCGCCCCCTCACCAGGCTGCACCACAGTATGGAGGTATAAATAGTGTGTGAATTATTATAATTTATCAAAATACACAAGACCACCGTGAAGTAACACATGAATGAGTTAAGAAAGTATGTTTATTGTTTTTTCAAAGAACATTTAAGTTATTAAAAACACTTTACATTATGAGTTATCTTGCACGAGTATGATAGCTATGGCTACTGCCGCCAAACGGCTGGCTAATAAGTCAGAGTTTGAATTTGACAGCTGTATTTTTTAGGCAGTAAAAATTAATTTACTATCAAAAGACGCATTAAATATGACATAAAATTTGTCACATTTGTGACAGCTGGCCTATATTTGGCCGATTGAAAAGGTAGAAAAATTATAAAGGCCTGGCAGGTCATTATGAAGTATTGTTTGGATTAAGTTATGCTCGAATGGAGTGCTGGAATGGCGGTTATAGCAAAATTGATCTTGGCCGAAGGTCTGCTGGTACACAGTCAACGTACACAATGTCAGTACTGTTTTTTTTTTTTTTAAATCTGTATCATGCCATCAGTCCTAGGACTATAAGCCAATTCCTCACTGGGAACAAAACTCTTAATGTAGCCGAATCCTCAAATCTACTATAGAGTACTATACAGCTCTTGAAGTTTACGTCTCTACTGAAAGGCTAAGATCACATGAATGCGCGGTATCTGAACAGGTCGATACACCTTTGTAGAACGTTATGTAGACAAGAAACACTGTTTAGTGTTTGATCTTGTACCGCGCGGTCATGTGAACTTGGCCCAATGAATTTGTACAGTCGCGGGTGGTTCCCCGTACGGAGTGACGTTTGGCGGGGCCGGCGCCGGCGCCGGCGGGATGTACGCGCCGCCGCCATACGACCAGTTGCAGCACCACCAGGCCATCCCGGCGCTCAGCCAACAGCTGCCCATGTACAGCCCGGCGGCCGCCATGTACGCGGCCGCCGCCGGTTACCCGGGCTACATCGGGTACCCGGTGCAGTATTACCCGTATTACCCTACGGCCGCAGCGGCCGCCGTGCAGCCTTCCATCCAGCCGCTGCGGCCCACCATCATGATACCCAACGGCTTCGAGGCCGGCGGTAGATTCGAGGGTCTAGCGCAGACGCTCCTGCCGCCAGCGCCGCCCGGAGTGCCTCCGTCCCCGGCTCACCTCGCAGCGCTTCAGCCTCATCAAGTGCTGTGAGTATTTTCACCCAGCGACAATAGAAGTGACATGAACGCTTGTCTTACACGACTGTACTTCATTTCATTTTTTTCTTTCATCATCTATAAAACCCAGACTGTGTGAGATGACCACTATGATATTTAAATTTAAAGTTGGCTTTTCGCACATTTCGTGCGAAATAAAATTGTGCGAGACGACTACTAAGCCGCTGAAACATATTATTATTTACTGAAATTTTTAATTGAATAAATTTTTATTAACTGATATTTTAACTGAAATCTTTTTATTATTAACTGATATTTTTAACTGAAATCTATATTATTATTACTTACTGATGTTTTTAATTGAAATAATTATTATTAACTGATATTTTTAACTGAAATCTTTATTATTATTTACTGATGTTTTTAATTGAAACAAATATTATTAACTGATATTTTTAACTGAAATCTATATTATTATTATTTACTGATGTTTTTAATTGAAATAATTATTATTAACTGATATTTTTAACTGAAATCTTTATTATTATTTATTGATGTTTTTAATTGAAACAAATATTATTAACTGATATTTTTAACTGAAATCTATATTATTATTATTATTATTATTTACTGATATTTTTAATTGAAATAATAATTATAACTGATATTTTTAATCGAAATAAATATTATTAACTGATATTTATATTATTGTTACTAACTGAAATTGTTTAACTAAAATGTACATTGATTGGTGTTTACAGGTGGCGTTAAATGAAGCCAACTGTTGCCAGTCAGATGGAGATGGAGGTCGACGAGAAGAAAAAAAAAACAACGGACGGATCGTATGAATTTATCAATATTATTACAATAATTATACGAAATCTAAAATTGTATTTTAATAATTTGAAAGATTACTTTTTCATTTAAGTATGTTGTATTATAAATAAAAAATCAAATTTAGCATGAGATCTTAAAAAAAAAAAAAAAACAAACGATTTTTGAAAAGTTTTGTATTGAAAAATATATTACTGTGTACCTATTTTAATTATATGTTATTAAAGTTAAAAAAAAATTAAATGACTATCGCATAATAAGTAAAAGAGTCGATCCGTCTGTTTGTCTATGCCCATTACATGTCAAACTGTGATGTGTTTGTTCGCATTATTGTTTGCTATTAGATACAATATTTGAATGAAGAAAAAAAAAAAACAAGTCGAAAAAATATTCACATTTTTTTGATTTTCAGTTTCCCAATTTTTTGTAAAAAAAAAAATTTTTTTTTCTGGTGTTTATTAAAAAAAAATGTAAGGGAAAAAATATATTTTATTAAATTAAAATGAATTTTCCAAGTCAGTATTGAAAGTGAAAAAAAAAAAAAAATTTAATAAATATAATTTATGTAAAATAAATAATATTTTTATAATTACACATTTCACATTATTGTGAAAAGTTTAATTATAAACTTTTTTTTTTTTTTTAATAATTTGAATACGTTTTTAAAAACATACGTAAATAATATAAGTAATAATTTATGTTAGGTTTTGTTTCTAGTCTTCACACACTTTGTGTCCTAGAGCTTTAAATAAATATCTTTGAATTTGATAATCTCTCTCTAAAAGGGTCTCTATCAGTTCCAAAAAAAAAAAAAAAAAGTTTTGTAATGCAAAAAAAGAGCCATAAAAAGACCAATAATATCTTTTTTTTTTAAAAATATAACATTTCTAACCTAAAACTCTAGGTATTTGAAATAAAAATTTTTATTAATAAAGAATCGAGCTGAAAAAACCATTTAATTTATAAAAAAAAAATACAATTATTAATTTTTGTTTCGTCCACATTAGTGTTTTTTTTTATCTCTCTTTAACATTCCAAGCCTAAATTTGAAAAAAAAAAAAACAAAAAATAAAAAAAATTAATTCGTATAAATAATATAGTGACAAGTAGTTTTTGTCTGAAAATAGATTCGTCAAAATATATATAATTTATAATATCTGAATTATTTTCCGAAATTAACTCAAACTGATATTAACAAACGGCAACTGGTGGTATGTTTTCAACGGTATGTATGTAATGGCAAACGATAATTTGCGAATGTATATTCATTACGACAACCTAGTATTATTATTATTGAGGAGGAAAAAAAAAACTCTATTCTATAGACTAAAGATGCGTTTGCGCTGTCTCCTCCTGTCATAGTTTTAACTATCGACCAGCCCCCGACTTTGCACGGATTTTTTTCTATAAATTATATGAAAAAAAAAGCCCTCATTGATTACTTTTTCAATAATTGAAAACCGCATAAGAAAAAAATTAACGACAAATGAAAACAGAATAAACTTTAAAATTTTATAATTGAAAGTTTCAAACTAATTTACCTACGTTAGGAAGCCATGGAACCTATGTTTTTCCATAGGGGCTTGATCTATTACAAGATTTACAAAATTAGATTTTTTTACATGTATATATTTAAAAAAAAAATTATATTTAAACAAACTTTAAAAAAAATACACGTAATAATTTAGTTAAAACGGTAAAAATATTAAAAATAATTAATTTCATTGATAACTTGTAAGTTTAATGATATATGTTACAAAAAGCTATTATACAAGACATACACATGTCTTGTACACATTATATTGTATTCCTGTCATTGTTTACAAGACTCTTCCCCCCATAGGACCCCATAGGACCCCATAGACTATCCATATTGTGGGGGACAGAAGGACCCCATAAGACCCCATAGACCATCCATAGTGTGGGGGACAGAAGGACCCCATAAGACCCCATAGACCATCCATAGTGTGGGGGACAGAAGGACCCCATAAGACCCCCATAGACCATCCATAGTGTGGGGGACAGAAGGACCCCATAAGACCCCATAGACCATCCATAGTGTGGGGGACAGAAGGACCCCATAAGACCCCATAGACCATCCATAGTGTGGGGGACAGAAGGACCCCATAAGACCCCCATAGACCATCCATAGTGTGGGGGACAGAAGGATCCCATAAGACCCCCATAGACCATCCATAGTGTGGGGGACAGAAGGACCCCATAAGACCCCCATAGACCATCCATAGTGTGGGGGACAGAAGGACCCCATAAGACCCACATAGACCATCCATTGTGTGGGGGACAGAAGGACCCCATAAGACCCCCATAGACCATCCATAGTGTGGGGGACAGAAGGACCCCATAAGACCCACATAGACCATCCATTGTGTGGGGGACAGAAGGAGCCCATAAGACCCCTATAGCTATCCATAGTGTGGGGGACAGAAGGACCCCATAAGACCATCCATAGTGTGGGGGACAGAAGGACCCCATAAGACCCCTATAGACCATCCATAGTGTAGGGGACAGAAATATGCTAAAACTAAAGTTATTTTGAACATCAATGTACTACAAGTGTGGATTTCGCACGCCATACAAAAACACTATGAACTCTATGGAACATTTAAAAGTGACATAATAATTAATGCGTAGAGCATCAACTCTGTCATCTGTCATTTGAAACCAACAAAACGTGTGTCGTTTAAAGAAAATGAGACTTTAAAATCAACGCATTAGAGTTTAAAATGAATAGTAGAAGTTGGTCGTTACTAATACCTCTCACCATTTTGACTCCGCCATTATTCCCGTTTTAGGCGTACTTGACATGTGCTGCTTTGGCATTTGTTACGCAAATTCCACAGTTGTAGTATAGATTGATGATTCTGAAAATAAATTTCTTTATTCTTTTATTCTTTATGAAATAAATCAATGTTAGGAAATGCACCTAAGTAGTGAAAAGTATGGAACATTACCGCCATGACTTGAACACTTTTATCGCCAATTGTTAACATTTTAACAAACTATTGACAATAGTTAATATTATTCGAGTAGCTAAAAGTGCGTACTGATTCGGGTAGATGGCGCTTATTTCACACAATCAAACGTCACTGAGTGTGTCGCTCATAGAGTTCACTATTTTACGTGACGCGAGTTCACTATTTTACGTGACGCGAGTTCACTATTTTATCCCCAATTGTAAATGTGCCCAACGCGCCCAAACAAGTCTTAACAAACCTTTCAATAGGTATTAGTCAATATTTTAGCCAGAAATTTTAGTCTATCTAGAGGCAGCGCAAACAGCAAACAATCTAATTTAACGATATGATATACAGTATGATTATATATTTACGTATATAAGGTTGTGCGAGTGAGATGGGTAATTTGTGTGAGAGCAAGACGAGATATATACAATATATACAATACACACACGCCGCTTTGTCTATGTGGCAAAGATTCGACGCACAGTGTACAATGACACAACTCTATGCCTTTTGCTGGACAAAAGGATTGTCTTTCATTATTAAATTTCATCTTTTCTTTCATCAAATTTGTCCATTTTTGTATATTTAAAAAGAAAGAAAGAAAGCGTTACTCGAATATGTTTGTAATGTATAATTTTCTAAAAGGTTTAAAGTAGAAAAAATAATAATTGAAATTGATAATTTTAATAAATCTCTATCAAGTTATCACAATCTTTTGGTAGAAAATTAAATGAATAAAAAAATGATACTTTTAGACAGATTTAGATTATTGAGCGTGCGGATTACAATGCGGAAGTTCCGCATTTGCGGGGAACCCTGATATCATAAATATTTTCAAAACCTTAGTTTGTTTTGAAAGTAATAAAGTGTCTTGTACATTGTGCGTGTGTTTATGTGATATGTTGACTGAATTGTTTAAAATAATTTGAAATATACCATGTTTTTTTTTATCTGTGGCCATTTTTGTTCGTCAATGTCTTACTACCCTCCCAAGACTAATAAATAAATGTCAATCGGCATGTATGCATTTAAAAAAATATTATTATTTAATGTTGAAATGTTTTAACTGTATGATTGATTATTTCGCCTGTTTTTTTTTAAAAAGAAAAAAAAATTAAATATCACTGCTTTTCATACAAACATAGCTGATAGTTCATAATTATTATGATCTTACCCACAAAATAATATAAAAAAAAAATCAATCCCCAACGAGACTTAATCGCTGATTTGCCACTTGTTCAGAGCTTCACCACTATATCGTTTATATACTATAGTAATTTATACTATAGTTTATATAAAATCGCAGAGGTGGATATTTTTAACTGCACATATAGAGGGAAAATTCTCAACGCTTAATTATTACCTACTCGAAGGAAAACCTTTCAATCACTCGATGATAGCAAATTTTTACTCAAAGGAAACGTTGGTTTAATTTTTAAAGGAAGCATAACTGCATTTGAAGATTTAAAAAAAAAAATAAAAAAAAATGCTTTCGACTCACTCGGCAATAGTACCGGCTAAAAATGAGAAAAAAATAACAGCCTGTAGATTTTTTTTTTTCATAAATTAATTAAAAATGTCCAATCATATACAAATCTTCATCAAAGAAATCAAACGGACGTTTTTTTTTTAAGTAAAATTTTCTAACTACAGTATGTTTCCAACGTGCTGTTAAAGAATTCCACCCTGTATATTATCATGTATACCAACTATAATATATTTTACTATATCATAGTGTTATTTTTAGCCGGTGGAAGCTTTTTTTTTTGATATGATTCGGTTGAACTCAATTCGGTATTAAAATAGTGTTGAAAAAATGCCAAAAAGGTGTTTTTTTTTTAATGCCAGTGACGTCACAGGTATCGCGTGTGATGTGAACTTGTTAAGTCAACAACATATCTGTCAAGTGACAAAATCAAAATTAAATTAAACTAAATAGGGTTCCGTAAAAGTAGTGAAAAAATATTTCCCAGTAAAAATGTTGCTTTACACGTTTTGTAACGTTGACCACATATTAATACTTTGATTTCACTGTATTTGTGGGACCTTGTTTTTGAGAGCTTTTTCAATTGACTTGACATCGTACGATGATGACGTCAGAGTTGCAACGAAAAAAAAAAAAAAAAAAAAACTGTTAGGACTGCACGTCAGAAGTGAAAACTACGCCATCTGTTGATCATATTGAATAATTATTGAATAACGCGAAGTCTTTATATACAATTTTTCGGTCAATTTCTACATTTTTTTCGAGCATTTTCAACATTTTCCAAGGAAAATGTTGAAAATGCTTGAGAATATGTTGAAATTGACCGAAAAATAGTATATATACAATGTCCAGTGATGTTTGTCTGAAGGCAGTGATTATCCTAAGAAACTCATAAATGGAGGAATTTATAAAAAAAAAGTGCATTTTTTTAAAATTTTAAAACTTGGCTACAGCGATTTTAGTCAACTTTTAGTTTTAAATGTTTTTTTTTTTTTTTTAATTTGATCAGCTGACTCAATTGTTACACGAAAACCTACCAGTCACAGTCATTTATTAAAAAAATTCAGTCTTTAAAAAATAAATAAAGAATTTATTTTTTAAAAATTAACGGTTAAAGTATTACAGCGCCGTGTTTCAGATGATGTGTCAAAAAAAAAAAATTGCGTTACTAATTTCGTGTAGAATATTGAACTCCACTGTACTTGTGCTCGGTCTAAGGGTCAGGTCACACAGGAAAGCGACATTTATCATATTCATGCATTCCTTATTTGTCTAAAATTCAAAAAGTCAATAAACTCCATTTTTGTACTTATTCTGGATCACCACTGTACGGAAGTTTTTTTTTTTTTTTTTTTTTTTAATATATATTGAAAGTGCGTCCGATGTGAGCAGACCCTAAAGATGAATTCTCTAAAAAAAAAAAATGATAACTCGTACAAGGTGAAAATGTCTCCGATCGAGACTGTGTCGATTTTCGACGAAACTCTTCTTGACAAACGATCGTATCGGAGGAACTAATGCGAAATAACTTTCCTTACTTGCCAAGTGATGTTTCCTTTGATTAGTTTCTTTTTTCTTTGTGTAAAGTTTTCTTTTTTTGTAAAACTTGCATAAAGTATTGTAATAGTTGCATTATTAAAACGTTTTGCGCGGTCGTTCCTGTCACTGTCACCGATCTGTCTTGTTTGACATTGAGGGACAAGTTCAAACGTCAAGCGTCAAAAAGTAAAAGAGACGTTTGACAGTGAGATCGCACGGCCTGTCAAATGTGACAGTTAATGTTGACACTTGCGCGAGCGACTTGCCATATTATTTGTTTTTCTACTAGCGTTTATTGTATCTATATAGGTATTATACGTTTGGAATATTATTATTATTATTATTGTATTGCATTTTTTTTGTTATCGAATCATGTTGTTGAATCTTAGTTTGGGGGGGATTGAAGAAATTTAATAAATTAAATTGTCTTTGTCTTTGGAGCAAAATTCCTTGTCGATTTTTTACCAATTTTTGTTTTTCAAAAAAAAAATGTCCCAATTTGATTATTCTCAAACGCTTTTTGATTTTTTGAGTAATGATGTGTATACTCTACCTGCGGAAAATTGACAATTTTCAACATTAAGGGTGGATTGCACCGTAGGCTTGGTTATTGTTTCGGTCGAAATTTACTTTAGCGGTAACTTCGAAATTAACAATTGCACGTTGCACCATATTGTTCGTCACTGTCAAAGTTCAAGGGGTTGCCATTACAAAAGATGTAATTTTCTTAAGTTTTTGTGGTAATAATTTTTTTAGTATGGCAACATTCAAAGTCACCTGTTACGAAACTGTCACAGTTGACTTAACCGAAACGATAACATTAAGGCTCGAGTTCACCAACAGACGGTTATTTTTAAACAGCTGTTTAAATTTTAAATTTTAAACAGCCGTTTAATAATATTTTGTTGGTCACCATCGCTAAACTGCGGGTTAAACGCCCTAAACATCAGATTAATCATTAAGTAAATCAGATGTTTAGGGCGTTTAACTCGCATTTTAGCGATGGTGAACAAAAAAATATTATTAAACGGCTGTTTAAATTTTAAACAGCTGTTTAAAAATAACCGTCTGTTGGTGAAATCGAGCCTTAATCCCTCAAGTTTAATTAATAACGCCTAATAATTAATAAAATTGAATGTTCGACGGTTGAGAATTTAATTAAAAAGCGATTTTTTTAAAAAAAATATATACTTAGTTTATCAAGATTACAATTGAGAAAGAGTCACACTAATTGAGGACGAGTAAAATGATTACATACTGTAAAAGTTTGAGTTTGTTTTTGATTATTGCTGTCTTATTATTGAAACAACTATTAATCATATTATATTAGAACCTTATATAGAACCTTATTTTATTTCTCGTCCTTAAGGGAGTAACTACACTTTTCAGCTCTTTTTTTTTTTTTTATTTTTTTTTTGACGATTTTGGTTAAACTTATACAGTTCCGAATTTAATTCCGAATTAGTTCCGACTAAGGTAAAAAGGTAAAATGTTAACACATAAACATTTACCCCATAGCGGGATTCGAACCGGCGATCGTTTGGTTAACAGCTAGGGTTACTAGCCACTAGACCAAACGTGTAGTCAATTTGAGATGTCTTGTTATATTTAGACATATTACAATAAAAAATACTCTGAAATGTTATATTTATATACATAAACGTAATTAAAATCGTCAAAAGAAACTCACATGGAGCTGTCATAAGTATTAGGTACTCCCTTTATAACCCTTTAACCGCCAGAGTCGGATTTATCCGACAATTATTTTCTTATCCGTTTCGCCATAGCCCCGTATATATACTCATATACGACAAACTCCTCTACTTGTATAATAATGTTTATATTTAAATCATTGCCGAGCTTTTCTCTTTAAAAAAAATAAAAAAAAAATCTAGTCAATCAACAACTCGTACAAAACAAAGCGGTTTTAAAGGGTTAAACATATTTATACAAGCTGATTCGTGTTCCTGGGTGACGGTAGCCAATAATTGTCGCCGAAGCTTTTTAAAAGCCTTATTTAAAACTCACTTTTAAAAATTGTTTAATTTCTTTTCTTAATGTATTTTCATAATGAGACAGCAAATTTAAAAACATTTTATTGAATATATTATGCATTATCTTTAGATTCTCGTCTCTTGTGCAGTTTTAAACAGTTTTTTTTTTTCGTACTCAAGACGAGATTCTGAAGAAGAAGGCTTTACTGAGGCGACTCGATACACGAAAGTTCCTCATTTAGAATCTCTATTATTATTATTATTAATATTTTTATATATATATATAAAAAGATGTGTACGTGTAGCGAGTGGTCTCTCTTAGTCTGGGATAATTAATTTATAAAGAAATCAAAATTTGAGGTCCCTCGAGGGCGTTTTTTGATATATCCATTGATGAAAGAAATATTTTATATCACCCTGTAGAAGGCGTGGTGAATAAAAAAATAAAAAAACACTTTTTTTTTCTTTCAAAAATATACAAAAATGGTTTCACATTTTTTTTTTCATTGGTTTTACAATCAAGTGGTTTCCAAATTATACAAAAAAGTTGCGTTTGATAATTTTTTGGTCGTATTTGGTTTTTTAAAAAAATTAAAAAAATTCATATCAACTCTTCTAACTTAACCGACTGTTAATATTAATTTTAGCAAAAAAAAAAAAGTAGTTTAGTTTTAATTTAAAAAAAAAATGAATATTTTTGTGTAAAATTAAATTCTCTACAATTTTTGTAATTTAAAAAAAAAAAAGAAAAAAGTTTTTACTTTTTACACGGTGAAATAAAAATAAAAAAAAATTCATCGCCCATCGATATTACAATATCTTCAAGAAAGGGGCAGAAATGCCCTTAAGGGACTCACAATTTTGATTTTTTTTTTTGGTAAATTTTGGTGGAAAGCCTCGTTCAGTTGGTGTCGACATATAAACATATAAACATATTGTAAGTGTAAGTGGGTTTTGCTCAACTCGTGTGAATCTAACGACTTTCGAGTCACGTGCAATATGATATAGTATAATTATTATTTTGTTTCCAATAAAATATTTAAAATTATACCTTTTGTGTGTTTTTATTTGTGACCAAGACGTTATTTTTTTTAACTGTTATATCAACAAACTGACCACAATATTTACTGCGACACCATTTTTGGAAGTCATTATTTGGTCAACTTATAAATAATTCAAATTGACGTTTGAAATAATAATAAAAAAAAGGTTTAAAGTTTGATTGTTCGGCTGCACTCGATGAAGTCGATAAAAATATATTCATTTCAATTATTAGCTTAAAATTAGAAGCAATAGAATCCATTTGGAATTGACTGGAATGGTCTCAGGTGGAGAAAGTGTACTGGGATCCATAAATGGAGCCATAGCAATGGATCTAAGCATAGAGTAAATAGTATAAATAGAGAGTCACACACGTAGCGGCACCTAAAATGTCGAAAATGATGATAAAGTTTAGATGGTGACTATGTCGATGATGATTATAAGTTGCCATTAACAATCCGTTAAACACAAAGGTCGCTGTAGTCGAATAGCAGTCAGTCAATTCGTATCATGCACAATAGATGGCGTAGAACTGAAGTTTCTAATGTTATCGGTATCAAGTTGTCAGTAGTTGTCAGTTGTTGTGGTCAGAGCGAGATAGCAGGTTTTACACTATACATAGAGTAAAAATAAGGTATCTACTTGTTGGAATTTATACTCTGTGGCACTATTCCACTCTACATATTATTACAATATTCTTCGACTATGTATTCTTTCGGCAATAAAAAAATTTTTAGCAAGAAATAAGGGAAAATACATTACAACACAAACTAAATAGTAGATACTAACGTATCAGACCATCGCCTCATATACTTTAATTTGTTATTTTTGTACTATGAATATTATACATTATACCTGTAAATGCATTATAACAAATTAATAACATAATGTTCTATAATAAAATTGTACTAAATAGCCTAAATAAAATATTTCATTCATAAAAATACTCCTCGGCCCCTGCAACGACGCAACGAAGTCTATGTCGTACATGGTCTTACGTTAAGTACTATTTACTCTATGGTCGTACTTCGTGATTCAATTTTTTAGATTTTAGTTTTATTTAGGATTTATTTTTACATATATGCATGTTTGTTATGTGTAAATATATATATTTGATTGTTATATGGCGACATCTAGTGAGCCAGAAAGAAAGTAAAAAAATAGTGTCAATATGAAAAAATCATGTAACATGAAATTCGACATTACTAGCGACATCCAATGAGCCAGAGAGAAAATAAAATAAAAAGTTTCAATTGAGATCGGACGTAGACTCTCTATACTGGTTAAGTACTATTTACTCTATGATCTAAGTGATCTGCAACAAAAATATGGATTTACTAGAACAAGGATGGTGAACCTTTATGGATCAATGTGCCATTTTTTTTTAGAGAAATAGTTCAGGCATAATAGACGTGCCATCAATTATTATTTGGGCAAATAATATAAAATTTGGTACATTTATAATGACGAGACATAAACCTAATTAATAAATATTTTGAAAACTAAATTCCTATAGACTCCAAACTCTTCATTTACCGCACCGGTTGAATGATGCGGCGCGCCGCATCCACTCCACGCAATCAGCGTGGTTAGCCGCAAACGCCGCTCCTTGCCCCAGTCAAAAATCTGTATTAATTTTTAGACGACATTTTCTACGATAATATAAATATATAACTGCAGCAAGTTCTTCGACGTCCATCGTGTGCAATAAGTTTAGAGGAACTGACTATTGTGGTGGACCGCAATAGAACCCAGACGCATATATTGCGGCCTGCCGCAACGGCACGCCGCATCGCTGCTGGCCGCTAATGCGTTTTCGCCCTAAGGTTTAGTCCCATAACGTCGGAATTTCAGATCGTCAGACTGAGTTTCAAAATGTCAGTTTCATTTGGTCACAATAATAATAATAATAAATATAAATAAATATCACACACAATATATAATATTGAATTAATATTTTCTCCTAGAGCTAGAGTGTACTAATATGTGAATAAATAAATAAATATCTTCACACATTCCACACAGCACCATCTAGTTTTACATTAATTGCTTAGCGTGGAACTAGTTCCACATTAATTGCTTAGTGTGGAACTAGTTCCACAGTAAGCAACTAATGCTTGTATTATGGACTCAATCCAACACTAATTATTTTTTTTTATAACAATAGCGGTGACATACTGCTTGCTCCTGTTAAGTCCTACACTGTGGTATGCTTAAGTCTTGAAATGCTTGAAAATCCAGAAATTAGCTACTCTGTCTAAAGGAAATATAATAAAACAATCAATTCTAACAACAATACCATTTATTGGTTATACAGGTTTTTACATATAGCAACAAGTCGTTGAAATAAATAAATTTGGCTAAGGTTACATATAATTGTCACATTATAAGTGATCAAAATTTTATACGTACAGTAAGTACATTGCTTCTAAACACTAAACATTCTCCAAACACTTAGTAGATTTTCTATTAGAAATATATTTTGTTACATTAAAAACGTTATTCAGAACACTTACAATAAAATATTCGTTCATTTACTTGTAAATTGTTTTTATTTAAGGGGAAGACTTTATGGAAGACGAATTTTCTCGCTACGTTTGACATTGAAAATATATTTTCCCAAAAAACGCAAGTAGGTATTCTATGGTTAAGGTTATTTTTTTAAGACAAGCAAAAGAACGAAGCATTTTCAGCTATAATATTTGAAAGTAAAAATTTGCATTCTAAAATTAAAATGTCGCCTGATTGCTACTTATTTACATTTATTGAATTTAATTTGACAAATAGTTTTATTTTTCGAGGAAACCATACTTTAAGTAGTACCGCTATCGGCCGCCAGATGGCGGTGAAGTATTAATTTCCTAACAGAATCGACAACATTCATAACTCTTTATTATTATTATTATTATTATTATTATTATTAATAATTGAGAAATGCTATTCTCTACAGATTTCTATTGTCATTGTCACTTTTTTTTCGTTTTCTTATATTTACAATTCTTAATATTTAACTATTTAATATTATTATAATAAGGTAACTTATCACGACAAAATATGTAAACCAAGTTGATGTTGAAATTAAAAAAAAATTAAAAATTTTTGAACATCAATATAAATATTATTTTTTTTTTAAATAATTAGAAGAAACTAAATCAATGAAATGTACTTTTAGGACTGCCAATATATTTAAATATTCCATGTATTAGATCCATTCTTTTTTTAAATATATACTTACACTCTTTTTGGAAAGTGTATATTTATAAAACGCATTTTCTAAATTTTTGATTTTTACTTATATATCTGAAAAATAGGCACTAAAAACCATCACCGTCACTTGTTCGAGGATAAATTATAATTATCTAAACGTTTAGCTAACAAGAAATCGCCTAAGCTTAAGAGCGCGTACAAAGCTACACTAGCGCCACACTTTTAAAAAAAAATATTATCTCGTGACTGAGAAGGAATTATTAATAACGGCTCAATCAGAACGCTAATCTGATTAGTCATTAAGTTAATTAGATGTTTAGGGCGTTTAACCAGCATTTTAGCGATTGTGAACAACAAAATATTATTAAACGGCTGTTTAAATTTTAGACAGCTGTTTAAAAATAACCGTCTGTTGGTGAACTCGAGCCTTAATACCTTTTATAAAGTTTCATATTGAGATACGAAGTAACAAAATAAGATCTAGATGAATGTGGCCGCTTTTCTTTAGATCGAACTTGCTGGTGCTCGCGACTTCGTCTGCGTTGAAAATTTTAAAAAAAAGCAATATAACGCTTGATCTCGTGTTGCTGTAACACTTTGGCCGGGCGTTAGTTTTTTATTTTTTATTGATCCCTCCGGAAATAGTCCTTTTTTTCTGGATGAAAGGTACCCTATGTCCTATCTGGTGTTTCAGACAACGTGTATGCAAAATTTCATGGTGATCGGTTCACTAGTTTTTGCGTGAATGAGTTACAAACATCCATACATCCAAACATACTTTTGCATTTATAATATTAGTACGGATTTTGTTGCTTCGTATCTAAATATGAAACTTTATAAAAGGTATTAAGTGTCCTGATTGAGCCGTTATTAATAATTCCTTCTCAGTCACGAGATAATATATATTTTTTAAATGAATGGCGCTAGTATACATTTGGAGCCATTGGATGTGACCCATCAATTTCTATTCAAATTTTGGATTTTTAAACCCTTCCGATCGGTTTATTGATTGAACTACTGGGACTTTGTAGTTTCAGTAGTTCAATTACATAATTAATTTGAACTGTCTAAACTAAAAAGTCCCAGTAACTACTGACAAATTGTTAAATTTCGATCTGCTAAAAATAAGGCAGTTCATTGAATAATGTCTATGAGATGTGACCGGTGTTAAATTGAATTGGCAGCCTTTGTTAACAACATAAAGCCAACACTAACTCTCTCTCTCTCTCTCACTCTCTCTCTCTCTCTCTCTCTCTCTCTATCTCTCTCTCTCTCTCTCTCTCTCTCTCTCTATCTCTCTCTCTCTCTCTCTCTCTCTCTCTCTTTTATTAGCTAAATAATTGTAAACGAGATTTTCTTAAATCTACATATTAAACTACTAGCGTTCGACGGCATAATATATATAACGAGAGTTATATTTTTATTTATTGCGCGTATACACAATTAACTAAAATATATTTTTTATTTAATCACAATTAACTAAAATATATTTTTTATTTAATCACAATTAACTAAAATATATTTTTTATTTAATCATAATTAACTAAAATATTTTTTTTTATTTAATCACAATTAACTAAAATATATTTTTTATTTAATCATTAACTAAAATATATTTTTATTTAATCACAATTAACTAAAATATTTTTTATTTAATCACAATTAACTAAAATTTTTTTTTATTTAATCACAATTAACTAAAAAATATTTTTATTTAATTTATTTCTTTTATTATAACACCAAATACAAACATCTCATGTAACTCGCTAATGTACACATTCAGGTATTTTTTTTTTTCGGAATAAGGAAAAAGGTTTTTAATTTTTACTCATCACTAAATATATAACAAATAGCATAATGTTTACACAAGTAAAGATATATTAATATTATATTATTAGTTCTTATACATGTAGGTAATATACCTACTATTGTCAAGATATACTTAAATATATGTTTGCGTTAACAATAAACATAATTAATTAACAATTTAATTTTGAAATTAATTTTGAAAGCGATTAATGCTTTTGTTAGTGTGAAAAGTTCTTAAAAAAATAAAATACAGTTTTTAAATAAAACAAAAAAAAAAATTACAAAATGTAGATGAAATTTAAACCAACACATTGTAAATATAAAGATAATTTTAATTTTAAGATTTAAAAAAAAATATCTACTTGAATTTTTAAAAATATTACAAATTACTTTTAAACGCATTCGAATGAGACATTTGAAAGTAGTGGGACTTTTTTGTCTACATTAAAAAAATATATATAAGGGGGCGTTCAAATATTACGTAACGCAATTTTTGAAGATTTTTGACATCCCCCTGTAACGCGCCGTAACGTTTTTCTGTACACTCACTAAACGTTACGTTTCAGGACCAAGTTTACCAAGTGACCATTTTTACCAAAGAAAATGGTTGCCAACTTGGGAGAACTAAATAAAAATGACGTAGGTACTAGTGTTGGTCAACTAACAGTTTTTTTTGTTAAATTACTCAACCAGCTAATTAGTTAAATTTAGCTGGCTAAATAGTTATAAAAATGAAATTATAACATTTATAAAAATATGTATATGTAATTCAAAACTATTAAAAAATTTTTTATTTTCGTTTGCATAACGTCAAAAATCGTCCTACGTATTCGTTTATCTGTTAAATAAAGCATAATGCATATTGTATAATAGTGTAGTGTACATAGACTAAACGTAAATATCTAATCCACTATATTAACCATAGACAACTAATTCAGCTGACAGCTAAATATCTAACCTACTGTCACAGTTAAGGTATTATCCATAACCGTAATTAACCAAACCAACTATCGATAGTAGTTTTCAAAGTTGTAATGTTAGCTGACAGAGTTGTTAGCCATTAGCCTTTAGCCGCTAAACGGTTGGGTGAGCTAAATAGCTTACAACCCTAATTAGAACTGCAAAACTCATTCTGTCTATTAATCACTGAAGCGGTGACTTGACGACACTGTGAAATATGAATTCGTTTTTCACGAAAACTATTTTTTAATGTTAGCTGACAGTGCTGTTAGCCATTATTTGTTTTTTTTTTGTTGACTATATATTCAGCTGCGGCTAAATATCTAACCTACTGTCACAATTAAGGTATTATCCATAACCGTAATTAACCAAACCAACTATTGATAGTAGTTGTCATGTTAGCTGACAGAGTTGTTAGCCATTAGTCGTTTTTTTGTTGACGATATATTCAGCTAGCCGCTAAACGGTTGGGTGAGCTAAATAGCTTACAACCCTAGTAGGTATTACAATACACTCGACGGATTCCCTGTAAAACACAAATGAAAAGTGACGCTGATTTGGGAGAGTTTAATTCGCTAGTTTTTTTAATTAAATATATAAAACAATGTTACGTAACGCGTTATTCGAAACCTCCTCCAGTCCCTGTAACGCATCGTAACGTTTCACGTAATACTTGAACGTTCCCTAATCGTTGAAAATGAAAAAAATAAACCCATTTCAAATACAAGACTACTTTCTCAAGAAATACACGACATAATTGGCAATACGGGAGATATGTTTAATAATAACTGTTTCATACATCCACTATGTTAACGTAAATATATATTATATGTTAACATCTATACGCTATGCGTTCACAATAACAAGAATATTTGCTATATAATATTTAAATTATATAGCAATTATATTCTTAGTTCATGGTCCTAAAACGTAAGTCTCGGTATATATATATATATATATATATATATATATAATTGATATTATTAAAAGAGAAGATTTGTATGTTTGTGTGTAATGAATAAATTCAAAAACTAATGGGTCGATTTTAAAATTTATTTCACCTATAGAAAGCTACGTTATTAAAATCCGTACTAATATAATAAATGCGAAAGTACGTTTGGATGTATGGATGTTTGTGACTCTTTCACGCAAAAACTAGTGAACCGATCACAATGAAATTTTGCATACACGTTGTCTGAGACACCAGAAAGGACATAGGGTACCTTTCATCGTTCAACGCGGACGAAGTCGCGTGCAACAGCTAGTAAAAAAAATTTTTTTTTTGTCTTGATATTTCAAAATTAATTGCGATGGTTTTTATACATTAATTAGCTAACACCATTGGAATGATTAAAATGTGGCAGACTAGCTGGTGCTCGCGACTTCGTCCGCGTTGAAAATTTAAAAAAAAAAGCAATATAACCCTTGACCTCGTGTTGCTATAACACTTTGACCAGGCGTTAGTTTTTTATTTTTTATTGATCCCTCGGGAATAGTCCTTTTTTTCTGGATGAAAGGTACCCTATGTCCTTTCTGGTTTCACAGACAACGTGTATGCAAAATTTCATTGTGATCGGTTCACTAGTTTTTGCGTGAAAGAGTCACAAACATCCATACATCCAAACATACTTTCGCATTTATAATATTAGTGTAAGAAATCACGTTGAAATAAAATCAAAGATATTAACACATATAAATACGCATATTTTAACTAAGCAAGTAAAGAGTTTGTATTATTTCCAAAAACTTCGAAAAGGACCATAAACTTAAATAAGCACATCTAAAATAGTTATTATTAATTTTTTTTAAATATATATTTTAGCAAATTAAATAGCTTCGCTCTAATTATATATGCTTACATTTGTAAAATATAAAATATTCAATTTTGTGATTCCCACACAAAATATTAATTTAGATTTTTTTTATTTAAGATTGTCAAAAATAAATAAATAAGTAAATACTTAAAAGAGATCGAACTGTTCAGAGATCTATTAAAATAATTTTCAAATGAGAAATTAGAATTTGAAATGAATGAAATTAATAAAATTTGATTATTTTTTTGAGTATGTATTTTGAAAAAAAAAAAAAAAAAAAAATCTTTTATCAAATATTTAAATTTTATATTATATACTTACAACAACCATTGTAAGTACTTAATAATATTCATTAATAATTTAAAATACAGCGCACTAGCACCCGCCCTGCCGTTTCTTGTGTCCTTAAACGACGGATCCTTAACCACTACCATCAAGCTATCCGTCAGCCTGTCTAACTGTCTACCACCCTTTATAATGTAATAATATATACATATACAGGATGTGGCCTGTAATAAGTGTAATAACCTGATCATAATGCTCCATAGTGCTTATACTCAAGAGATAGCAATCCAAAGTTATAATACATAATCAATGGATTTCATGATCGCTAAATTGTCGGTTATCAGTCGTTAGATGTCTTGGTACAGGGTATTAACTTGGTACTGGGGACGATGATACTTAGGGCCTCTTTCACCAACTACAAGTAAAGTGTTGATTAGTTACTTTTAGAAATAATTTTATGTTTTATTATATTGTGCACTCGGTTTATTGCATCCTTCTTCGATAGGCGATTTTTTTTTTAAATTATTTTCTTATTAATGTTTGGGACTTTTACTGTACAAACAGAGGTATAACATCTCCATCATTCCCGGTTACCTGTGACTAAAAAGTTGGCCTATTTGACACTTTACTAGGAGTTGGTGAAAGAGGCCCTAAGACTAATAAGTAATTTTATTTTAACCAAACTTCTAAGTGTATTTAAGAATAGCGTCCTTTAAAACCTTTATTAGTGTCTAATACCCTTTAACCGCTTGGTTTTGTAGGAGTTGTCGTGCCTCTAGCACCTGACTCGTTTTTTTTTATAAGAAAGCAACTCAATGATTTAAAAATAAACATTATACAAGTAGAGGAATTTGTCGTATATATTTGGGACTTTTACCGTACAAACAAAGGTACCTATATCATCTCCATCATTGTTACTTGTGACTTTAAATGACGGTTAGCTTACTTGACAGTTGGTGAAAGAGTCCCTCATTAAAATAAGATAGTACCTCTTGAACAATCCATCAATCAAAACTAGTTCTTAACCTCACGCACTAGAAACTACTAATAGCGATAGACGTTTTCTTTTGTACGTATCGTAAATGTCAATGTCAAACACTGACACATTATGTCCGACTTGACATTATGTCTGTATGACTTGACATTGCTGGTTCGATTAATTTTATTAGAAAATAATAGTAAATTTGTTTTTCATTTTAATTAATTGTAACCATTTGGAATTAATTACTGATTCGTTAAAGGGTATATATTTTAATTATTGCTCTCATTACAGACCACACCTGTATATATATATATATATATATATATATATATATATAAAGTTTCTCTGCGATACTCCACTAAAAACAATTGACATCTTAATACTTAGCGAGTGAATAATATATTTTCATAGACTAATTATAGAGATTGAAAATATATTTCCATTGTCAAACATACACACAACAAGCAACACATTTATTGAAGACACATAATAATATATTATATCCTATACATTACATATTTAAGTACATTGTAAATACATTTAAATTGTTATTAATATTGAGTGTTAATTTTAACAGGCAGATATAGTTGAAAAAATAAACTAATAGGCCCTAATTGGAAGTTTTTTTTTTTAAATAATAAGTAATTTAAGAATGTTTTTAAACCATTAAAACAATTGACTAGTTTCTGTGGCATTAAAATAAAACAAAAAATAATTTTTAGGCATAAAAGTATATAGATAAGTATTTTAGATAAATGTCACAGAGCAATTTATTTTTTCATTGTTATCTTTTCATAGAACAAATTTAATTTGCAAAAATAATTGCATTAAAATAGTTTATTAATTTAATTAATATTTTTATTAATTCCGTATAAAAAAATGGTCATCAAAATCAATCCAAATGTATCACATTTATAATTAAGTAAATAAAAGAAATACTTATAAAAATATTGAGTATTTATTTAAACATTTCAACTTATTTATTTTTAATAAATAAGTAACTATTAAATCGCAAAATAATATCTATATATTTTATTAATTTGAATTTATAAATCTTATATGTATTTTTTTTTTACTAAATAATAAAGTTATAATGTTGTTTCAAGCTAGTTTAGTCTATGTCCTTTGTAAATAATTATCTAACTAGCTAATGGCTAACTAAATTCTAGTACTAGCAAATCCAAGATGCATTTTTACAAATTAGGTGCCAAATAATTTGCAGAAATCTTTTTTTTTTCTTAATAAGTCTAATTAAGTCCTAATTCCCGGAAACACCAATTCAACAAGGTTATAATTGGATATAACTACAAACAGGTTCACAATATATATAAGTACCATAGACACACCAACAATCATTAATATTCTTATTAAACATCTCGTTGTGAATTATGATATTTTTTAATTTTTGGAAAACTTCATTTCTTACTGTCATTAACTTTTTTGTAGAATTAAATTGATTAAATAATTAATTGATTAGTTAAACAAGTTAATTAAGTGATTAATTAAATTGATTAATGATGACTCTGGTTTTCTAGTATATTCTATTTTCAAATTGCACGATGTCAAATTATTTAAATATTTTTAGTTTATTTTGTACTTTAAGTGCTTTAAATATAGTTCAAATTTCATTGTATTACGTTAATAAGAAAACAATCGGCATGGTGCCACTTACTCCGTAGCGTAATACTATAAAATTTGAACTATATTACAAGCGCTTAAGGTTCAAAATACCATGAATAATTTTACGTCCTCCAATTTGCGCATACTTTTGAACACATTCAAATTAATGACAGTTTATTCAGTAAAAATTTTAAAATATTGTTAAATATTTTTTCAAAATCCTAACTTATTAAATGGGTGGGCTTGTAGCAATTAAATTTTTTTGCGGATAATTCTACATTTAGTCACACATATTACACGATAACAAAAAAATGTGACGCCACTTAGTGGCGTTTGAAGGTAGGGTGGGTTAAAAGTTATTTAATCGACAACAATGTCTTGACCGAGACGATCGATTTCTGAGAGCAGAAAATCGACATCTTTCTCGGTGACGGCAGCCGATGATATGATGTTCCGGAAGAAGTTGGGCCGATGGTCGTCAGGCTGGTAACCGACCATTATGGTGCCCGCTTGCATCATTTTACCCTTCAACTTGGCACAAACCTGTAACAAAAACATTTTGTTACAGGTTCTAATGATAGTTTGCTTGTTTTTATTGATTAGGTATATATATTTTTTATTAAATAATAAATCCGTACTAATATTATAAATGCGAAAGTATGTATGGATGTATGGACGCACAACTAGTGAACCGATCACCATGAAATTTTGCATACAAAGTTATAATATATAATCAATGGATTTCATGATCGCTAAATTGTCGGTTATCAGTCGTTAGATGTCTTGGTACAGGGTATTAACTTGGTACTGGGGGCGATGATACTTAGGGCCTCTTTCACCAACTACAAGTAAAGTGTTGATTAGTTATTTTTAGAAATAATTTTATGTTTTATTATATTGTGCACTCGGTTTATTGCATCCTTCTTTGATAGGTGATTTTTTTTTAAATTATTTTCTTATTAATGTTTGGGACTTTTACTGTACAAACAAAGGTATATCATCTCAATCATTCCCTGTTACCGGTGACTTTAAATGGCCGTTAGCCTACTTGACACTTGACACATGGTGAAAGAGGCCCTAAGCTGACTTTGACAGACGTGTGAAATGAAATTTTGGCATGATTTTTTTTTCTACCCCGACTTTTCTTACACCGACTGTACATTTAGTGTGTATACTTACTTTGCCCAACTTAATTTCCTTGTTCTTGTCATGGGGAGTCCCACGCAACTGCTTCGGCAAGTACCAGAAGGACACGTTCACCATCTCGGGCTCGAGGATCAGGTGGAACTTGTCAGGTTGCTCCTTGATGCGACGCACCATGTACTCCGACAGTTCCATCAGACGGTCCATAAGGCGTTCGAAGCCGGACGTACCCTGGAGACGTACACTCACTATAGAAACGTCACTTTGATTTTTTTGATTTGCGGTACTTTTGAATTTAAGCAGCGACATGTTTATAGAACCGGCTTTACTATGTTGTCCGCAAAATTCTGTCTCTAGTTGTTTTGGCTCCAAAATGTACTAAGATCCAGCTTGATTGGACCAAAATGTACTAAGATCCAGCTTGATTGGACCAAAATGTACTAAGATCCAGCTTGATTGGACCAAAATGTACTAAGATCCAGCTTGATTGGACCAAAATGTACTAAGATCCAGCTTGATTAAACCAAAATGTCGGGGATCGTACTTGAATGTTTGATCTGATGCGGTTTTTACCAATGGATGGCCAAATTTGTACTATAATTGATTTTTTATTATTATATAAATAAAACCAATGTGTGTGTGGTTGACGTTCTACAATTGACCTTGCATACATACATTTTTTCAAATACCTAATAATTTATAATAATTTATTGCTAACTTAATTAATACCTTCAACGCCATCTAGATAATGAGGTCGTAAACACTAGTACTTATTTGATGTGAGCTGTGGATGTGTTGAGATGATGGAGATGGTTACCTTGCCACGCCACTGCAGCCACAGTTTGAAGATGTCGTTATGGCGACCACACTGGATCACTTTGTCGCCGGTGTCGTAGCGCGGGTCGTAAATCTTGTCTGTCATGAACAAATATTCGGCGGACATCTCGTTGCAGCTGAGCAATATGCCCTGCGATGACACATTATCTAGTTAACTCGGTGCGTGGGTGTTTTCTCTTTTTAAAAATACAAATTTTAATTGAATACAATGATAGGGTGGAATTGACTGTTCTACATTATTTAAAACGCAAGAATGTAATCGTTAGTTTTATATTTTACATGAGAAAATTTAATATATATTTCTATGACACTGTGTACATCAATCAGTTGTAACTTTCTTATAATAATTTTAAAACAATATAAATATATATAGCATTTGCCGTAGTCAAAATGTACAGCATCACGACCTTCCAACATAAATAACCCTTTATTGAGAGTGTACTTATTTAGTTCGCGGCTAGTTATCGAGTGATTCAGTCAAGCTCGAACGACGACGGTTGGTCACCGCGTAGACGTAGCGTCATCAAAACGCTTATCGCTACAAAGAATGCAAGTCCACGGTGGTCCGGTGGCGTGCTGGTGGGTACATAACTATCTATACATAAATCCGTACTAATTATTATAAATGCGAAAGTATGTTTGGATGTTTGTGACTCTTTCACGCAAAAACTACTGAATTGATCACCATGAAATTGTGCATACACGTTGTCTGGGACATCAGAAAGGACATAGGGTACCTTTTATCGTTCAATTCGGACGAAGTCGCGGGCACCAGCTAGTGTATACTAAAATCGCAATCGAGCCGGGTTTGTACAAAACAATTTTTGTTTTTTAAATTTTTGAATTTTGAATTTTAATTAATATTAAAAAAACTTAATTAATTTTACACATTGTACGTGTGTTGCCGAGGTCAAAAAATTGTTTTTAAAATTTTTGTCCGCTTGTCTGTGCGTTTGTGCAGGCTAATCTCGGAAATGGCAAAGGATTTGATTGAAATTTGACACACATATAGTTTATTATGTGCACAATAATTTTTGTCCTGAAAAAATGTAAATTTCCTGTGTGATTTTATTTTTATATAAGTAGATGGTTATCGGAATATTTAGCCTAAGTATGTCCATCCTGAAATTCTATTCCAACTATTAATGAAAGAATTTATTAAATCTGATAAGCAGTTTCGAAGATTACCTCCCACATACATACAAACTTTAACTCCTTATACATAGATAGATATGTCGCATTCATATTAATTTATTTGTATGAACAAAAAGACAAATTACAAAGAAATTAGGCGGAATTTGTATCACTTTAAAGTTAAACCAAAGAATTTATCATTTATAATGATTACTTTAGATATTATTTCATATTTTATTTGATAAAATTAGCTTTAGTAATTAAATAGTTATCATTAACTGTTCGATCACATGCGACGTCTTGTCAATGTTGCCATTATTTGTGTATCGTTGGCCTGTGGCAACAGCAGAAACAGATAACATTAACCCTTTGTGTAATATTCAAATGACACACCCTTATCTGTCAAATACAGCGGCCATATTTTGTCAATGTTTGCTTGCGCGACGTTACCGATCAGATTTTTTGCATAAGGAAACACACTAGGTAAACTTATTTTTTGTGAAGCGCTTTACGAAGTTAGAAATAATTTTCATAATTATTAATTTTATTTACATTTTCAGTTTTTGTTGTATTTGTAAAAATAATAATAATTAGATTGCAGAAACATTTGAATCGAACATAATGGTGTAATCCGTACTAATATTATAAATGCGAAAGTATGTTTGGATGTATGGATGTATGGATGTTTGTGACTCTTTCACGCAAAAACCAGTGAACCGATCTCCATGAAATTTTGCATACACGTTGTCTGGGACACCAGAAAGGACATAGGGTACCTTTTATCGTTCAACGCGGACGAAGTAGCGGGCACCAGCTAGTTTTGAATAATTTTGATAAGAAATATAAAAGGAACTGGTATTTTTCTGTATGTTAAGGTCGTCAGACAGGCTGATGGTACCCTTGTTGCTACCATCGCCTTCAAGCAACTCAACAGGTGCTGCAAATGCTGTTATGGTATAATAAGGTCATAAATAAGGAATTAGGAATTGAGGCTTTACACCCTTTGGACCAAGTTTTGACCCGCTGAATAAAAGTGCCCGTTGGACCCACATTCAAGTGCCCGTCTGACCCACTGTGGGTCATAACAATATTTTATTAAGTTTATTGATTGATTTTTTAGTGCCTTTCTGACCTGTTACTATTAAACAATGGAAAATTATAAAATGTACGTACAGTCAGATAGGGTAAGGGTACAGCTTGATAGGGTAATGAGCTCTGGCATCCCTTGTTTATTATTATTACCTATATATATATATACAACGGATCTAAATTCTACGAGGTCATAATTATCTAAATCCATGAGCCACATTTTAAGTATGTGTAACATTTCTTTGAAAAAAATATGCTGATATTAATATAATTTTCACCTCCAGCACGATACAAATTGCAGTAATTTTACTTTTAACTATTAATATTTTGTTTAATTTAGTTACTATAATTTATGTGACTTTGTCTACGTGAATGTTAGCTATAATAAACGTAATATTTAAAATTGTCTTAATAAAATTGATTTTATTACCTAAAGATGACCTATAACGGTTTTCTCGCTGTTGAGGTGAAATTTTGTATGTTTAACACGAGAGCAATTTTTTTTTATGTCTCGTGCCTTTAAATCACTCACTTCGCTCAGTATTCTATATTAGAATCACTCGCTACGCTCGTGATTCAATTCTATAGACTACTTCGTTAGTTCGTGATTTAAAGTCGGCACTCGCAGCAAAAAACAATTTTACTCTCTAGTTAAACAAAACTATTTTTTAGTAAAAGTTTTGTATTCTACTCCATACATCTTGATAGTGAGGCTTGTTAGATGTCACTAACATATACCGATAATAAATTCTTCAAAGTCCCGCCCCACAAGACAGAGTAGTGTGGGGCATTTATTAGTCGATATTTTTTTAAAGGAGAATTTTATTATTATTTTTTTAATAGTACTACAATAGTACTTTAATTTGAAATTATATAATTATATTCACTCTTTTCTCTTTGTTTTATAACAACCAAAGACATCATATTTGTAAAAGATTGGTTCGAATTCTTAAACCTAGATCTAGATCTTTGTTATATTAGTATTTTAATAATAGCTATGACTATATTTTTATGGTCGGCAACGCACTGAAGCACCTGTGCCGTGGCTTGTATTATACCTAGGCGACGGTAACCACCTACCATCAAATGGACCGTTAGCCTATCTAACGACTCTAATAAACATGTCTTAATTTAATATAATTAACTGAGCAAATATATTTAAATTGCAAAACGCGGAATATATATTCTATTTTTTTTTATATGTGTAGAATCACTCTTAATACTTTAGTGACTTTTGACAATAACTTTTGACAGTGAATCTCTTTACAACGATTACCAGGCAGCGGTAGCGTAATTAGCGGTCAGAAATCGTCTCTAAGGGAGGAGGTTCTGGGGGAGAATCAACCAGGTTCTATATTTATACCTAGTTGTCAATGAGGGTTGGTGTCCCGATATGGTATCGCCAGTATTAAGGTCTAAATTTATCGATGAAGTTCGCGAAAAGGCCTGCGAGTATTTTCTAATAAGAATTGGGTATTTGTAATAAGATCTTTATACCTTTGCAGTCACTTTGTAGAGAAAATGTAACTTTTTTTTTAAAAGTCAAATGAATTGTTCCTTTTTTTTAAAAAAAATACAAGTATATCATTGAAATACGGACTTACTCTTTGTTGGAGTTAAAGTCAAGCGTTACAATTTATCGATACGATGTTACTCGGCACAGTTACAACACTATTCCCAGCTGACGGCTGTCAGAATTTAATTAAACTCCACTTCAGACACTTACAAACATATGCTGCCAATTGCCGAACAATCTACAAATGCTACACCCAAAATTAAACTTTATTGCATTCGCTTTTAAACCTCAATTTTCTCTACAATTCTTACAAATTATCATGCATTTTACTCCTATTGTTATAAAGTTGAATTTGTGTTACACTCTTGGCAACATTATTACAATCATAATTTAAACCTTAAAACCTTCAGCGCAAGGTTGAACATGTTATTAGATGTAGTATAATATCATTGTCGGGTTACAAGACCCATTGGTTGCAGATTCCCATGTTGGCACAGAGTATTGCGTTTAATGGCCTTTAATTTTAGGGGGTTTAAAAGTTACTTTTAAATTAAAAGTGATAATTTTAAATCGTAATAGCCAGAGTGATTTGAAATTACATACACATACGTGTACATTAGACATAGATTGATTTGTAAACCTAATATTGAAGGTATAGATTTGGATTTTGAAAATTTTAGTAGTAACGCCTTCGTATAGTAAAAATAGGCACTTGTAAATTTGCGAAAAAAACAAGACGGAAGTCAATTAGGTATCTATAATAATATTATAAAGAAAGAAGAGTTGTATGTTTGTAATGAATAAACTCAAAAACTAATGAACCGATTTTGAAAATTGTTTTACCTAATAGAAAACTACATAATCAGCGATTAACATCTATATTAATATTAATTAATAAACTATAAATTTTATTATATAAGGCTAAAGTTTGTATGTTTGTTTGAACGCTTTAATCTCAGGAACTAGTTGTTCGAATTAAAAAATTATTTTTGCATTGGATAGTCCATTTATCGAGGAAGGCTTTAGGCTATTATAACATTTTGAAAGCGGTCAAAGTCGCGGGCACCAGCTATTCTTTTTATAAAGTTACGCCGACGAACTAGTATGCAACAGAAAGATATACTAAACCAGTACCTCATATTTGAAATGCACTGTGGAGCATTGGAGCAGAGTTCCCATCAGCTTGTGAGGGTTCCAGGTCACGGAGTCAGCTCTGAAACAACAAAATCATTTATAGGTACTCAGAAAAGACTAAATATTCTTTTTTTTTTTTTTTTTTTTTTTTTTTTTTTTTTTTTTTTTTTTTTTTTTTTAGGTTCACAAAACTGGTATACAATTCCATGTACAAGCAAATAAGAAAAAACAAGAACATACAAATACAGCAATTAATTCGGAATGTAACCTACTACATGTGAACACTACATACAAACATAACATACATAAAATCGTACTAGACAGTTACAACAGAACAAACAATTAAACAATAATTATGAAGTTACACATTTATGAATTGATTTCCTTGCTGAGACTACAGAACCATAGAATAAATCAAACTCGCTTCGAATTCCATTATATGAAGAGCACATACGATATATCGGACTATGTTGACCGAGTTTAGTGCGACATGCAGGTTGAGCAAATGTTTTACGATTGTGCAATCGGCTACCCTGACGAGGCACAGAAAAACAGAGATGTTCAAGGATATCAGGAGCATCAGTAACACCATTTACAAGCTTGTAGAGAAACATAAGGTCCAGGACCCTTCTACGTTTATGCAATGAGGCCAATTTAAAGTGAGAGAGACGTGACTCATATGACAGTAATTGATCGCACTTATTGCCCTGATAAGTAAGATGATAAAGGAAGCGCTTTTGGACGCGTTCAATGCGATCTGAGTGAACCTGATAGCCTGGGTTCCACACAACTGAACAATATTCCAGTGTACTACGTACCAAACTGTTATAGACAAATATTGATATGGTCGGATCTATGAAAATTTTCAACTGCCGCGATACAAAGCCTGAGATTCTTGAGGTCTTCCTAATAACTAATAATAACTAATTCCTAATAACAGTATTCATTTTATTATTCTACAAGTATAATTTACTAGCTACTACTTATTTTTTATTGATCCCTCGGGAATAGTCCTTTTTTTCTGGATGAAAGGTACCCTATGTCCTTTCTGGTGTCTCAGACAACGTGTATGCAAAATTTCATGGTAATAGGTTTAGTAGTTTTTGTGTTAGTGTTACAAACATCCAAACATACTTTAGCATTTATAATACTAGCTGGTGCCGGCGACTTCGTCCGCGTTGAACGATGAAAGGTACCCTATGTCCTTTCTGGTGTCCCAGACAACGTGTATGCAAAATTTCATGGCGATCGGTTCACTAGTTTTTGCTTGAAAGAGTCACAAACATCCAAACATATTTTCGCATTTATAATATTAGTACGGATTATGTAATTCCCAGAAAGGATTGCAAAATACGTGTGTCTAATGTCTATGGCTATGGCAATCACTTACAGAAATAACAGCACGTGTGCTATTTCGGTGTGTGTGCTCATTTTAGCTCTAAACTTATTTTTTTTAATCTCCTTTAAGTGAAATACTTCTTGTTTTGCTTAAGTAATGGTTATATATTCTCTTGTTAATATTTAAAAAAAAAAAACAACAATACACCTAAACATTAAAAAAAACTGCCAGTCGTAGGACTGCACGTCGTACTTTTCACTTAAAAAATTTCAAAAGATTAGTTAGCTAGCATGTGTTGTACCTATCATTTTAAAATCTTGATTAAATGGGTCATTTTTTTAAATAAACTAGCCAAGCGGGGTATAGTACTTTTTTTTAAAAGACTGAGCCTCGAATTCACCAACAGACGGTTATTTTTAAAAAGCTGTTTAAAATTTAAACAGCCGTTTAATAATATTTTGTTGTTTAAAATCGCTAAAATGCGGGTTAAACGCCCTAAACATCAGATTAATCATTGATATTATTAAACGGCTGTTTAAATTTTAAACAGCTGTTTAAAAACTAACCGTCTGTTGGTGAACTCGAGCCTAAGTATCATATTTGTGATAGAAAAAAAAAAAAACCAGTTTGAACAAAAAATTCCCTAACTGCATCAAAAATCGCAGCACTAAAAGATAATGGTCTCAAATTGAAAACATAGTGTTGCCATATGAAATTATAAAGTGTATCTTTAAATATTTGCGTGGAGTTATCTATTATTGACACAGTGGAAAAGGTGTAGGGTCCCGCATGCTTTCACGCTAATCCTACGATTGAGAGAGGCGGACAGGCACACTGTCACACCGATGCGTACTACTGGGTAATTCGGTGGCAGAGCTCACTGTGTTCTACAGACATATTCTCACTAGCTGTGCTCGCAACTTTGTACGTTCGGTTTTTCGGTATTCGCTATAACTTTTTTGTTTGTTAACCTATTGGAATGAAAAAACACTAAATGTTACGGGAACCTTGGTACAATACATCAGTGAAAGAAGCATTCAATTCGGTTAAGCCCTTTCTAAGATGAGCGTCCACAAACGTATAGACAAACAGAACGTATAGACACATAAAAATATAAAAACTTATTTTTTTGGCTTCGGTAACATGAGTACAACGTGTACAATTAATTTTTTGTATAGGCACTACTTAATCCGTACTACGAGTAATATTATAAATACAAAAGGATGTATGGATGTTTGTAACTCTTTCACGCAAAAACTACTGAACCGATTACCATGAAATTTTGTATACACGTTATCTGGGACACCAGAAAAGACACAGGGTACCTTTCATCCAGAAAAAAGGACTATTCCCGAGGGATAAATAAAAAATAAAAAACTAACGCCTGGCCAAAGTGTTATAGCAACACGAGGTCAAGCGTTGTATTGCTTTTTTTAAAAAAAAATTCAACGCGGACGAAGTCGCGAGCACGATCTAGTATTAGATATGTAGACCGACTATGTATATATATTATGTAGGCAGCTCTAAATACCCTCCTATAGAACATCAACGTCACATTGGAATCTCATCCTGTCAACTGTCGTTACCATAAAAAGTAACGAGCAATTATTGCTATTTGTAGATTTTTATGTTAACATAAAGGTTATGTTACCAAGGAGAACAAGCTAACTTGTAAAATTGCTACAAAATCTTTTTTTTTTAAAGCAACTTGATGTTAAGTCGCAGTCATGTTGCAGTACGGTGTGATAGGCGACTAGTTTTAAACGTCTCCCTCGTGATAAACGAGCATCGAGTGATAGACAGGAGTGTTCTTTATTTTTTATTAGCGAGGGTAGTTTAAATTAATTGTAGCTCAGTGCGGCGGATCCACAACCCTCCCTCCCTATTCTCTGTTAGGGTGAAAGCGGCTAATTGTGGCCAACATTTTTTAACTTTTTTTTTGTGGAATTTTCGATTTTAATTTTCTTTTGAATTCTATAATTAATTCTATCATTAACACTTCTCAAAGTTAGACATACCTAGAATGAGGTTTTAGCAACTATCAAATTTCTCTAACGAACCGTCTAAATTTTCAACGTGATTTTATTAAATGTATTGAAAAACTTTCGAAACAGTACAGACGAAGTATCTATTACCATTTTATGATTACCATTTTAGTAAGATACTTTTTTTTTGTTTTTTTGACGGGCCTGCTGAAGGATGAGTGGTTATGGTGCTTGCATTAACGCTCTGTTCTAGGGTTCTCGTGTTCGATTCCCGGCAGCAACTTTGGAAATAAGGGCCGATTTTGATCCGTTTTTTTGTTTGAAAGCTGACGTATTGTGACTTTCACAAGTTCCAATGATGTGAAACTTTGTACACTGTTTCTTCGGTTTGCATGACATGGTAGTCTTAATATGATGTGTTTTAAAGGAATAGTGTAGGGGTTACATTACATGAGAACATAGCTAATTTTGCACCAAATTATTTAATCTATACTTCTATACTAATATTATAAATAGAGAAGATTTGTATGTTTGTAATGAATAAACTCAAAAACTAGTGGATCGATTTTGAAAATTCATTCACCTATAGAAAGCTACATTACCAGCGAGTAACGTAGGCTATATTTTATAAAGTTACGCGGGCGAAGTCGCGTGCAACAGCTAGTATATTTTGTAGAAAAAAACGAATGAAGTGAACCGAAACGCTGCTACGACAGCTACGAGCTCGTAGCCGCGAGCTACGAGCTACGACCCCGTAGCTACTGCGAGTGCTGTACTTGTTTTTCGCTAATCTTTGACGATAGGGTTGTCACCACCTTCAACTTGCTACGAGATGCAATTGTTAATTTATTAACCAAAATCGTTTATCTCTAAATTATTGATAACCAGTCATTAATATTTTTGTTAAATAAAATTATATTAGTTAAGAAAAAGTGAAAAACATTGGATTACGCTGGTTAAACCTATGTTCAGTTTTATTTATCCATTTATAGACATTTGTAATTAGTACGCTTGTGCTATATAAAATTACCAATTATCATTGATAATTGAATCAAAATGATTTTAATGAAGTAAAACCTATAAAAGTAGAAAGATTCGATTAGAACTCTCACTTTTTCACTCACAAATCTATCACTTTATTAATTGCAATACTTAGGTAAAATTCTATTTAGATTGCCTAAAAACTCAGGTAATAATTTTTTCGTCCATCTATCGCATGTCGCATTACAACCGGCCGCGGAATAAAGTGCACGGCAGAGCAGCCAATATGGCTTCGCCTATGGCTACCATCAGATGATTGTGTAGAAAAAAATGTTACTTGCATCATTGTTTTGATAAAACCACACAATGTTTTTTTTTTTAAGTTAATTTTTTTTTTGACAACCCTATAGCAATGTGTCATACGCTCTATCGCCCGCGAGTGTAACATTTGTAGGATTTCCACCGACCGCGCACCCCGCACTCCACCCACTCGAGATCCGTATTTAGCGCGCCGACGAACTATGATTGATAGGAGCTAATGGTTCTGGATTAAAGATTAATCCGCACCGAAGTAAGTATACCATAATATATTATCCTTATATTTTTGTCGGAAATTTATCATTATATAATTACATTTCGAAATAACTATATTCACTCGTTATATTCAAGTAAAACACACGGCCGTTTACAAGTCCCAATTTTTTTTATATTTTTTTTTTTTGTAATTGAATATATACATAATATAAATAATAAATCATTATATACTTACACTTCGAAATAACAATTTTCACTCGTTATATTCAAGTAAAACACACGGCCGTTTACAAGTCCCAATTTTTTTATAATTTTTTTTTTAAATTGGATGTATACATAATATAAATAATAAATCATTATATACTTACACTTCGAAATAACTATATTCACTCGTTATATTCAAGTAAAACACACGGCCGTTTACAAGTCCCAATTTTTTTATATTTTTTTTTTTAAATTGGATATATACATAATATAAATAATAAATCATTATATACTCACACTTCGAAATAACAATTTTCACTCGTTATATTCAAGTAAAACACACGGCCGTTTACAAGTCCCAATTTTTTTTATAATTTTTTTTTTGTAATTGAATATATACATAATATAAATAATACATTTATTACAATAACAGTGTTTTATACGTGTGACAGATTAAAAAATAAATAAAACATTAAATGAAGCTTACCTCTCTACACCAGTGAAGCGAGGATGTCTATACTTCTTTGAGAACAGCAGACCACCGCCCCATGCGGCCTGCCAATACAATTTGAGCTGTTAATACATTTGGCACACAACTAGCGAGAGGTCTCGGTAAACAAGTTGATGCCTCACCAACTACAAGTAAAGTGTTGATTAGTTACTTTTAGAAATAATTTTTTATTTTATTAAATTATGCACTCGATTCGCTGTACCCTTCGATAGGCGATTTTTTTTATTATTTTCTTTTTAATGTTTGGGGACTTTTACCGTACAAACAAAGGTATATCATCTTATTCATTTCAGGTAGCCACCTACCATCAAGTGGACCGTCAGCCTGTCTGTCGTGTTTAACATCACAAAAAAATATGCATGTGTACAGAATTATATATTTATTATATAATAAATATATAGTATGTGTTAGAATTGAATCGATCAAATATTATACAGTATGCGTTAATATTACAAGAAGCGTCACATGAACGTTACATTCAAAAGGCAACGTGGTCGTCACGTGACGAATTTGGTTACACTGAAGTATCACATTAAATTAATTTAACCTTGAAGTCTCTTACTTTGAAATTTTACGCACAAGTTTTTTTTTTTATAAAAAATGAGTTTGCTCTTGACCAACAACCAACTGAGTAGCAAGGATGAGGCCTAAGATGGAGCGAACCTCATTCTCAACCCAGAAGATGCCTATTCAAGAGAACTTTGAAAACATTTGGGTTATATGAGCTCAGGAGTTCCAAACGTTGGCAGTGCGCATTTTAAAATATGTTTTAAAGCGCTTGGTCCGAAATAGAGGGATATCGACAAGATGAGGATGGTAACCATTTGTACGTCTGTATGTCCGATGGAAGAAAGGGGAAGTAAAACATACTTAAAAACTTCACTTTAAAATAGTTTTTTTTTTTGTTAAAAGTGTTATGAATAGTCCTCAAAATATCCCTATTCTATGATATGTAAATAATTATTCTGTGTGCTTATGTCGTCTATGCGTTGAAGTTGTCGTTGACCGTTGTACTTGTATATATGTGTTCATGTTCTAAAAAAGTAAATCGCAACAGTTATACTAATCGTTAACAATAAAACCTGTAAATCCAGAGCATATAAAACAAAAAGACATATTTAATGAAAGCACTTACGTCAACATGCAACCACATGTCGTATTTTTCGCAAACGTCTGCAATTTCTGTGAGAGGATCGAAAGCTCCCAACACGGTTGTTCCAGATGTCGCATTTACGAAGAAAGGCACCTGTTAAGTGAGAAATCATTTTTTTTTTAATTAATCTACAAGAAAATTTAGGAAATTAATATCGGTTGGCGGAAATTCGTAATTTATGCACATTTTAAATGTAAAAGTTCAGCCGTTGTTTGTTGAAACTTTGCCTGTGTTATATTTAAAAAAAAATACTGGCCAGTTACAAACATAATTCAATCATAGAATGTCTTGTCTTGTTTGACTAGACTTTTGTCCCTTTTACGAGTAAATATGTATTAATTAGGTAAATATTTTACAAGATACAAATATTTTACAAGATACAAATATTTTACAAGATATATCCTACTTTAAAATGAAAAAACTACAGGATTTATTGGCAGGGAAAGCTTATTATGCTCTGGATGAATTTTTAAATGATAGATTCTAAAACAGTGTTCTGATGCATTTTAAATTTGACATTGATTTGTGTAATAGTTTGACACAAATCAATGTCAAATTGACGCGTGATATAAATATTTTGCACACCAAATGTGGTAAATACATGCTGGGACGTTGTATTAATTTATGTTATCTGGTTTTACACCCATGTACAGGCAAATAAATGATTGATTGATTGACTTTTTCTAAAAATTCTCCTATTTTCAATTTTTTTTAATGATTTTATTGTAATTCTAACCCAACCGTTTTCACTAATGGAAAAGGCGATAAACATGTAAGGTTTGGCGTATATAATTTGCATATACATATAATTTGTGTGTATTCGCAAAGCACACACATCTCTTATGCACAAAAGTGTTTTTTGTCTGGCACCAATCATTTATAACAAAATCCCTAACAATATTAAGCAGCTCAATATTATAATATATTTAAGAATAAAATTAAAGAATTACTAGTTTATAAATGTTACTATGATTTAAAAGATTATAATGTCTGATAACTTAGTGGATGGTGGTGATTAAAATTTTTTTTTTTATTTTCACAAAATATTTGCACACCCCAAAGGGTAGAATGTAGCGAGCCTTATTTCATTGTAAAACCATTTTAATTACCTATATTCAGCAAATAAATTATAATAATAATAATTATTATTATTCACGAATATTTATTTTCATTCTTAATGTTAATTTTTTTTACAATATATATTACAAAAAACAATAATAATAATTATATTATTATTATTATTATTGGACCTATGTGAAGACGGATGCAGGTCACTAGTTAAGAATCAGGTGATACTTACGTGACCCCTGTCCTTGTGATAGCGCACAAGCCTCTCAAGTTCCGAAGGTATCATGCGTCCCCTTTCGTCGGATGGCACGCTGACGCAGTAGTCTGTGCCAAGCCCGCCCACAGACGCGCAAGACTTCACAGAGTAGTGGCACTGCGAGCAAACACACATTCAACAGTCCAGCCTCGAAAAGTACGCCACGTGACGTCATCGCACTAGCCTTTACCTGATCTGAAGTGAACATGACCAGATGGCCGGGGATGCTTGTCAGACCTTTCTCCTTGTACTGTGGGAACTTGTGGTGACGGGCAGCCAGAAAGGCGTACAGGTTCGACACAGAACCACCTGCATCGATAATAAGTCTCCTTCAAAATGACGTAAAAATTTCTATTACGTAATGTTGGAAGATAATTAAAAAGTCTTAGTTTTATGTAAAAATTAATTATTAAAAAGATAAATACTTAGATGTTGCTATGTAGATAGTTTTATTGACATTCGTCTTAAGTTACATTACATCAAAATCTTATTAAGAAATATAAAAAGAGTATATTTACAAAAAAAAAGGTTAACTATTCAATTAGTATTTACAACACATAAAAAAAATTGAACAAATTTTACACACGTTTGGTCTAGTGGGTTAGTAACCCTAGCTGTTAACCAAACGGTCGCTGGTTCGAATCCCGCTAGGGGTAAATGTTTATGTGTTAACATTTCACGTTTTATACCTGAGTCATGGATGTTTTGTTTTTATAATATGTATGTATTTACAAAAAAAAGTAATCTATGTATTATATCAACTGTCTGGTATCCATAATACAAGCATTAGTTGCTTACTGTGGAACTAGATGGTGCTGAGTGGAAAGTGTGAAGATATTTATTATTTTTATCATGTGCAAAATAGTTATAAAATTATTATTTAAAAAGTGTTATAGCCATAGATAATACAAATAAAGCCGCAACAACGCAAACAATGTACTAGTAACAAGCCTAATATTTATTAGCCTCCTATTTGCCTACATATATTCAATGACATTGTACATTTGTTTATGGCCACGTGAACGTCTACATCTTTTTGACCATTTAAATGCTCACATATTTCTGACCGAATTTACGAACAGATATTTCTGGCCTCTGAACTGTACAGATATTTTTACCCTTGACACATTGGTAAGCCATATTAGTTTGGTACTACTGTACAATATACGAGTATTGACTCAA
This sequence comes from Synanthedon myopaeformis, assembly GCA_944738685.1. NCBI lineage: Eukaryota > Metazoa > Arthropoda > Insecta > Lepidoptera > Sesiidae > Synanthedon > Synanthedon myopaeformis. Next base: position 4,994,866 of record OX122940.1, read on the forward strand.
AACTACTCTATTAGAGTAGACTGTGTATGTTTTTGAGGCTGTGCCGGCGTAGCTGTAGTGTGCAATTGTCTATCCTTTTATTATATTAAAATATGTTGATCTGTATTTATTATGAGACTTGACCTGACTGCTTTAGACTTGACGCACCTGTTTTGGAAAACTAAGAAAAATTATAGACTTCACTTGACTAACTAGTGTCTGGATGTGCTACTTTTGATTTTAATTTCAATTTTGTCTTGTTTTAAAAAAAAAGCTATTACAAATTGATATTTTTACAAATGACACTGGCAAAATCATAACGCGACAATCGACATTAACTTGACACTGGCAGACAATGGCCATTTTAAAATGAGCCGCATTGCCATTTAAACCTAAGAAGAAGAAGATGTATTTATTATAAATTATGGTATATCAGATATATATGTAGATTAATTAATATGTATATGCTTATGTATTTGCAGTAGACTCCCACTATACAAGCATAGCTTAGTGTGGGGGTCAACGATAACTAGTGGCCATTGTATTTTTATTGTTTGGAAATAAATTATTATTATTATTCATATATTTATTTTCTATCTTAAATTTAATTTTTTTACAATATAAATAAAAAATAATAAATATTATAAAAAACTTAAACCTAGAGTGCCGCAAGTAGCGGGGCAAGGCCCAAGCTACCGGTGGTTAGGGCTGCAGAGTGAGGAACCTCCTGACAATTATTATTATTATTATTATTATTATTAAAAACTCAGTGAAGATCCATACACGGACAAACAGTGTTTTTATACCTGGTGCGAGTATAGAGTCTCCCCGCTTCCATCCGATCATGTTTCTCATCTTCTCCAGAACCACATTCTCCATGAGGATAAAGACCGGCGCGATCTCGTAGGTAAACATGTTCGTATTCGCAGCAGCCGTCAGCCATTCGCCTGCCAAAGATATGATGTCCAGACCGCAAGACAGCTGATTGAAGAAGTGTGGGTGGCCTGGGAACGAATCGAGTATATTCCTGTTAGGTAACAGATATCTAGGCAAACACATTTGGATTTGACGACACGTTTGGTCTAGTGGCTTGTAACCGTAGCTGTTAACCAAACGGTCGCGGGTTCGAATCCCGCTAGGGGCAAATGTTTATGTGTTAACATTTTACCTTTGTACCTGACTTATGGATGTTTGTTTGTATTTATAATATGTATATATTTAAAGTAATCTATGTATTATATCAACTGTCTGGTATCCATAATACAAGCATTAGTTGCTTACTGTGGAACTAGTTGGTGCTGTGTGGAATGTGTAAAAGATATTTATTATTATTTATTTATCGTAAAAGAGCCGTTTGTACATTAAATAATTAAAAAAAAAAAAAAAATGTAAGTATATGTATTTACGAGTATGTTACCAAATGTTTTAGAATTTTTGGCTATTTGTTTGTGTGTGTGCGTTTATGCACGCTGATCTAAGAAACCAGAATATTATTATTTATTTTATTTTTTAGGGTTTCATTTAATTTTTAGCGCCAAGCGAAGACCTCCATTTTCCATTAAATGAACCACCATTTATCGGTGACTACTAATCAGTCTTCTTGTATTTATCGATATGGTCCCCCTACCTTAATTCTTAGGAATGAACTTATTTTACCAATTCGTTCCATTAAAATATTCTAATTATTTTCGATACTGGATTGCCTTGTCAACGGACAAACGGTAAGTCCGCCAAGTTAAAAAAAAATACGAGTTAGTCAATATCTAATGTTTTCAAATTGTTATGTTATATCAAAAGTAACCCTCAAATACATTACAGCCTCAAAAGACACGAATTTATTTTGTTATTTGCAACGCGACGCACCCTGGATCCGGAAGCAATATTTCGCGCCATTTCACCGAACGATTGGCTAGGCTCAATGCCGGACATGCGGTCTTTGCCGTGTAAAAAAAACTATTACACGCCATAGACAATATAAACATATCATAGAGACAGCGTGGCTTGTTTGTTCTATACGTGATATGCGAGTTTCATTTTCAATATTAGCCCTATTAATCCCATCAAGACGTGATTATATCGTGATATATATTTTATATTTTGTGCAGAACACATTATTAAATATCAGTGATAAATTTCATCATAAAATTTCGCTCCATAAAATCTCTGTTTCGTTTTCAACGTAATGGCATATTCAATATGGAGCGCCGTTAACACGCCAAATTGCCAAGATGGCAGACGCGTTTTTACGGAAAAAGAACATTATAACTAAGATTATATCTTAATACCTATTTTAGATATCGTAAGATATTAAATTATAATATTTAACCTTTATAAAAAGCCTTTATAAACATTTGCATCGAGCACCTAACATCTAGTAGACCGTCAGTTTGCTTGCCGACTTTAACATTAAAAAAAAAAATCAAATTTACACAGACGAGAAAAATACACTTTTATCTTTTAGCTATTTTTTTTAATAAATAGCCCTCAGTGATATTACATTGAGACATAGTCCATAAAAGATGTTAATCTGACATACGCCACTGTCAGCAACACGATACGTCATATTGTTTAGGTGAGATAAGCGTTTTTTTGGCGGGAAATGTCCCGCGGGACAAGATAGAGCTCGCTCAAAAGAGGCGTGCGTTTTTCATGTGGCCCAGTGTTGTTGACACATCCGAAAGATAAGTAAACTACTTGGGGTGCTTGCTTTCAGTGTTGAGAGTTGAGAGGATACGGGGCATCAGTTATTTTATACTAGCCGGTAATCGCGACTTCGTTCGCGTTGAAATAAATATGCATATATATAGACTGACAAAATATTTATTTTGAGCATTATATTTTGTCTATTATAGTTTCGCATGGCCTTGGATTTTATTTTTATAAGATACATCGGGAGCAGTACTTTTTTTCGGGATGAAAATTTAATGATGTTAGTGAAAAGGTTTTTTTTATGTTAAGGTCGGCAGACAGGCTGACGGTCCACTTGATGGTAGGTGGCTACCGTCGTCGGTAAGTCAATTTTTACAATAAATTTCTCATTTACCTATTTTATATTCTAAAACACAAAACAATAAATAATCAACCTTTAAAATAGAAAATTCCTAAACAAACGTCGAGCAAGTGCGAGTGTATTGTATAGATTGACAGCCCTAAATTAGGGTTGCCAACTTGCCACTACGAAAATAATATTAATACGTCAAGAGGAATTTAATATAATCCCCCTCGCTGCAATAGCAGATGGGGCCAAATTAATTCCGCGGCCCAAGTCAGGTGCTACCAGAGTGCTGTTTTAATCTACATTTTAGAGGGTACACCGAACAAGAGGGGATAAGTTTTCCTTTTTTAATTTCTCGCATAACTGACCGTTTTGTTGTATTCGCGACTTCGAGAATCGTGATTCCAATTTCAAACTTCCGAATTAAATTAATACGGTTTAGGACAAGTATCTACCTACATGTGCAGTTATTTCACTGTGATCTTCTTAGTTTGGGATTGGTTTGGGTTTGGTTACTGTCGCCAGACAGCATCGAATTTATCCGTACTAATATTATAAATGCGAAAGTATGTTTGTAACTGTTTCACACAAAAACTAGTGAACCGATTACCATGAAATTTTGCATACACGTTGTCTGGGACACCAGAAAGGACATAGGGTACCTTTCATCGTTCAACGTGGACGAATTCGCGGGCACCAACTAGTACGTAATAATCCAGAAACCAATAAAGAAGTATAGGTAAGTAATCAAATAGATTGTGTTATATCGTATCAAATAGTTGTAATATGCTATCAAAATTATCATCACACAGCCTACTATAATAAAATATACACTCGAACACATACGCACACATAAATATAATTTTGGTAAATTAATAACTGTAGATTTTCTTTTAAATTTTATTATTTACTTTATGAAAGTTTATTTTATATTGTTAGGTATACTCACGAATAAATAACATTATACAGTTCCATAAAGACTGTAACTATATACATAGTTTAAGAAAAAAAAAATTATTTATTTTTTAATAAAAAAAACTGTCACGTTTTTACAAAGAAACGTGAGTCTGTAATTGAAATAACCAAAATAAATTCCCATGATTGCTTATTGTTGTGGTGTGTGGGTAGTTTTAACTTGATTATTTGTTTGAATAGCTTCATCAGAATCCGGTCTGTATAGACCTGTCACGTCTGAAATAGATTTGCGCCAGAAATTGCGTATTCAGAACGCCATATAGAAAGCCATTTAGAATTTTAACACAATTAGTGTCTATAATTTTAATTAGTGATCGGAAATAATATGCGTGAGTCTGTCTGTCTGTATGTCCCTATGTATGTACGGTTTTTAACTACGCAATGGATTTTAATGCAATTTTCACCACAGTTAGATAATTTTTCAATAGAATTTTGACTAATGGAAAGAACGTTAAACTACGAAGGTTTCCATATTTAATTATAATTTAACGCGGACGAATGTTCTCTTTTTGTGTAAATAGTATTGTAACTCCAATCAACTCTCTTCACTCGACAATAATGCAACTAATTTAGATTCCCGCAGCACAGTTTTGATATAATTTTATTTACAATACGCCCCTCGGCTGAGTCCGTGTTTGTTAACGCTGTGCGGTGTGATAAACGCTCCCCGGGGAGAGAGACGGAGGGACTCAAAATATACAGTACCTTTAATATGAGTTTACAATGACCGCTCTCGCTGGCGAGAACATAAAACATTTATATGAAAAACTGTCAGCTGTCAATGTCAAATTGTCAATTTTCCATATAAATATTTTATGCTCTCGCTAGCGAGTGCGGTCATTATAACTCAAAATGGTAAAGGTTACTCGCTCGCTAGCGAAAGGATAAAACGTTTATATGAAAAACTGTCAATGTCAAATTGTCAATTTCCCATATAAATATTTGACACTCGCTAGCGAGTACGGTCATTATAACTCATCATTATAAAGGTATACTTTACCATGAGTTTACAATCACCGCACTCGCTAGCGAGAACATAAAACATTTATATGAAAAACTGTCAGCTGTCAATGTCAAATTGTCAATTTTCCATATAAATATTTTATGCTCTCGCTAGCGAGTGCGGTCATTATAACTCAAAATGGTAAAGGTTACTCGCTCGCTAGCGAAAGGATAAAACGTTTATATGAAAAACTGTCAATGTCAAATTGTCAATTTCCCATATAAATATTTGACACTCGCTAGCGAGTACGGTCATTATAACTCATCATTATAAAGGTATACTTTACCATGAGTTTACAATCACCGCACTCGCTAGCGAGAACATAAAACATTTATATGAAAAACTGTCAGCTGTCAATGTCAAATTGTCAATTTTCCATATAAATATTTTATGCTCTCGCTAGCGAGTGCGGTCATTATAACTCAAAATGGTAAAGGTTACTCGCTCGCTAGCGAAAGGATAAAACGTTTATATGAAAAACTGTCAATGTCAAATTGTCAATTTCCCATATAAATATTTGACACTCGCTAGCGAGTACGGTCATTATAACTCATCATTATAAAGGTATACTTTACCATGAGTTTACAATCACCGCACTCGCTAGCGAGAACATAAAACATTTATATGAAAAACTGTCAACTGTCAATGTCAAATTGTCAATTTTCCATATAAATATTTGACACTCGCTACATTTGCAGTTATTGTAAACTTAACGAAGTTAATTATAAGTCCGTGTTGTAAACTCATGGTAAAGGTACTGTACCCATTGTCATTTGAAAAAATACTGTTCGCTTCGATAATATTTCAGTGAACTCACTCATGTTTCATATCTTGTCTACCGACTGTCTTTTTTTTCTATAATTTTGTTCTGTGGCACCTATATTTATGTATAGTTGTATGTATATTATAATAATATGTATCATTCCAAACGAGTCGGTGATGGAAAATCTGAAACCATGAGAGATAAGATTTGTTCTTAGGATAAGAAATTTAAAAAAAACAATTGCATTTAACTATACTTGTATAAATAACGTTCATACGCAACCAAGAATCGAACCCGGTAAAAAAAGGGCAATTATTTTTATTACCGTAGTCGTTAGTGAGGGTTCTAAGGAATAATAAATTTTGCTATGAATCTTTGTATAATATAAATTATAAAAATAAATTACTAATATAAACTGTTTATTTGTTTTGTGTAAAGGATTTTGAATTTTTTCCATGACTTTGTAGTTTTTCAGATTTAAATATAAAAAATATTTCATCTTTTCCTCAAATTGATTGTTTGTAAAAATTTCTTTGAATGAAAACTAAGTATACACATTTTGAGGGCGGGACGATGTGAAATCAATCCATAACTCGGTATAATAATGTGGATTCAATGAAGAATGGACGGGGAGGGGGGGGGGGGGATGATCCATCAAACTATGTTAATGCGGGGCCTGAGTACGATAGGGAAATATGGGGGCGGAATAGTGAATCGTAGGGTGACCATGTTTACGTAACATGTAGAATAGAATAGAAAACATTTATTTGCATACACATGACACTCACGAATACATATAAAGATAACAAAACAAATAAAATATTTTTCACGTTACAATGAGAATACATACTTAAATAAATAATACTTAATTGTCATAAAAAACAATAAACGGGCTGATGGTCTACTTGACGGTGGACGGCTACCGTACTAATCCGTACTAATATTATAAATGCGAAAGTATGTTTGGATGTTTGGATGTTTGTAACTCTTTCACGCAAAAACTATACTGAACCGATCACCAAGATATTTTGCATACACGTTATCTGGGACACCAGAAAGGACATAGGGTACCTTTCATCGTTCAACGCGGACGAAGTCGCGGGCACCAGCTAGTTTATAAATAAATGAAGATAATGGGATTTTTACAAGTGCTCTTATAGGATAAGTGACAATAGTAAGGGTAAGCGGATGTGCTCTGATATTTCTGATCACATTAAAAGCGAACAAATATATGTCGGAGGAAGCTATGAGTCTAGTTGATTGTTATTTATGCGTAACGCAAAATATTAATTGTTTACAATGTAATTTAGTTTTAAAAATCTTAATTTTATTTTATTTCATTTGTTACATCTTTCTTATGTTTAAAAACCTTACTAATCTAATAAAAGTATTGAATATTGTTAACTTAACGCGACCAATCAGAGCAAAGCACATGCTTCGAGCGGGGTCGAGATGAATAAGTGAGAAAGATCGATCGAGTTGGATCATTGTAGTTTTGATATTAGCGTTCTATTTTATAGTTTGTTGAAGTAAGGTAGGTGCCTTGAACCCGCTGCTCGGTCTAAATATTGTAAAGTGACAAATTACTGTTTATTTCTTAATTAAAATCGTATAAATCAGTGTTTATTGTATTTTGTGCTTGCATTTAACCCTAATGACGCCCACTAAACCTGCAACCACTAATGACGATGTCGAGGAAAACAATGTTTCTCCGACATATATATAATTATTGTTGCTCTCGAGAGACAGATTGTTCAAAAAAATCCATTTGTTTTGTTTATGTGAAACTATCTTTTGCCCGTTACTTCGCTGGTGTACCTTTTTTAAGGCGTTTATATGTTTTTTTAGACGATCCTTCAGAAACAGTACTTCTTTTCTTGTTAGAAAGTGTTCTATTTTCTTTATTGAGGCTTTGACAACGTGTTTGCAAAATTTCATGACGATCGTTCAAGTAGTTAAGCAGTGAAAGCGTAACAACAATCGAAAATGTCGCCTATTTAATATTATATGCCATCTATACATTATAATTCGTAACAAAAAAATCGACATTAATTTTTAAAATGTCGCCTATATAATATTATAATAATGTGTGTCTGTAAATGTAGTTGTCTGCTTTGAGTCAGTAACTGTTTTGGTTATAATTTTAGATTTTAGTAGTTTAGCTTTAAGGTTCGATAATGAAACTTTGGTCTGACGACACGTTTGGTCTAGTGGCTAGTAACCCTAGCTGTTAACCAAACGGTCGCGGGTTCGAATCCCGCTAGGGGCGAATGTTTATGTATTAACATTTTACCTCAGTCATGGATGTTTTCTATTTATAATATATATGTATTTACAAAAAAAAAAGTAATCTATGTAGTATATCAACTGTCTCGTATCCATAATACAAGCATTAGTTGCTTAGTGTGGAACTAGATGGTGCTGTGTGGAATGTGTGAAAAAAAAAAAAAAACTGTAGGTAAAAGTTGTGTATACCTGTAATTGGAATTCACATCAGACCATGACCGAATGTAAAAGATGTATTATTGTGTTTTCTGTTTGTGTACCTTAATAAATAAATAAATAATAAAATAATTAGATATATGGTCTATGGATTAATGGTTAATCTATAGATCAATTCATTATGTAAAAATTTCACGATGTACGGTCGAGTAAAGCGTAACAAACAAATTGACTTTTTTTATTAGGTGAGGATTATGGTCACCCTAGTTATTGCGGTAGCTTAATCCAATGATTTGCGTGTTATCAGGGCCATTGTGAGAGTAGGTACTGTAAATCAATGCTTGTCTTATAATGCTTTTTTATTGGTCTCAAAGTTTTATAGGGAGCTTTACTTTGGCGTCTAAAGGCAATTTTCAAAATGGACGATGATTAAAAAAACAGCAGGCACAGGAAGATAGAATAATATTAGCCTCATTTATATACATATTACTAGCGATCCGCTCCCGGCTTCGCAAAGGTGCATTTTTTTCCGAAAATTTTTTGGGTCGCTAGAAATATATATAAGAGGTTAAAATAATAAAAAAATCCAGAGTAATTATAAATTAATTTTCAATTTTAAAATAATTTAAATAATTTATTTTTATTTTATTATTTTTATTATCGTATATTAAATCTTGAACTGATTTTATAATTGTACATTTGATAATAATTATGTATATACTAGCTGGTGCCGGCGACTTCGTCCGCGTTGAACGATGAAAGGTACCCTATGTCCTATCTGGTGTCCTAGACAACGTGTATGCAAAATTTCATGGTGATCGGTTTAATAGTTTTTGCGTGAAAGAGTCACAAACATCCATACATCCAAACATATTTTCGCATTTATAATATTAGTAAGTAAGACTAGTAAGATATATATAATATATTAAGTACGGATACATCAATAGGTATATTTTTATTTTATTTTAAAAAACCTCTACATTTAGAACATTTTAAAATTGTCATAGACTAAAAAAACACATTTTTAGATTCTCACTTTTAGTCTACACCTACCAATGTTTTTGCCTACAAAACAATGTTATTACATAAAAAAATTCCTCTGTGTTTAGTAAATCCATTTGAAATCCGCACGGATCTAGCGACCATAGAGCAAGACCGTGAGACGTCACAGAATCACGCATCGATCTGTCATCCCATCAGACACAGAGCGGTGCGGGCGCGTTCCGAACAAACGATTAGCTGCCGGTCGGCCGAGCACGAAATACGGCTAAATACAACGGAAAATAGATGCTTCAGAACGCACCCCAATCCTTCAACCTATCACGGAGATGGAACTTTTTATTCTATGCTTTTTGCATAATGCCAAGTACAATGCAATGCGTCAGATTGTTCTTAGCTTTGGATTTAGTTCTCTACTTAGTATATTTTTAGATATTATTTTTATTGTTATATCTGCAAATATCCGTTTTCGAGCGCTTTGGATGAGTGGTTAGGGTGCTTGCCTTAACGTTCTATCCCAGTGTTCTCGAATTCGGTTCTGCTTGCAAAGATATATTATTTCGATGAATTCCTGGCAGTGTCAATTTTGGAAATGAACTTTTTAAAGTTGGCTCTGGTGGCAGGGCCAGTCTGTTGACAACTGCCTTACAGGAGACCACGGTGAAATAAAAGCATGTGTGCTGTTGCGTTTCGGTGGGTGAGTCATGGATGCCAGAGCCCATTTCCTCCCAATCCCTTATCCTACTATGGTCGACAGCGCACTTTCAGCACCTGTGGCGTTCCTTGTATTAATGCGACGGTAGACATCTACCATCAAGTTTAGTGGACCGTCAGCCTGCATATCGAATTAAACATAAAAAAAGATTGAGGTCAATCGCTTTCCCCTGTAACAAATAAAAAACCACACTGGTGTGACAGAGATGGATTTGCTCTTGGCCAGCATCCAGTCGTGTAGCGAAGATGAGGCCTATGATGGAGCGAACCTCATTCTCAACCCAGAAGATGCCTATTCACGAGAACTTTGAAATGATTTGGGTTATAAGAGCTCGGAAACACAAACGCCGCGCAGAGAATTCTAAACCTTGCCAGTGCTCACTATAGAGGATGTTCTAAAGCGCTTGGGTCCGAAAGAGGGATTTCTACAAGATGAGGATGGTAACCAGTTGGACGTTTAAATGTCCGATGGAAGAAATTGGAAGACGGTATAATCAGCCCATGACAGCATCAACATGACAGCCCGAATTAATTAGATTTGAATGGTTTAAGATAATCTGTAAATAAAATTGCAACATAGTTATAGTAGGTACAACCCTATTTGCTCAGTCCGGTCAGTTCTCACGATTGAACCCCAGCAGTGACAGAGTATCAAACAATTCAATTATGTCCGCAAATCGCTCGGAATGAATCCCCCTTCGCTTACACCCGCACGGGCGGAATACTTGCACACACTTTCGGAATCATTCACGATTAAGAAAGGAGTTTAGATATTCTTTTATGTAAAGGTCGTCAGACAGGTCGACGATCACTTGATGCGTACGTCGACTATAATACAAGCAAAGTTACAGGTGCTGTAAGTGCGTTGCTGACCACAGTACATTTAAAGATAGGGGAAACTAGAAAGTCCTCAATTTTTATCCTTATTGACCTTTCTACTTTATCCTAATTCATCCTACAACTATTTACGTGTACGAAAGTATGAGATATAGTCTAGATTTTTTAATGGCATTTAAACATTTTATCAAACTTAATAAAAATCAAATCAAATGTCTAAATGTTCATGGTAGAAAATGTCTTAATTTATAAGCATTTGGGTGCCGTAAATCGTACCGAAAGCATATTGGCATATTTTTTAGTATATTTCATTATACTCCAAAATGACTGTAATAATACTAGTACATAGAAATATTTTTGACTTCATGGGCTTTTATAAACTAGACGTTTTGCGTTCTTGGACCGATTGGCTCACATCTTAAAAGCAACTCAGACATTTTGTTTAATTTGACCTAAATTTATATTTCTGTTAACCATGTCTTTCAGCAATCTAGGCTATGTCCACCGTTCCTTATACTATATATTTTTTAAATAAATAAAAAACAAATAGATGAAGGATTTTTCTATGCACTGACCAGTTTTGACTTGATGTTTGAGAGTGATCTTGCAGTCCTCGAGAAGTTGCTTCAGCGGCAAAGGGTCGTCGGGCAGATGAAGGTCTAGGATCTTTTGCATGTCCTCAGGCATTTTGAACTCCAATATCTGTCAAAACATCCGTTTATCATCAGGAAGAAGGATCAATTTTTTATTATTATAATTTTTCAAATTGACTTTATTTTTTTGGAATATGACTAAGATTATGGATTAAAGTGCGTCTCTTTTCTGTTTTCTGTCTTCTTCTTTTGTTTTGTTCTTTTATGTGTAATCAACACTGTTTTGTTTGGACACGATGTGTACACGTGTTTTGGGCCTGTGTCTAGTTCAATTCAATGTAAGTAATCATAATATCTATTCAATGTATTTAATGTCAGTGTCCTGTTTTGGACATTGAATAAAAAAATATAAAAAAAAAATTGAGAGGGCGTACCAATTGGGTGGATGAAAAAAAAAATGAAAAAAAAGGAAAAAAAAATGAAAAAAAAAATATAAAAAAAAAAATGAAAAAAAAATAATATAAAAAAAAATAAAAAAAAAATGTAAAAAAAAATTAAAAAAAAAAAAAAAAAAAAAACCGTACCTTTTCATTCCTGTCATTGACTTGTTGAACGTAATCCAGCAGGACGTCGACCACGCGAGCCAGAAATTCGCGGGTTTGAGTATTCGCGTCCTCGCGGTACGGCAATATTGCTGTGAACAAATAGTCGTATCACATTTTTTATTATTGTAAACAAGTGTCTTTAAGTATATAGACAGTTTGCCTTATTTTTTTATGTTAAGGTCGGCAGACAGGCTGACCGTCGCTTGTAACACTAGCAACGCTACAGTTGCTGCAAAAAACTGGAGCGAATTAAGTCGGGAGCGAGTACTATTATAACATGTATGAATGTAATATTAATATTATTTTTATAACACATTTTTTTTTAATAATAATAATAATAATAATATACTGTATTTCTTAAGCCAGTAACTATTGTATACATAATATTTACATTTTAACAGGAACATAGCTAGGCAGTAACGTAGGCTTTAAAATACATATACATATATACACGTTGACGACACGTTTGGTCTAGTGGCTAGTAACCCTAGCTGTTAACCAAACGGTCGCGGGTTCGAATCCCGCTAGGGGCAAAGGTTTGTGTTAACATTTTACCTTTGTACCTGAGTCATGGATGTTTTCTATTTATAATATGTATGTATTTACAAAAAAAAGTAATCTATGTATTATATCAACTGTCTGTTATCCATAATACAAGCATTAGTTGCTTACTGTGGAACTAGATGGTGCTGTGTGGAATGTGTGAAGATATTTATTGCTTATTTATTATTTATATTGTCCCCTGACCTTCAAGGTAGGATTGCCTGTGTTTTGGAGATCAGTGGCTCCGCGTCGTGGCAGCCGATATTATTTAAAATGAGTGTTATACCAGAGAGACACATTTAGTATATCCTAACTCACTACCACTTGAAACCTAAGTTACATAAGGTTCATTATAATTATTAACTTTTAACACATTTTCATCACAATGGCAACAGTTATCACACTAGTTAAAAAGAGTATCTTATTTTACTGCAACAAGTTTATAAAAATCTAAAATAATATCAAAAACATGATTTTATACAATGATCTGGTGTTAAGTTATGAGAAGGCAATGGTGCGCCATTAAAGAGCAACCCTCGGCTGCTGCACTGGTAATAAATACCCATTGAGGAGACAAGTTGATCCGTGAGCGGGGCTCGCTATAATGACCTAGCTCTTCACCAAAATCCCCTCATTTGTGAGATATTTGTCTCCCATCAATAAGGTGAAATAACAGTGGATCAACTATATTATTATAAATTTGACGACACGTTTGGTCTAGTGGCTAGTAAACCTAGCTGTGAACCAAACGGTCGCCGGTTCGAATCCCGCTAGGGGCAAATGTTTATGTGTTAAAATTTTACTTTTGTACCTGAGTCTTGGATGTTTGTATTTATAATATGTAATGTAATCAATGTATTTATATCAACTGTTTGGTATCCATAATACAAGCATTAGTTGCTTACTGTGGAACTAGATGGTGCTGTGTGGAATGTGTGAAGATATTTATTATTATTATATTAACTCTGTCTGTCCGTCCGTCTGTCTGTTACATTTTTACAAGACATATAAACAATTCAACTGATCATCATGAAATTTTGCATATATATACGTTAAATTTTGCATTAATATTAGGGATAGAGGAAAGAACTTATTATTATTTTACGGACATTTCACCCAGAAATAATTACAAGTCCTAGGAAAAAATACAACAGTACTTTTTTCTAGATAGAAATATATTGAATATATATAAATACTAGCTGGTGCCTGCACTTCGTCCGCGTTGAACGATGAAAGGTACTCTATGTCCTTTCTAGTGTCACAGACAACGTGTATGCAAAATTTCTTAGTGATCGGTTCAGTAGTTTTTGCGTGAAACAGTTACAAACATCCAAACATACTTTCGCATTTATAATATTAGTACGGATATATTCGTTCGTTTCGTATAGGCTGGAGTGGACTTATTGGTTTTTTTTTTCATAGGACCAGAAATTCAAATATAACTGATGTTTTTGAATGATGATTGGACAAAGTTAACTATAAACGAAATCCATCTCTATACTATTTCGTTTTGATCCAACCATCTAGGCGGTGGATGAAAAAAAATCTATTTCCTGTCTAAATCCTCGGTGATCCCCTATTCTATCAATCTCCGTGTAGATATATATTCACTTTTTCGTCATCAATAAAATGCACGATGAACCGATCTTAAAGTATGAGGCTGCTTTCTCTTTGGGAGCTCACAAAAGAATGGATTACTATAATCTAACATTTAAAGAAAATGTAGTAGCAGGACACATTTTATTTAATAATAATAATTGTACGTTTTTCTTTATCTATAGGGCTGATTATCACATAAATAAAGGATTTTCATATCTTGACACTTTATTCACTGTAACTTAATCTAAATACAATTAAAACTTATTATATTTGTGAGAGACGTGTATGCGCCGTGTTAAATGTATTAGGAGAGAGAAAGAGACAGCTTGTGAGCGAGACAACATACTTTGTCATAGAATAGAATTTAGTTAAAAACTAAACAATAATAATAATAATAAATTTATTTGATAAGTATTTCATTACAAAATAGAAATGAGCTTTTTTATTTTTTTATAAAAATTCAATAGGAGACATATTATATAAAACGCGGCTTGCAATTTTAGTTATTAAACGATCCTTCTGGAATCTTCTATATTCTGTGTGAAAGATTTAAAATCGAGAGTACTAAGGTACGTCTCCTATATAGTAATGTTAACATTAAAATTTACATAATACATAATTTTGGAATATATAATTTATAAATAAATACTTATTCAATATACTTCATTTAGTTAGGTTGAGTACTAGCGTCTAAACTAGGCCGAGCCTGTATCTGTATTCGCAGACATAATTTTGTCAGTTCGCTTGGAGGCAGTAACCATCCTGTTACAGAAGACCACTGTGAAATAGCAGGACATATGCTGTTATGTTTTGGTGACCAAGGAATGTCCGAGTCTCTGACCAAATATATATTGAAAAATAAAAATTAAACAATATCTCCATTCATCAACTTACTTCATAACTTTTTCTCAGATTACTGCGTTTTTTCGAGAACTAATTTATGTTTGCTTAAAGAATCCTATGAAAAATTGATAACAAAATTCACTTTAACCGAGGCTAAGCGGTTTAGCAGTGTCTCGAATCGACCCTCCACTGCAGTAATGTGGGGTCGTTCGACCCTCGCCTCACTCTAATCCGGAATCAGTCAATACTGTCTCTTAAGAGTGTCCTAAGCACGTGCCCTTCGTGGACGCAGATATCATCTGCTGCTATCTTTTCTGGCTACACATAGTTATATCCTGGACAGTCGAATAGGAGATATTAACTTAAAAGAAATTTTAGGATTGGTTTAAAGTGGGAAAACGGGAATAATCTCTAGCATAACTTTTACGCAATATGCCATAAAAATTGCCGAGGGTAGTTTTTATATTATACCGAATCAGACGTCCATAGGTAGAGACTAATATTATAAATGTGAAGTAACTGTCTATATGTTACTTTTCTCGCCTTAACTACTCAACTGATCATAATTAAATTTTGCATAGACTTCTTTAGTGCTATCATAAAACCAACACCTGGCAAGACTATAACAGCAATAAATATTGGATAAATTATTGTTCTTTTGTTAGGTTTTATATATATTTTTAAAGCGGACGTAGTCGCAAGCACCAACTAGTATACCTATGTATATAGGGCAAGCTCAAATGTCAAACTTAACACTGTACCAAGACCTTAATATAAATAATATCAACCCTTAACAAACGCCACCCTCGCAAAACTATTTATTTGTCAAGCATTACATCACATTCCAGATGTTCCAAACGTCAAAATTAAATTGACACTTCCGCAGACAACTTTCGACGTAATGACGTTGACATAAAGCATAGAGTACTCTTCAAAGTAGTCTGGATGACTGTGAAGAGATTTGTGTGAACTTCTGTTTGGGACGTCATAAGCCGATTGCATTAAGTGTACATTTTAAGAGGTGCTCTTCTTAAAAAGGTATTCGTTGGGGGAAATTCCAATGCCAACTTTAGATATAGATATGTGATTTTAGATGTTTCATTTTGTTTCTAATTGGTGACAGGACTATTTTTTGATAACTTTGTTGGCTTTAGCATAGAGTAAGATATACTTAAGTGTTAGGTGCTTATTTACTACACATTAAATATTTATGTAAAAACACTGAAATGTTACATTTCAGAATTTGTAGATAACTAGCTTTTGCCAGCGACTTTGTCCGCATCCCTTTTACGAGTAGGTGTTAAAACATCTATTCAATTTTATTTTTAGTATATCCCTCAGGAACAGTACTTTTTTTTTTAATTTAAATTTGTTTAAATGCCTACACACACACACACACACCTCAAATTTTTTCGATAACAGCTCGTGTCCTCCAGTGAACGTAATATTTATAATTAACATTATATGGGCCGATAAACAATCAAAAGCATAGTTCGGGGTGGTTTCATAAAAAAAACGGGTTTTCTGATAAAACATCAAGTCAACCCTCCGCACACGTGGCCGGGCCTAAACGACCCCTAGCGGAATGCGAGGAATTTCACTCAGACATCAGTCCCCTAGACGATTAGTTACACGCCGTGCTCACAATATTGCCAGTGTGATATATTGTTGTTTATACAAACACAGTAATTTGGTGTTATATTTTGTTCATGGATTCTATTTATTAATTTATTATTTTTTATATTATTTTATTTTATTATTATTATTATTATTAATTTATTTTTTCTATTTATTATTTTTTAATTTTATGCATATATTTTTGAAAAATAATTTGATTAATTTATGTGAATGTGAATTGTATGAGACAAATTAAATAAAAAAAATTTTGTAGTGAACCGATTTTTTTTAAATATTTTTAGAGGATTCCTTGAAAACTTAACATTTTTTTCAGGATAAGAAGTATCCTTTAAGGTTTTTAGTTTTTAGGTTTTTGTTCTAGTATATATATATATTTCTGTATAAATATAACATACTAGTTTATAATTTAGATGAAGATTCATTTTATTATGTCTTGTGACAAGATATTAAGCAACACTTAATAATAATTCGCAAGTTATTATCTATAATAAATTTTTTCTGTATTAAGAAGTATCCTATATTCTAATCCAGTAAATAAACTAATAAGATCTTTCATCCAAATCCGTTTTTACGTGATTGAGTAACAAACATACATATTTACGCATTTATAATAATTATTATTATATTACAAATAAATGAATTAGAATTAGGATGAGCGCCAAGGCAGGCAAAGCCAAAAGGTAGGCTAGTTTACAATAGATATTAAGTAGGTTAAAAAAATGTACTATATTTCATATGCCAGTGAACTAGAAGTTACTAGTTTGTTCTATATTCTAAGAGTAACACATATTGCGTTTAACACTTAAATTGAGGAACTCGTTTGGTGACAGTAACCACCCGCTTAGAGAATAACAGAACATATTGTTTTATTTCGCTTGTAGAACCTATGCTACAGCCTATGGCGTTGCTTATATTAACGGTGATGGTAACCACTTAACATCAAGTGAACCGTCAGCCTGTCTGCCGACCTTTACTTAAAAAAGTAATGTCAGGATTACAATCATGCATGACTTCTCGTCTAAAGGTTTTTCATCTTTTCTATTCGTCAAAAGGGCAAGATGCTTCAATGAAACAAAAGCTTACATTCATCAAAGAAAAGCACAAAACATAACCGATTCTAAACCTTAACACCAACGCATAAGGTCCTCAATAACCCACGTTGACATTTATAAACGAAATACTAAATTTGTATGACGTGTATTGAAAATCACAATGCCCGCTTTGTTATGAGTATATCGCGAAACAGATATAACTTTGCTTTTGAATCAATACATATTGTTCCTTATGTAATATGTATAGAAGGGTCAATATTGTTTAAGATTGAGGTTTCAACTGGGGTCAGTCCCCTTTCAGTAATCAAACACATCTGCGGAAGAGAGTCTGTGCAATATGGCGTCGTTACGTCAATCTAAAGTTATGTGGAATTTTGTTCAATACTTTTGTCCAAGAACTTTTTCTCAGTAAAACATTTATTAAACACTAGGTTTTGCCCGCGAATTCGTCCGCGTCCATTTTTCTTATCAGATCGCTACGAAACTTAGTAGAATCACCCGCTGGACTAATCTGAATATTGTCTGAAAATTTCATCAAAAAAAAAACGGAAAAAAAATTTAACTTGGACGTTTCGGACGGATTTAAACATTATTTTCATGATTTAAAAAAAAAAAAATAAGTGACATTTGATGGCGGTAGTGTTATGACACAGTTTAACAATACGTTATGATTTGGGGAGCAATAACTAGCAAAGTAAACATAGATATTGTTGTTTTAGAAGGAAAACTAAATGCAGAAAAATATCTAAATATTTTAAATAAACAAGTAATTGCAATACAAGACTTAATGATAAGGAAAAACTGGATTTTTCAGCAAGATAACTCACCAGTTCATACAGCTAGATATGTAAAGTCATGGTTTCATACGCATAATATTAAAGTTTTAGAGTGGCCAGATGTTTTCCTGGATTTGAATATTATAGAAAACCTATGGGGTTATCTTGCTTATTTATGGGTTAGTTTTTATTTTTATTTTAGATGACACCTAGGGGACAGTACTTTTTTCTAGATGAAAGGTACCCTATGTCCTTTCTTGTATCCCTGACGTGTATGCAAAATTTCACAATGATCGGTTGAATAGAATAGAATAGAATAATGTTTTATTTGCGGTAACAGTTGAGTAGTTAAGCCGTGAAAAGGTAACAGACAGAGTTACTATAATATTAGTATGGATATCTCTTCAACAAACACACTCATTGATGGAATGCAATGGCAAAATGCTAAAACCCCCACAAAGCCCCTTAATACCATAGACAAACAACCGCAATCTCACTAGTCTATAGTCGTAAATAAAAAGAAAACAATCAGTGTCTATGGAGCGGGAGCCGAATGTAATGGGCGGGTAATCCCCGAATATATTACACCACTATCATAGACTAAAAAGTAGAAGGTGAAATACCATTGGCCAAATTTCAGTCTTGAGTCGCACAGCTTTGTAAGTAGGATTGGCAACCCGTCAATAGCCACCCTATTTTTTTTATTAGAGATAATTTATTGTAATAATTAATAATATTAATTAGCTTTGTTTTATGTAGTATACTTAAAATATTTGCACACCCTCGAAGGGTACAATGTAGCGAGATTTGTGTATTGTAAAACCATTGTAACTTATATTCAGCAAACAAATGGTTATTATTATTATTAATATTATTATTATTATTATTTTGTATCTTAAATTTAATTTTTTTACAATATAAATAAAAAAACAATAAATATTATAAAAAACTTAAACCTAGAGTTCCGCAAGTAGCGGGGTAAGGCCCAAGCTACCGGTGGTTAGGGCTACAGAGTGAGCAACCTCCTGTTATTATGGGAATTTATAATAATTATATTATAAAAAACATTTATAATATTATTATTATGGGTTTGTTGACTTGTGACGGTGCTTCTTGACACGGCACGAATTGTTAGGAGGTTCCTCACTCTGCAGCCCTAACCACTGGTAGCTTGGGCCTTACCCTGCTACTTGCGGAACTCTAGGTTTAAGTTTTTTATAATATTTATTGTTATTATTATTATTTATATTGTAAAAAATTTAAATTTAAGATAGAAAATAAATAGCTGAATAATAATAATAATTATTATTATGGGTTTGCTCTTGGCCAACATCCAGTTGTGTAGCGAAGATGAGGCCTAAGATGGAGCAAACCTCATTCTCAACCCAGAAGATGCCTATTCAAGAGAACTTTGGATTAGATGAGCTCGGAAATACATACGCCGGAAGGGAGTTCAAAACCTTAGCAGTGGCAGGGATTCTTAACTAGGCGTTATTTAGGTAATATATTTATCATATTTCAACGCTAAAGAAGTCGCGCGGGCACCAGTATTATATTTTATATTTTAGCATATTAATATAGGTATATACGGGTAGTAGTACTCCTAAATTGTATTACGCTCAAGGTTATCCATAATATAGTTAGGATGTCGATATTCTTAAATACAAATTTTAAAAAGACTGCTCTGAAAACCAGACTAGGTACGTATGGGGCTCTTTTATATAATGTCTCCTCTGTAAAATGTATAATCTATGACGCAAACAAAATGTTAGGGTTGTTTTTATAGTCAGTTTTGAGTGAGTAATTTTAAATGACGTCTCTCCGAATGGGTCGCGGTGGATTTATATTTTAGATTCAGCAGATTTAGCTAAATAATTGCATAAAAGTCTAATTTAATTTGCTTATTACAGATTTTGGTACTTAATGATAGTGGCAGGTTATAAACTGATAAGGTGAGTTGGCTCAGTGCAAAGCGGATGGTTTTGCGCGAATGCATGATCGAGTTCAAACCCTTTGGGAAGAAATATTTATTATTTTTTGTTGGGTTTTAGCCGGTTTAATCCAAGAGGTTAAAACTGATGGTGCCTATTTGGAGGCAGTAACCACCCCCTTATAGACAGCGTGAAGTAACAGCAGGTGTGCTGTTGACTAACTTGTACCTACGTGTGGTATGCAAGAGTCTATTCATGTAATTTTTATCCGCCCCAGTGATTATAGGACCAGGTGAAAATCAGTCTTTCGGAGATTAGCCGGAATAGATAGACAGACAGACAGACAGATAGATAAAAATATCATTTTTTTTTTAAATATAAGGTACCGTAGGTATAAAATCGTACCGTAGGTATAAATTTTGACATGACTTGATAATTGTCCTGGTGCAATGTCGACTTTAAGGTGACGAACCTTCTGTTACCCCGACTGTACCTAATCTGCCGTAATGTGATATTTTTCGGAAATGTCTCTTATTTCCTGAGGGCGGAATTGAAGGCCCATGTCATCGGATGTAGCGATAAGCGACGCGTGCACAGCAAATACATAAGTAGCTTATCTATATCTAGTTTCATAGGAACTAGCTGTGGTATCAATTTCAATTTCGTCCTGAAATCCATACTAATATAATATTATAAATGTGAAAGTAACTTTGTCTGACCGTCTGTATGTCTATTACGTTTTCACACCTTAACTACTCAACCGATAATCATGTAATTTTGCATACACATTGTCAGAGATGCAGGAAAGCTATGACTGGACGAACCAGAAAAAAGATGATCTCCGGAATCATCTAAATAAAAAATCCAACGCCCGGAAAATATAACAAAAATATTGATTATCACCGTTTGTATGGTATCATTGAATAGGTATTGAAATAACCTGTCATCTCATTCTAAAAAATATATGTATTTTATTTTTCAAAAAATATTTACATGTGCGATTTCATTGCACCAGAGTGTGACAGCGGTTCTCGTTTCCGAATGAGTTCTCCTCGCTTTCGGCAGATGGCGCCATAAAAAACGATTTTTCTCGCGATCGACATTATATTATTACGCGAAAAATAGATATGATCAATCCTTGAAGCGGATTGCATATTGTGTAAAGATTTCAAGTTAATCCGTAGACTAGTTTTTGAGTTTTTGAGTAATATACAAACCAACACAATATTTTTTTTCAACGAACATTAATCTCAGTCTATTCAGAAGTGAGCTACGAGTTGAAATATTCTTTTAAAACAAACGTCCACAACTAATAATGTTCCCAGCTAAAGTTACATTTTAGATTAATTACTATATGAAACACGGCTTATCACTTACAAGGGCAATTAATAACGTATAATTAACACCATTTGACACTTTGAAAAGGTTTAAAGGGAAAATTGATTGTTTTGGGGGACGCAAAACACTTTATAGCGTAACCACGTTGACGGGGCAAATTTACATTTCTTTCCAATGGCATTGAATAGACGATCACTCGGGAACAGTACTTTTTTACTGGATGAAAGGTACCCTATGTCCTTTCCTGTATCCCTGACAACGTGTATGCAAAATTTCATAATAATCGGTTGAATAGTTAAGGCGTGAAAAAGTAGCAGACAGAAAGACAGAGTTACTTTCGCATTTGTAATATTAGTATGGATTTCTAAGCGTTTAAGGTCGCCTGGGGTCAATGTGATTGCTCCCAAGCGGAGCCCGAGAGCGTCGGTAAGTTTTTGCAAAGGTAAGAAGGTTTGACCCATTTTTTTATATGTAAGAGATCCACCTATAACGAAATAGATAATTTGTAAAAATTAGGGTTGTAAGCCATTTAGCTCACCCAACCGTTTAGTGGCTAAATGATATTTAGCCGCAGCTAAATATATCCTCACCAAAAAAACGGCTAATGGCTAACAGCACTGTCAGCTAACATGACAACTTTGACAACTACTATTGATAGTTGGTTTGGTTAATTACGGTTATGGATAATACCTTAACTGTGACAGTAGGTTAGATATTTAGCTGTCAACTGAATTAGTTGTCTATGGTTAATATAGTGGATTAGATATTTACGTTTAGTCTATGTACACTACACTATCATACAATATGCATTTTGCTTTATTTAACTGATAAACGAATACGTAGGACGATTTTTGACGTTATGCAAACGAAAATAAGCAAATTTTTTAAATAAGTATATTTGAATTACATAGGTACATACATATTTTTATAAATGTTATAATTTCGTTTTTATAACCTTTTATAATTATTTAACCGATTTAGCTATTTAGATGTTATTTAGCCAGCTAAATTTAACCAATTAGCTGAACAAAAAAAAACTGTTAGGTGACCAACAATAGTAAAAATGTATCCTTATATACTCACAGTCATAGTAAAGATTTCCCACGGCCGAGGTGAGCTTAGGAGTTCCCTGTCCAGATAGCGCAGACATCCTTTCTCCCTGAAATTACACAAAATATTAGCTTATTTCGTTTATTGTTTGATATAACTTTAAAGTTAGACATTAATTAATCAGAGCTTTATCTATAAATAAATTTAAAACTGTAAGGGCCTCTGTTACCATGTGTCAAGTAGGCTAACCGCCATTTAAAGTCACCGGTAACCTGATATACCTTTGTTTGTACGGTAAAAGTTCCAAAAATTAAAAAGAAAATATTAAAAAAATCTCAATAAACCGAGTGCATAATTTAATAAAACATAAAATTATTTCTAAAAGTAACTAATCAACACTTTACTTGTAGTTGGTGATAGAGGCCCTAATTAAAAATGTGTATTATAAAATCACTTATTATTTAAGCGACAATGAAGCTTGGATTTAAGCGATTCGGAGCTCATACTATGTTTATTATTGTATAATATACTTTGATTTGTTTATAATAAAGTGTAATTGTTGTAATTTTATATTTTAAAGATGACAAAAAGAATGATATCCTGAGTTTCTTTCGGGATTTCTTCTCAGGATCGTCCGATCTTGGCTTTTTTTTTCGAAACCCTAGTAAATTTAAATTTATAATGACGATCATAAGAGTTTCTTGGAGAAACGTAATTGATAAATAAATATTTTTATTTTTATTTCAATTAAGCCATGTTTTTACTGGGAGCATAAAAATTTACACCCTGTAAAGCAGTTTTGTTAAAAAAAAATACTTTTGCGAAGTCAAAAGTGTTAGTCATTACGAATTACGATGCCTCTTGTTTGTATTGATGTACGGTGTCCAAACGTGGACGTTTATAGTGGGACAATCCACAATCGTATGGATCTATGAAGAAAGCTTCTATATAGGCACAGATTTTCCCCAAAGGATTTGATCTGAAAACTTGGGTAACAAGGCCAAGATTTGAAACTCCCTGCTGTATTTCCGAGCTCATATAACTCAAATATTTTCAAAGTTCTAGTGAATAGGCATCTTCTGGGTTGAGAATGAGGTTCGCTCCATCATAGGCCTCATCTTCGCTACACAGTTGGTTGTTGGTCAAGAGTATTTAGGTACTGGGAGTATTTAATAACTATTTATCATGAACCTAGAAAGAAGTTTTTTCTAGATTCGTGCTATTTATATAGAATGTTTCAAAAATTATCAATGTTAATCAGGCATTCAACATCATTAAATATAAAATATTCAATTTTCATTGAACTTTTTTTCAATGTGTTTTTATAATTACTTTAATTTATATTTTAAATCATAAACCACATTTAAGAAATACATCCTCTTTTGAATATGTGTGCGAGATGACTATCCACTAAAAATATATATTTAATTTAAAGTTGTATTTTCGCACATTTCGTGCGAAATAAAATTGTGAGAGATGACTACTTAACCGAATCGTCACTGCTTGGTATATTATCTAATATAATATATACATATAATCTTATACTTAAGCTGAAAGAAACATGCAAACTATATGTTTTAATTAGTTAATGAGAAACATAAGAAATCATGCATTTAACGAACAAAGACATTTGTGAAACAAGATGGCGTCGAAGAAAATCAATATGCATTACAAAATGGCGGAACAAAATGGCGGCTAAATGGTGTATAGAACGAACCAACTGTATGTGTTCAGCGATTTGCTTGCAGTAGGAAAAAAAGCCGTCCAGAGTCAGCTTTGACATACTAGCTAACTCGTTTTTAATTTATTCTGCAAACAAAAAGAAATATATATATATTTTAAATGACTAGGTACTACAAGAAGTGTAATAACATATAAAATTTACACTACAAATTTATTGATTACTATTATTATTAATATTTTTTGAATAAAACACTTAAAATTTGAAATGTGACAATTTGAATTAGTTTTTGTCGGAGCCTTCTGCGCAGATCTCTGCGCATGCGTATGATGAAAGAGAAGGTCAAAAGGTCATGTTAAAAAGATTATATGTTATGTATGTACATATAATGAAAGGTGATACAATGAAATACTATATCTACTTGGGATTTTAAAAATTATCTTCATAATATACATACCTTGTTACTTATTTGAGCGCTGCCAAAATATTTATGTTAACTATTTAATTTAAGTATAACGTATTCTACTAAAAATATATATATTTATATATCTATCACTATTTATATGATATATTCTTTGTTGAAAATCGAATGACTATGTGACAGAAGGGGTCGATTTCGAAATTATATATGTAAAGGGTGTGGCCGCGGAGTCTAGAATGTTTATATATGTTTTTCATATATGTAGAAGATATATATTACTTTGTTATATGTTAGACGAGCAGTGGCCGGTTGATGCCAAGCTCGGAGACTGTTGAGTGACTGAAAATTTCAACTGGCTTAACTGGAACTGAAAGCGGCGCATGCGCGTTACAAAGGTCAGGTCAAAGGGGGGATAAAATAGGACTAGGGGATGAGAGAGGGGGAGGAATCAATTGGGAACAGAAGTTCTCGGTTATAGTTACAACAAATAATGTCATTGGAATTTATATAATACTAGCTGTTGCACGCGACTTCGTCTATTCTTTCAACTATAGAAAGCTATATTATCAGCGAGTAACATATATGCTTTTTATATAGATATAAAGCTTTTATATAGATAAAAGCTTTTATATTAACATATGCTTTTATATAGATAAAAGCTTTTATATAGATAAAAGCTTTTATATAGATAAAAGCTTTTATATTAACATATGCTTTTTATATAGATATAAAAAGCATATGTTACTCGCTGATAATATAGCTTTATATAGTTGAAAGAATTTTAAAAATCGACCTAGTCGTTTTTGAGTTTATTAGTTATTGACTCCTAGAGTGACGCCTACATTTGACCACGCGACTTTTTTCTCTTACATATTTAAACTAGTGATATATTTCGAATGGAATGTCCTAATTGAATAATTCAAAAAGTTACACTAATTAATTACACTACACTAATTACACTTATAACACAAAAAGGTTTATATATCTTTATTCTCATTAAAGCTTAAAGCTTTACATGAAAAAAATAAGAAAAGACTTAATTAAGAAACGAAACATCAAACAAGCAGACAAAAATTATACAATATTTGTTCCGGATTGTAACAAAATCACATTAAAACATTTAAACACTTAACATAATATGTTTCAAGAGCTTGGATCTAAATTCTCCAAAAGATTTTGCCTGTTTTATATGCAACGGTAATTTGTTAAAAAGTTGTGCTCCCTCAAAAGTAACCATTTTTTTACCACATGTTGTTACTACCTTTGGTAAGACACATTGACAATTGACCACACTAAACTTGTATCCATAGTAACTTAATAAAGAGAGCTGACGGGGCTGCTGGAGCCGGAAGGTTCTCGTGTGGAGACTATAGACCAGTACCTTTACCATGAGTTTACAATGACCGCAATCGCTAGCGAGACCATAAAATATTTATATGGAAAATGGTCAATTTGACATTGACAGTTGACAGTTTTTCATATAAATGTTTTACACTCTCGCTAGCGAGTGCGCAGCGTAGGATGTTTGACAAGGCTGCAACATCCTACGCTTTTGACCAAGTTCTATAGGAAAGAGATTGTGGAGGCGTATAGACGTCCTGCGGCTATCATTTTATCATTTTATCATTCAAATTTCAAACAAAGCAACAAATTAATGTATGAATTCCACGGAAAATACTTCTGAAGGGTTATTTTGGTGAGCCAATTTGAAATTTAACCATAGATCGGGCAGTCCATCTGGAGGCAGTAATTACCTGACCACTCATGCAGAAGACCACCTTCTGCATTCCCTTGCAAAGTTAGTCCATAATAATATACATACTAATATAATAAATGTTAAAGTAACTCTGTCTGTCTGTCTGTCAGCCTTAATTACTCAACAGATGATTATGAAATTTTGCATACACGTTGTCAGGGATACGTTTCATCCAGATATGAAATACTGTTACAGAGGAATCATCTAAAAATAAAAATACAGCGCCTGGCAAAAGTATAACAGTGATAAAGATGTCAGGCGTTAGTGATGCTATATATTTTTATTTTTTAAAGCGGACGAAGTCGCGGATAAACGCTAGTAAAATATTCTTTTTTTTATTTATATTAAGGAAACATACAATATCTCGCTACACGTTATAAATATACATACAAGAAAAACATAATTTAGGCAAAGTTTCCACTATATTACTAAAAAAAAAATATATTATAAATTACAAGTCACCACAGAATATTGGATATAATTATACAAATTCAGTCCAAGTATTTATTTTTTAAAAGTCACAATATAACTTTGTTTACTGGAATGATGAATATGAGTTTATACAATAACAATAAAATAAATCCCATCGAATAATTTGGCACTTTGTATTATATTATATTATACCACAATTATACAAATAATTTACAAAACAAACTTTTTTTAAAAAAAATATTTTTCTATCTTTTCAAAGTTCGAGTGAAAAGGTATATTCTGGGTTGAGAATGAAGTTTTCCACATCATAGGCCTCATCACTGGTTAGCTACACAGCTGATTGTTGGCCAAGATCAAACCTCATCTCTGATAATTAAAAAAAAACCTACGATTATCACAAATTCCCTGGTAATGCAAAAGTTGAGTACGTCAAATCTGTGGTCTACACAAACGTTACCAATTTTCCGCTTCACCCGTTCACCCCGTTGCACCCCAACACCCATTCATCCCCTGCACACCCCTTGCATCCCCTCATCCCAATTGCGAGTGGGTGTGGATACTGTGACGTCATCGGTTCACGCCTACGTTCGATAATTCAGTTTCTGCCCATCATAAAGGACCTAATTGCCATATATAAATAAAGTCTTACTAATCAAATACTTACTAATATTATAAATGCGAAAGTATTTTTGGATGTCCTAAATATCAGATTAAACATTAAGTAAATCAGATGTTTAGGGCGTTTAACTCGCATTTTAGCGATGGTGAACAACAAAATATTATTAAACGGCTGTTTAAATTTTAAACAGCCGATTAAAATTTAAACAGCCGTTTAATAATATTTGGTTGATCAGCATCGCTAAACTGCGGGTTAAACGTCCTAAACATCAGATTAATCATTAAGTAAATCAGATGTTTAGGGCGTTTAACTCGCATTTTAGCGATGGTGAACAAAAAAATATTATTAAACGGCTGTTTAAATTTTAAACAGCTGTTTAAAAATAACCTTCTGTTGGTGAAATCGAGCCTTAATATTGTATAAGTAGTTTGTTTTAAAAAATTTTTAAACCCTTAATTGGTTGTTAGGTATGTTTTTGATTTTTTTTTATGTTGAGAGCTGTGGATTTTAAGTAAATCCGTACTATCTATACTAATATTATAAATGCGAAAGTATGTTTGGATGTATGGACGTTTGTAACTCATTCACGCAAAAACTAGTGAACCGATCACCATGAAATTTTGCATACACGTTGTCTGTGACACCAGAAAGACATAGGGTAGCTTTCAATCAGAAAAAAAGGACTATTCCCGAGGGATAAATAAAAAATAAAAAACTATATTACTTTTTTTTAATTTTCAACGCGGACGAAGTCTCGAGCACCAGCTAGTTATTTATAATCTAAGAGTATTATCCTACTTATGAAATTTGACTATCAAAGCATATACAGTCATAACTACTAAGTGTCATGTAGGTATCAAAATGTAACCTAATTTAATCTAGCGTTCAGAAAAAATATTTAATATTATTATTAAAACAAAAATGGTCTAGGTAAGAAAAGGTTCGTCACCTTAAAGTAGACATATTTTGCTTGCACCGTGCACCGGGGCGATTGTCAGTCATATCAAAATTTCATTCCAAACGTCTGTCAGTTGTCTGCTTAAGTTTCAAAAGGTACTAGAGTCTAACAACTTGATAAAGGATTTGAAAACTGACGAAGGTTTTCGTGCTCCGACTGTACCTAGAATATAGCTAGTTCATGACCGAACATACTGTATAATATAATATCATATTTGACAAAAGATAATGTCAACTTGACTGAACTTGATAACGCCACGCTATCAGCTGAAAGCTTTTGCAAACAGCCACAATATCGCCAGAGAGCTTTATCTTAAAAATCACTTTATTTATATGTATAATTGCAGAGTACGCTGCGAATACAGAGGCATAAACTGATAAGTTTTTTGTTGCAGGGCGTACCTGCGACGCGCGTTAGTGCTCAGTATCGTCGACCGTATATCCGGGCATTGCAGATGTAGGGTCTCGGGGAGCTCAGCCTCCGCAAGAGGTTATTTCGCGAATCCGTTTGCGTGCACGCGATAACCTCCTCCTGCAATGGAGCGAGAGGTTGGCCGAGCCATGTGCCGGCCATCGCAACGTAGAGGCTATTCGTCCAGTCTTAGACGAATGGCTCCAGAGGAAAAACGGAACTCTCACGTTCCGCCTGATGCAGGTGCTCTCGGGACTGGCGGGGCATCGAAGTCGTGTCATAACGTCCCCACGACCCCGCCCATCAACGACCGCGCTAGAAAGAAAGTCGTTGGGTTTTAGCCGGTAGAAATCCGGCATAACCCCGCAGTGTCCCCTACACCACCGGGTATCCAAGAGGATTTCCCAACGTTAAAAAAAAAGGTGCTCTCGGGACACGGCAGTTTCAGGAGCTATATCCACCGGGTGGCTCGTCGGGAGCCCAACTCCAGAGTGTCACTCGTGTGCATGCGCTGAAGACAGCGCACAGCACACTCTTCCGGAGTGCCCTAGATGGTTGGCGCAGCGAACTGAGCGCTGCGACCATTGTACTGGACTTCTCTCTGCCGGCCGTAGTAAAAGCTATGGTCGACAGCAGAGCCGCTTGGCGAGCGACTCAATCCTTCTACGAAGATGTGATCTCACAGAAGGAGGCGGCGGAGAAAAAACTAGAGGATGACGTCCTGTCTCATCCCCTCCGTCGCCGTCGGACTGGACGCAGGCGGCTGGCGTACGCTCGCCACCTGAATCCCTGACAGGACTAGGGCGGTAGATGGGGACTCTACCGCCCGCTTCATCTTGAGAGGCACGGCGCACTTTGCCAGTTCGTGTGCGCCGTCCCAATGAGCAGTGTCCGGTTACGGAACCCCGCGGGGGAGTTGCGGAAGAGTGTTCGTCCGGCCTCACAACTTCGCCTATAGCCTATAGCCTCACTACCATCTCGGGGCGACAGTCCGACATACCCACCGGCCTGGGGACAGACCGGTGGGTATCTATGATAATTTCTCTTGTAAAAAAACAGTAACATAAAATAACAGTACCCATGTGAGTAATGCCATCAGAGTCCATAACTATTCTATACATATAATAAAATCGAAAAGGAACAGTGTCTGTACATTAAATATTTAAAAAAAAGTTATTTTTAAAAAAAAAATTCCCGTTTATGTTTTTAAAATTTTCCCCGTGACTCGAACCCGGTACACCTGACGTTAAGGCCTAGCTACTCATTCAATATGCTCATCAAACTACCTGAAGCTTAAGCTTTACTTGTCAACAATAAGTTAGTTAATTATAATTAACTAATAAGAGAACTAACTAAAGAACTAAATATTTAGTTAGTTCATTAATTGAGGCACATTGAAACCTCTGACGGACGCATTACTCTATGCCATTTTTATCTAAAGTAGTCTATAGCCGGTAGCCATTCTATTAGATGCCTACGACCAGTATCGAGTTTAATATCAAAAATGGCGAACCGTCCGGTCTTTTATGTAAGCACATTAATATATTTTTATTTATTTGGATATAATTTATAATATTATAGTTGCAATTATAATTTTTGTTTGACACTCTGTAAGGTGTTCCTGAAACAACAGTTCTTAGTTTTTGAGTTTATTCATTACAAGTATACAAAGATTATCTGTTTATAATATACTAGCTGGTGCTCGCGACTTCGTCCGCGTTTTAAATTTTATTATAGCCTAAAGACTTACTCGATAAATGGACTATCCAACACAAAAATAATTTTTCAATTCGAACCACTAGTTCCTGAGATTAACGCGTTCAACCAAACAAACTCTTCAGCTTTATAATATTTGTATAGATATTAAATTATTATTATTTTAAACTTACATATTGTAATTAAAATCTCATTTGAATAATTTTAAAAATCTATATTTACCTACCTTGTGAATCTCCATACCTCATCCTACCTTCCCTATATATGTACCCTGAATGGGGTACATAGACAAGTATATAATAGGAGGTTAGTTACTGGCCCTGCTGCCTTCGAACGCGATCAATACCGGATGTTCTGTCTCTTTCGCACGTCAATAGTGTCGTCTCACTCTAATTATCTATAATTTCCACAAGGCTTATCAACTTTTTTTAAACTTATTTTCATGTCATGTAAGTAGATAGGATTTCATAACTTAAATATGTAAATTTTACTGTGCATATTTAATTATAGGAAAAAGAGCTTAATTTATTTGTTTACATACTAGCTTCGTCCGTGCCCCTTAATTAAATTAAATTATTTTTATTTTTTTTTTAAGGCAATTGGACCCATACCATTATCAGTACTAATATTATAAATGCGAAAATATGTTTGGATGTATGGATGTACCCAATCTCCTACGAAACGGCTTGACCGATTTTTATGAAATTTTTTGTGTATATCCGGTAGGTCTGAGAATAGGTCGTAAATTATTTTTTATACCCTTAATTGATAAGGGTGACCCACCTCAAAAAAAAAATTATATGGCAAACAACGTTTATATAACTAGCTGGTGCCCGCGACTTCATCCGCGTTGAACGATGAAAGGTACCCTATGTCCTTTCCGGTGTCACAGACAACGTGTATGCAAAATTTCATGGTGATCGGTTCAGTAGTTTTTGCGTGAAAGAGTTACAAACATCCATACATCCAAACATACTTTCGCATTTATAATATTAAGTATAGATATTACTTTATTATATGCGTATAAAGTAAAAAAAAAGTAAACTGAACAAAAAGTATGAAGGGCGTTTTCAGAGAAATTTCTCAATCTGCTCTCCTTTCAAACGAGCCCGGACAGTCGGCGACAGAAGTTTTTCATATTTTTAATTCTGATCAAAAATATGCCAGATTATAGCTGACTAGCTGTTACACGCGACTTCGTCCGCGTAACTTTATAAAATATAGCCTATTTCACTCGCTGATAATATAGCTTCCCAACAGTGAAATAATTTTTCAAATCGTTCCAGTAGTTTCGGAGTCTATTCAATGCATACAAACAAACAATCAAATATTTCCTCTTTATAATATTATATATATATATATATATATATATAGTATTATAGATATACCACTCCACCGCTATTCTATTTTAGTTACCTGCTTTTCATATACCTATGGCGATATTAAGTATATTTGATATTTAGATACTTGTTTATCTATATCTATAATATATAAAAAACTTTTACAAATATTTACGGATAGCCAAACACAATAAAGTTAAATTAATGAACTCAATTAAAAATAAAGTTAGAAATAATATAATAAATAATAAATATAAGTTCAATGTCAAGACATTGTGAAGAAATAAAATTAATTTCAATGCATTATTGTCAGCAAGATTGTACATTATAGTAGGTAGGCCTTAATACACAATTTTCTTTTGATAAAAGTTGTTTAAATTTATTTATAGTTAGTTGAAGTGCATTTTTTGGTAACTTATTGCGGTACCCGTATTCTTTTATAAGAATTACTTATTTTATGGATGTAAAAACCAAAAACAATGAGTTTATCTTTACTGATTAAACTCTTTAAAAAAGTTTGAATTGTGAATTAACTATTTTTCTTAAATTATTTTATAAATTCATTTAACAATTGGTAGTTGTATATACAAAATATATGTAATATTTCTTTTTTTTTAATAAAACATAAAAAAATATTTACAAAAATTACTTCAAACCAATTTTATTATCGATTGTACCTAAGTACCAACTTCCGCCTTCGCATCTTTCTTCGATAAAACTTTGGAGGCTACGTCATGAAATATTGAAATACCGAACTGAAGATATTTGGGTCAAATATTAAAGTGAGATTTTTTTATATACATAGGTACCTATTTGGTATTTCGTAGAAGAGGACGTCAAATATAAACGATTTATACGTCTTTTATCTTCTGTCACTATAGGTACCTATCTATATAAAAGTCTTGATGTCACTATAAAACATGAATTTTTTGAAAAACATTGCATAATTATTTAAAAAACTTAATTATGTTTCTATTTTTTTTTTTTTTTTTTTTAATAATTTATGATTTATGAATATAAGTATTTTTCGTATATTTCCTATTTGAATTAGCCCCATCTACCCTATACTATTCATTCGGGTGTTTTCTTGTGTTGTAAATACTAATTGAATAGTTAACCTTTTTTGTAAACATACTCCTTTTATATTTCTTATTTTAAAAATATTAAAGAAATAATATGGAATCTGATGTATGGTAACTAACTAAGATGAATATCAATAAGAATATGTACGTAGCAACATCTATTTTTCTTTTTAATAATTAAATTTTACATAAAACATTTCATCTTTCATCATTTTCCAACATCTTGAAACCCAAGTTAAAAGAAAATGTTACGTATAGAAAAATAAATCACAAAAACATCAAAAATTAAGACAGTACCTACTCGGTAATTAGAGTGATGACAGAACATTTTCAAAGAAAACAGCTTTTCATTTAAAAAAAAATCTGTTGCAGATGACAAAAAGACTGTTCACCCTCGCGATGGGCGTGGCCATTTTAAGGGTAGCACCAGGCGTCGAAAGTACCTCCAGACAAACCGAGGGAGGTTCACCTGACGAGCAACCAATGGCTGAGATCAGCGAAGATGTGGGAAAGAGACGGATGGAGACGCCCGAAGTGGTTTTACAGTTGAAATACGACCGGGGGGAACTGAATAGGATATATTTGGCTCAGTTTCGGAAGGGGATGAATGCGTGGGTTCCGTCAGTGCCGGCGAGAAACCAACTCTGCTCGGACTTGTGCCACGCAGGTTACTAAGTATATTGTGCGGCGGCCATTTTGGTGCGCGTTCTTTTTTTGAAAATTAAAAAAAATGTAGACCTCTATTTAATTGTGCTGTGACGTGAATTTTTTTGTTTGGATTTTTGTTTTGTATGCGACCGATATATATCACTCTTATAGGTAAGTAAGTAATTTTAGATGTATGAATACTTACATACATACTTATAATAAATTTTCGATTTGTTACATTATATATAGCCACATTTTCAATTATACAATTTTTTAATAAGACATACCTACATATATTTTTATAGTCCGATTTTTAGATAAATTAGGTAGGTATATCAATGTTATAAAATTCAGCATAAAGTAATATAAAAAAGTACCTACTCGTCGATATTAGTGATAATCTTCTTTGAATATATACGTACTCTAAAGACGTTTATAATAATTCAAATACTTACATTTAATTACTTACTTATATAATTAATACAAAAAATAAGTAAGTACATATTAGAAACCCAGATATACACGCCGGTTAATTATTAAGTGCAATTTTATACTGATACTACCTGAATATATAGACCACATAGCTGAATAAGACCATTGTAATATTATAAAAATTATATAAAAACACTCTTCTGTTTATTTTTAATGTTGTGTAAAAATTTCAAGCCACTCCATCGGCTTGTTTTTGAGTTTTGTGGACACAAACATACGAAAGCTGAATTTTTATTTATAAAAGTAAAGATTAATGATATTTATATTAAATAATCTACCTATACTTACATAGGTATAATCGAGGTTGAAAATAATTTAAATTACTCGAAATTTTTTCAATTGTTTTTTATTTATAATAGAGGAACTATTATACTTAGGTACTCTAAATGGAAACTTACATTATAATTCTTATATAATTCTCGAACTATAAAAATATTTTTTATTTTTATAAAATTTTTCATAAAGACTCAAGCGGATCTTTTTTGTGCTAAAATGAGCACTTTCTATTTGAGACCAACTTTCTGAAGTGCATCCGTACCTTTAGCCAGTGATCTTGTAATTCTTGGCTCGGTAAGGTTGTGCTCAAACCTCAACTTCGGCACTTCTATCAAGTTCAAAACCCAAACAGCGCCCAAAAAGCCGGACATCTTAAATAATGTGAAACGACACTTCACACCTGTACCTTTTACCATGAGTTTACAATCACCGCACTCGCTAGCGAGAGCGTAAAATATTTAAGTATATGGAAAATTGTCAATTTGACATTGACAGTTGACAGTTTTTCATATAAATGTTTTAAACTCATGGTAAAGGTACTGGACAACTTATCTCTTTGCGTAAAGCACAAGTCCGCCGATATTGCATTGAGTATTACTCCCAACTTTAGGAAGGCTCAGGCCGAACTCGACTCATTGGCAAGAGAACGCTTTTAGGAACTATAAAATGCAGAGCCTGGCACATCGCCTGTCTATGTGTCTTCTATAAGATGTACGGAGAGTGTGCTCAAGAGCTGCATGAGCTCATAAACCGCCTTCCAGTTTCTTCCATCGGACATTCAGACGTACAAATCGTTACGATCTTCATCTTGTCGAAATCCCACTTTTTCTCGTGAAACCGCGGCCTAACCTAACATGAAGTCCTCACCTCAACAACTGTATTTCAATAAATTCTTAAACATATTATTATTATTTTATCCTGTCCAGCAGCGCCCTGGGTAAATCCGTACTATCTATTTACTAATATTATAAATTCGAAAGTACGTTTGTATGTATGGATGTTTGTAACTGTTTCACGCAAAAACTACTGAACCGATTACCATGACATTTTGCATACACGTGGTCTGAGACACCAGAAAGGATATAGGGTACCTTTCATCGTTCAACGCGGACGAAATAGCGGGCACCAGCTAGTGTATAAATAAATAAATAAAATAATAATTTTCAGAATGCCATTGGTACTTGTGCTGACATATTATATCTATTATACCAGGTCTGGGCGGTGATTCGTGCGGAGCGTCATGCCAGTACCTTGTGCCTGTCGGGCTGCAGTCAGCTTTGGACGACTACAACTTCACAGACTCTGTCTACGGGACTCCAAGGGTCAGCGTCTGTCCTACATTGTGCTCCTATAGATTAGGTGAGATTTTGTCTATGTGTGTGACAATTTCGGATGTATAATATCTGTTTTTTATTATTAGAGAGAGATGGGTTTGCTCTTGGCCAAAATTCCGGTGTGAAATTCACGAGAACTTTGAGTTCTAAGTAAGTTAAGTAAGTTCTATACTAAGTATCTATACGTTAAGTTAAGTATCTATACTTCTAAGAGTATACTAATATTATAAGGAGAGAGGATTTGTATGTTTGTAATGAATAAACTCAAAAAACTAGTGGACAGTCACGTGGGCTATATTTTAAAAAGTCAAGCGGGCGAAGTCGCGTGCAACAGCTACTAATATTATTAAAAGAAAATAAACTCAAAATATTATTTTTAAAGAAAATAATTAATTTAATACTATTTAATGAAAATAAATTAAATAACTTTCTCATTCTCATATATTTATTTGAGAATTTTCATGCAAAATGTGATACTAATATATGTAAGATAATTCGTTTAACAGGACAACCGCTGTGCAACTGTGCAGAGAATGATGAGGCCGTAATGGCTGACTGGGCTGAAGTGTGCGCAACGTTCTGTGCCTCCGACAAATACATCCTAGGAGGTATATCATACGTCTTATATCACATTTTTTTATTGACTGCTTCTCATTAATCTCTAAATATATATATATGTAAAGAAAATATGTACTTACTTAATTTTCTTCAATTTATATTAAAACTCTTTTTATTATTAATGTATTCAAAACTATTTGGTTAAGCTACGATTGATTATAAAATAAAAACTTGACATGTACTCATAAGTCAATTTATAAAAATTAATATGAAATATCTTTGTTGAAATAATAATGAAAATATAAAGCTGAATTGTAAATATAGGTGATTAGGAATCGACATTGTAAATAAAAACATTTAATGTCGTTTCTTTGCTTACAGGTATAGTTACTATATAGATATTTTTATACTTATGTTATTTTTTGTAAATGTAAATGTATGAATTGATTCAATACAATCTTTGCTTACAGAGAAACTCAATTCTGTTTTAATTGACTGTGTCATCCTAACCACTGGAAAAATATATCATTATAAAATATTTTCTTTACATATATGTAAATGAAGTTGGTTTCACTTCATTCAATTCGAATTTCCCGCGTTGTAAACTTCTTAGTAGGGTAGTTGTTTTTAATTTTAAAAGCGGCTACCTACAACGCGGGAATAACACGGAGGTATTTTATTGGATTGTAAAACGAGACGTGTAAATAAATAATTAATAATTTAAAGCATTTTAATAAGTACACAATAATATAGAAGTAATAGCTTTTAATGTTGTTTCTCTTTCAGGTAAGATTTATATTAAATTTAGTATGGTGAAATTGTGTAAAACAAAAATTGTAAAATTATTTTGTTTAATAAACAAATGTAATTCCTCTTTCAGAGCAACGCATTTCGGTTTTTATTTATACAGTACAAAATAATACTTATTACATATATACATAAATTTCGTGTCACGTTATTTGTCGTTGACTTATAAACTCCTAAATTACTGAACCGATTTTAACAAAATTTTACACAATGTGTGCAGTTTGATCCAACTTAAGAGACGGGATAGTTTTTACTTTATACCCGCGCGAAGCCGGGAGCGTGTAGCTAGTAGTATGTATGTATGACGTCATCAACCTACCTTACTAGTACAGTCGGGGTAAGAAAAGGTTCGGTGATCCTTGGGGTACACAAGAAGCTGCCTCATACGGTTTTGAAGAATAACCATTAGCTACAACGGTTAATTGCCGATTTTTTTAAGTAAGATTCAAGCCATTTAAGCAAGGAGCCACTGATACCAAAATTTGCTAATTTTTTCAATAGTAAATTGTGGTTTATTCTGTCAAAAGCGCTGCTGACATCGGTATAAATCGCATCCACCTGAACCCTCCTATCCACTCTTTCTGAGATCGAATGTACAAAAGTAACCAGATTTGTTGACACCGACCTACGACGTTGAAAACCGTGTTGGAATCTGTTGATCATAGATTCAGTATGGCTGGTTATAATAGGACAAAGCAGGGACTCGAATAATTTAGAATAGACATTTAATATTGAAATGGGCCTATAGTTATTTATGTTGTCATTATCACCTTTCTTATGTATGGGAAAAATTCTAGCTTCCTTCCATAAGCTAGGGAACACGCCAGTACTGAGACAAGTTAAAAATTAGTTTCAAAGGTAGGGCAAGAACAACAGTCTTGCTGTTGTCAACAACAGTCGCACATCTTTTATCAAAAAGAGAGGGTAAACCGTCAGGCCCTGCTCCCTTGGCTGGATCAACTTTTTTGTTTTGGACTACGTTGACAAAGTTTGGCCTGTGTATCTGCGTATATGTGTGTCCGTTTGTGGCTTCCAAACGAATAGACCGACTTGATCCGTTTTTGAAATTTTGTCATAACATAAATGATAAATTGCCCTGGCACAAGCAAATGTAAACTTTAAGGTGAACGAACCTTTTCATACCCCGACTGTACTTATTACAAAATGTCTTTCTATTGAAGATATCTCTATTGATACAATCCCATTTATGTTTGTCTCACAGGATGTCCTGCTTGCGGCGAATCAGTGTCTTCTACAACGACTCAACCATCTGTCATAGAACATACATCTGCAACCCGCGCACTGGCCACTACAGAAGGTACATACAATATTCTCTTCTCTTCTTAAAACCTAGGCTTAGTACCTAGACTGTTGGATCACATTTTTATTTTCATAAAGCGCCATCTAGAAATTTTCAGGTAACTGCCGACAACTCTATAGGTGCTTCAAGTAGGATTGAGGATAAGGGTTAGGAAGGGATAATTTACTTTTTTATCACAGCCACTGATTTTAAACAAACTGCTATACATAATATGGATTTTTATTTTGAAGGGTGGGTAGCATGGTGCAACGTCCAATGTCGCCAAGGCCACGGAGGCGCCGCTTGCAACTGCGACAGAGCTCCGTTCTCTTAGAACTACCCTTCTCTTAATAAAACCACACAAAACTACAACCACATAATGGCTTCAGATGTATTCATTAAGTTCCTAACATAACAATATCCATTTCAGCAGCATACAATAAGCAACAGTCAAATTCGCATGTCATTTAGTACAATCTATAGTCGGTATAAGAAAAGGTTCGTCACCTTATCAGCAATTTATCAGTCAAGCCAATATTTTATTTCAAACATCTGTCAGTTATATGCTTAGTGATTTAGTTTTAAAAGGTACTAAAAATCTACGACTCGATAAAGGAATGAATTTGAAAACTGACGAAGGTTTTCCGACCTCGACTATACTATGACTAAAGAAACAGAGAATACAAATGCTAGGGTCCCACGGCGTGTTTTTTAACAGACTAGACATTTTCAAGACCATAGTTATTAGTGATAAGTGCACAAGCATGAGAGTCGAAAAAATATGTGCGTGATATATTATATAAATTAATAACAATTTTTTACACAATATGTGAGTACTCCTTGTGTTAAGTCTTAAACTGTAAATTTATATAGATGGCAGGAGTTAAAGAGAGAGATTTAAAAAAAGCAAGAAAACAT
Organism: Synanthedon myopaeformis; assembly: GCA_944738685.1. Classification (NCBI taxonomy): domain Eukaryota; kingdom Metazoa; phylum Arthropoda; class Insecta; order Lepidoptera; family Sesiidae; genus Synanthedon; species Synanthedon myopaeformis. The sequence continues at coordinate 5,034,290 of OX122940.1, forward strand.
TGTATTATAACCTTCGAAGTACTACAACAGTGGAATGCGGAGTCAATGGAAAAAGGTAGTAACGACCAAGGTGGAAGGTGGGTATTCATTTTAAACTCCAATGTGTTGGCGTAAGCTCACATTTTCTCTAAATGACAGATGACAGATTTGATGCTCTACGCGTAATATGTCACTTTTAAATGTTCCATAAAATTCGTTGTGTTTTGTATGGCGTGCGAAATCCAATGTTGTAGTACATTGACAACTGTGACCTTCAAGTCTCTATAACCAAGTTGCAATAAAAAAACTTGTCTTACAAAATATTTTTTGGGTTCCCCTTTTAAGTTTGACAGTTGATAAACGGTCAGTTTCGATCATAATATTATACTGCTAGAGTTAAACAGACTGGAAAATCTGACATTGACTTGTGACATAAAGGGCCGTGGGATCGCACCATTAGAATTCCAATAACTGTTCACAAAAATCATCTTAGTTATATTTTGTAACCTTAAAATTATAAAAGTACATATTTTAATGCTTATAAATTATATAAGTATAATTTTATTTTTATTTTTTAATAATGTATCCATTTAGGTAGGCATTCCTTTAGATAATAAATAAAAATAAAAAATACAAATTATCAATATATTTAATAATAATAAATAAGCTTGTTTAAATGTAAATGTAAGTGATAATTTTAAATTTCTCTAAGTACATGGCTTAACAATTTAAAAAGTTAGATTTAAAAAAAGAAGAAGCATAGGTATTAAGAGCATATTTATGTGATAAAAAAGACGAAGCTGCGAAGGACAATATTAAATGTACTTCTTTTTTCTTTTTATTGTTGTAATCATGTAGAAATTTTATTTGATTAAACTTTTATTTATACTATTTAATTTTGTTTCTTTTATTTTCTTTTTGTAGAGCTCCCTTTTATATTGAACCTACGATAGTCAATTATGACGCGCTACCGAAACGCATAACTTTTCATTTTTAGTATTAATTTTCTCATTATATTTTACCTACTTCTTTACATAGGTAATTAATTAATACGTCTTTCGATAGCAAATAAATTTTAACGCCTAAAAAATACAGCTGTCAAACTCAAATTCTGACAGTTGTTATTATAGCCTGGAACACAGCCGTGAATACTTTTTACACAGAGTAATAAATATACAATATTACATAGAGTAATAATAAAGTTCGAGTAATAATAATAGGCCTCATCTTCGCTACACAGTTAGATGTTGACTAAGAGCAAACCCATCTCTAACAAAAAAAAAACATAGAATTTAAAAAACTATATTTCGTTATAATTATTCCACTTCTATAAGTGTAGAAAGAGGTGATTTGAAAATTGTTTTAAAAAAGTAATTCTTTCATATAAATTATTCAAATTCAAATTAATTTCTTTATAGGCAAATAGACCCATCCATATGTTACATTATACTAATGAGCCATATAAAATTACCAAATGACAAGTCGCCACGTGAACTAAAATTGTTTTTATTTTTTTTTTACTTTAAAGTTAATTTTAAAGATTAAGTTATGCGTTTCGGGTGTTAGAGCGTTCGTCAAATTTGTTTGACTCCCTAAATTTTTCAATTTTAAACATATTTTGTAAAATTAGAAAAAGGTGTCGTGTGTTTATGTCTAGATGTGGTTGTAAATAGACATTCTTAGTTACACTTAGGTAATGCTAAGTATATTTCAAATTGCTGTCCACTTAAGTCACTTTGAAGGTGACGGTAGCCACCTACCATCACGTGGACCGTCAGCCTGTCTGTCGACCTTAACATTAAAAAAAAAGTGTGTCAGCTTTGACGCACGACTGGAGTTTACTCCTTAATACATATGAATTTGAATTTAAATTTTAAATTTGAATTTTGAATTTTGAATTTGAATTTTGAATTTTTTTCAGTGAAAGGTGCGCAAAGTACGTTGCGCAGAAGAACATAATAATACTTATAGCTTTTAAGAACATATAGCATTAACGCTTATATTAATTTTTACTCCTAATAAAATTTCCATACCGAGGGCTTTTATATTAAAAAAAAATCGATTCTTAAGGAGTAAACTCCAAAAACATAAAATAAGAAATACATACCTACCGGACATATCAAATGTATTTTACACCGATTATTCCAATTCTGCTCCATTGTAACTTTTTTTTTATTATACATAAATCGAAATCACACAGTACAGCTAACAAATCTAGGACAATCGCGATCACTAACTAAACTGGTCGAATTGTGGATTCATTTTTATGAAGTAGCGCTTAAAACGGATAGACATGGCATCTGGAATATTTTACGAGTATTGACATGGAAAACCAGAGGATAAAACTTGTTTTAATGGACACCATAAGTTAAGCAAGAACATCACACATAATAGTGATGATAATGGTGATGAGTTAGTCCGCCTTACCTCTTTTCCCATGATTAAGATATAAACGCGTAGGTAATCTAGATTATCCATAAGTGTGTCAAAAGAATGAAGTTGACATTGTCAACTGCCAAACGTCAAAGTATTTCGTATGTCAAATTTGATTGATACAATTTCAATTCTAAATATTCATAGCTCTGCTAGTGTTTTAATTGTTTTAATTGAGTTCATTGTAAGAGCCATGGCAGTGGTAGTTGTCGCGCCAATATGAATTTGCTAATCAACTTAAAGTTTATACAAGTATTTTTCTTTTTATGGTTATGTGAGATAGGATTTAATTAATTTTCTTCTTGGGAATTGGGAAAATGATTTAAATTATAACATTAACAAATATATCTAAGTAGAGGTTCCCTTTAAATAAATAACATAACAATTATTACATTATGATACTAATTTAAGAAACTAAAAACTACCTTATAAGTATGTAATATTGAAAATGTATAGATAACATTTTGTTTTTGTATGTTTTGGATGTGTGAGAGAGAGAGAAAGAGAGAGAGAAAATGTGTGTGAATGTAAGAGTCAGTTCACACTAAAACGCGACGCGACGCGAATACGCTTGATGTCAAAGATTTAAATCGAAAGATGCGCCCTAATCTCCCCGCGCCACACTTAAAACACATCGAAAATTATTAACAATGGATTGAGCGCAGGCACTCAACCAACTCAACTGCAGTTGCACGCCAGCTTCAGTGAGTGACGGACGCTTGAAGAGATTGTTTCTGTTGGTTTTATTATCAAAAAACTCGTTCGAAATGTTGTCTGTGTTTAAAAGTTTGATTTATTCTATGGTTATTCTATCAATCCATAAACATGTAACTTTGTAATTATTATTTAATTGTTTGTCTTGTTGTAACTGTCCAGTGCGTTTTTATTTTTGTATGTTGTGTTCACATGTAGTAGGTTACATTCCGAATTAATTGCTGTATTTGTATGTTCTTGTTTTTTTATTTGCTTGTACATGGAATTGTATTTCAGTTTTGTAAACCTTAATAAAAAAAAAGTGTAGACAAAAGACTCGTACAGTAACACAGTTACTGAGCTACTGTCTGTAGCTCGCGAACTGTAACACAGTTTCGCTAGTAAGGGCGCATCTCTTGATTTAAATCTTTGGCAGTATTGACCACCCCCTTAAAGAAGACCACCGTTAAATAATTACAGTACCTTTACCATGAGTTTATAATGACCGCACTCGCTAGCGAGAGCGTAAAACTGTTATATATGGAAAACTGTCAATTTGACATTGACAATTGATAATTTTCCATATAAATACCATACGCTCTTGCTAGTGACTGCGGTCATTGTAAACTCATGGTAAGGCCTTGCTGCACCTGTGGCGTTGCTTGTGTTATAGGCGACGGTAGCCACCTACGATCAAGTGAATCGTCAACGTGTCTGCCGACCTTGTCATATAAAAAAATGATGCGTATCACGACACCACATTCGCCTAAACTCATTGAACTGTGCACCCTTTTGTGTAGTGAATAAGTTCCATATTGTATTGATACCTTAAAACGTTCGCGACGCATCGCGTTTTAAGTGTGAACTGATGCTAAGATTCAATAAAAAGTAAGAAACAATGGCCTGTTCAACTTTCAATATTTATTATAGTTATCTAAATACTAATTTTAGCTACCTATACATTTTTTAGCAATGGTTTTGAGCCATTATCCAATGGATGGTACAGTTTTTTTCCAATGGAAGGCCTTATCTGTATGGAATATTTTTTTATGTAATAGAAAATTTAAAAAGCTGCTTTCTATAGGAGAAACAATTTTTAAAATCGGTCCATTCGTTTTTTGAGTTTATTTATTGCAAACATACAAATCTTCTCCCTTTATAATATTAGTAGATATACCTAAAAAATATGTCAATGCATTATGGATACACTTCTAAATAAAATCCCAACTGATATCATACTCAAGCCATCCTATTTATTATACAAATTTAAAACAGTAGAAAAACAGAAATTATGCATCATTAGGTAGAGACTCGTATACCTAATTATTTAAACCTTATTTGACTCATCTATTATCTATTATCTTCTATTATCTATTATTATTAATATTATAAATGAGAAGGTATGTTTGGATGTTTGTTTGTGACTCTTTCACGCAAAAACTACTGAACCGGTCACTATGAAATTTTGCATACACGTTGTCTGGGACACCAGAAAGGACATAGGGTACCTTACATCGTTCAACGCGGACGAAATCGCAAACACCATCTAGTAATATAAAAAGAGAAGATTTGTATGTTTGTAATGAATAAACTCAAAAACTAGTGAACCGATTTTAAAAATTCTTTCACCTATAGATAGCTACATTATCAGCGAGTAACATAAGCTATATTTTATAAAGTTACGCGTGCGAAGTCGCGTGCAACGGCTAGTCTATTATATTATGAGTAACCTCAATCATAATATACTTACTTCAGTCCCAAGCAGCTCCTCCTGAAATTTGGTTCTATACAATAAAAAAAAACTATTATTTCAGTCTTGGAGGAGTCAGAATATTTTTATTAATAAGTTGGTCACATATACTTACATTCTTCTTGAGATTTGAAATCATTGGTTCTTACTTTTCATAGGATATTTTAGTACGTAGTTAAAACCAAGAATTATCGCAACAAACTATATCACGGAAGTCTTCCATTAGGTAATAAATATATCTTTGTGTATAGAGTACTATAAAGTCGTAGTATTATTATATAGGTATAGAGTAATATAATAATGATAATGTACAGTAGTTGACAGGATATCTCTAGACTCTAGAGAATGTCGAAAAAAAAAACAGTACCTAACCTACGCGTGTCAGAAGTTAAACTTCTTTGACTGTCAAATATAGGTATAATAGGACTTGACCTGACTTGACTTGCTTTGGACTTGACGGACCTGTTTTGGAAAACTAAAAAAAAATATTTACTTGACTTGACTGACTATAGTCTTGGGATCTGCTACTTTTGATTTTAATTTGAATTTTGCCTTTTTTTTTAATTTTATATAAGGTTATATTTTAAATTGCTATTTTTATAAATAACACTGGCCAAAATCATCGGAGAAGATCTGATCTGGTGCCAAGACATTAAAAGAGAAGAAGAAGAAGAAGACAGCTATAGTAAGCTGTAGCCGTCATGCAGAAATGTTACAAGAAGCGTCACGTGATCGTTACACTCGAGCGTCACACAATATTCGCTTGAAATTTTATTTTACTCGCGCGCCAAGTAGTTTGACTTGAAAAATTGTGGGCGATATTGATTTTTTTTATTGCAGTCCATTTAAGTTAGAGATGTCCAGTCAAAAACCTCGAAAAGGTTTTATATATATATTAATTATAACGAGAAATATGTATAATTGTATAATATTATATTAAACCTATATTTGAGAATACAGTTTAAGAGTTAAACGTGTATACATTTATTGTAAAAGTACGTAACTATATCACATGGTGAAAATTTAAAGTTGAAATATTTCGTCGCCGGACGTACAAAAAATATTTATTTATCAATTAGGTTTCTACAAGAAACTCTTATGATCGTCATTATAAATTTAAATTTACCAGGGTTTCGGAAAAAAAAGCCAGAATTACTAACCTGAGAAGAAACCCCGAAAGAAACTCAGGATACTATTCTTTTGAAATTTGTTTACGTTTCGAACTGTCAAATGTGCATTCTTACAGTGACCCAACAATAGGTACCGAACATTAAAATTCCTAACACATTTTAACCTTTAACTTTTCAATTCTAATATTAATTAAAGGTAACTTTAAATAATATAAGAAAATATATTTAAGATAAATTTTTGTAGCAAGTAGGTAGGTAACTACTAATACCTTAATATTAGAAACCTATTATTACCATAGTATATTTTTTAAACTTCATTTAAAAAAATATGTTGTTTATAGTGATTGTTAAATTATAATTTTTATTGTTTAATAATTATTATTTTAGCTGTTAAAGTCAACAACAGGATTATTGGATAGCTTAAAATCTGCAAATATATATTTTATAATTACCTATAAAAAATAAAAATAAATAAAAAATTCCTTTAATATTCAATTATGGTAGGTTTTGCCCATCTACCAAAAGAGTTTTGCATTTTATCTGATGATTTATTTAGTAAGTATTAAGTTTAGTTCAGAAAATATGACAATGAAATAAAAAACTTGTCATATTGTAAGTTTAAATAAAGAACGTGTTATTCGAAGCGCGCTTTAGTACATACGTTTGCAATTAAACGCACAATGTAAAATACTATACTTATCCAAAGTAAAAGTAGTTGAAAATAAGTAATACTTAGGTATCATCTAAATATTTTATCTATAATATTTCACGAATCTTTTATTATTCAATAGGTATGTGGTTGAATCCTTTGAGATAATATGTAGTACTTAGTACATATTATCTCAATGGTTGAATCTTGATTTCAATTTTATCTCAAATTATTTCAATTTACGATTTACATATATCTATTTTTAATTAGTCTGTTGTTTCGTCGATAATTAATTAGTACAGTAAGTAATTTACATTGCGTTTAGCAACACCATATCATATGTAAATCATATAATATACTTACATGGTTTTACTAATATTTTTAGGGTAAGTATGTGATTGATTTATTATAATTATGTAATTATATTCTGGCCAAAAAAAAAACTAACCACAGAACAAAATATATGTAATTTTTTATCATTAAAAAAGTTTTCGCTGTCATTATGAATTATCGTAATATGAATACATGTCTATAGAGTAGGTAATGTAAGTGTTTAAATAAATACCTACGTTTACTAATCTAATTTTAAGAATTGTAAAATAGTAAAGTTAAGAACATAAATCTGTTGTGCTGACAATAAAGCGACATATTTTTAGTCATTTTATTACAAAATATAGATACCTAAATATCTTATACGAATTCAAACCAATAGACTACTTTATCTAAGTATGTCAGAGTATACATACTTTTCATATTAAGTATGTAGATAGGCCAATACCCATCTACTTAAGTCAAGTAGATAGGTTATTGAGTTTTTTTTTTTTTAAATAATAACTACTGTTAATTTTTTTCATAAGACAGTTTCATGTTTCAGCGTCTCTATACTATTCGTATTGGGAACCCAATATGAGAGCTATAATCACGTTTGTGAAGGAATATTGTAACATAGACGAAGAATGTTCTGTTTTAGTTTAGATGATACTCAATTCTTGAAAAAATTGACATTGACCACAAATTATCATTATTTAAAAAAAAATTAAAAGAGAGAGTACCTACCTATACAATATGAAAAATATGTAAAAAAAATCTCACAGATACCTAATAGTTGTACCTACTTAACCTATTTAAAGCATTTATAAACTTTGAAAATGTGGATTGTAGATACCTACATATTGAAATGTAAATAATTACCTACATAACTTTTTTAGTTGATTATGTTATATGATATTTAATGATATATACTTACTTACATATAATATGATATAGGTATGTAGTAGGTAACATGGTTATTTAAAATTCATGTTGTGTTTAAGTATCTAACTTAGTAATCTAAATGAATGTTTTACGTCTTTAGGTATAGATGCTATATAATATCTCTAGCACCGTGAATCGTTAAAACGTTTAATAAAAAGTTAAAAACATGAACGTCTTTCATTTTTGTAGTTTATTTTTATTGACCTTATCCGTACTTTACTAATATTATAAAAGCGAAAGTATGTTTGGATGTTTGTAACTCTTTCACGCAAAAACTACTGAACCGATAACCATGAAATTTTGCATACACGTTGTCTGGGACACCAGAAAGGACATAGGGTACCTTTCATAGTTCAGCGTGGACGAAGTCGCGGGCACCAGCTAGAATACTATAAATTGAAGTCGCTGGCGGCGTCTGCTATCGGCATGTATGTTCTCTAACTCCTCCTAAATCACGCAATGGTTTTCACTAGAAGAAAGAGCGTTATCTTATAAAAATATCGGATTTACTTAATTCTATCTTTTTTTTATTATAAAAGATGGGTTTGCTCTTGACCAACAACCAACTGTGTAGCAAGGATGAGGCCTAAGATGGAGCGAGCTCACCCAGAAGATGCCTATTCAAGAGAACTTTGAAAATATTTGGGTTATATGAGCTCGGAAACACAGACGCAGGGAGGGAGTTCCAAACGTTGGCAGTGCGCTAAATAAAAGATGTTTTAAAGCGCTTTGTCCGAAATAGAGGGATATCGACAAGATGAGGATGGTAACCATTTGTACGTCTGTATGTCCGATGGAAGAAAGGGGAAGACGTTATGAGTTCATGCAGCTCTTGAGCACACTCTCCGAAGTACATCTTATAAAAGACACATAGACTGGCAATTTTACGTCTAATGTGCCAGGCTCTGCATCTTAGTTTTTAAAAACGTACTGCCGCCAATAAGTCTCCTAATTCTGCGTTCCACAGAGTCAGTCGAGTGCAGTAAGTTGGTATTTGGCTGAGCTATCCCAAAGATGGGAGCAATACTCCATGCAAGATCGGACTTGCGCCTTATACAAAGATAGGAGTTGTTCAGGCGTAAAGTATCGCTTCACCTTATTTAGGATGCCCAGCTTTTTGGCTGCTGTTTGGGCTTTGGACTCGATAGAAGTGCCGAAGTTGAGGTTTGAACTCAACCTCATGCCAAGAAGTTCGAGATCATTGGCAACAGGTACGGATGCACCTCGAAAGGTTGGAGTCAAGTCAAAGGGGTTCCTTTTAGCTGAGAACAAACACGCTTGCGTTTTGGTGGCGTTAAAACTAACCAGGTAAACTCTCCTTGAATATTTCTCTGGGATTCATTAAGTTGATTAAAGTACCTAAACTTTCTAATATGTCCACATCATAAATTTAATCACTTCATTTTACATAGCTTCTTATAAATATATTCGTCAAAATTACATTACGATCATCTCAATACCTACAATTTCTAAAAAACACTCTTAAATATCTTCAAATCGTTATACATTTAAAAAAAAACCCTTCATTTGTTTTTTAAATCACATTCTAAATTATGTTTCTTAATTTTACACCAGTATAAAATTCAAACCTCTAACACGTTAAACGAGGAAAGTTTTTATTTACCTATAATTTGCAGAAAAAAATTGCATCCGTGCGAAGCCGCGAGCGGGTCGCTAGTCAATCATAATCATCAACCAAACTGCCGATAGACGGTCTGCCAAATGACATTTCCAAATGGGTTTGTACGAGAATATGTTTAAAGGCGACATCTATTAACGAGTAGCCACATTATATCTTAATCTTGAATTTCTCTAAATAGTGTTTACTCACGAAATGGTCTAGATGGCGTTGTAAATACTTACTGAAGTATCTAGCCCCATCGGAACAGACTTTAAAGTACGATCCCTAACAATACGTAATAAAAAAAATACTGTTTTTAACAATCACATTTCATCTTGTGATTTGAAAATTAATAGAGCAATGACAAAAAAGAAACTACATACAAAACGTCACATTATAATTTGTTCTGTGTCAATGCTGTCAATGTCAAATTATTAATGTTGGTTGATAAACTTTTAATAGTCAGCCCTTATAATCTTTCACGTGTACGTCATAAGGACTAATTTGCAATGAATTCGAATAAATTTAACGCACGAAATTAAACTATGTATTAATTTTATTTCACATCTATCGTTCGGTGACTTATTATGATACAAATTACAATCATTATTCAAATGAAAATAAATTGTAATACAGTAAACTTAGTTGACACAAAAGTGAATAAACTTCTTAAATTATCTAAAGTGAAATGAGCGCTACAAAACACTGCCGTTTTTGCGCTGAACTGAAACCTACACTCGATTTAATGGATTTTGAAAACGACATAAAATTCCGCGAAGAGATTACCCAAAAACTTTTACATTTCAGCGTAAATTATGTGGACTTTTCTAATAATTTATTACCGGAGGCTGTATGCTTACATTGCTACGACTCTTTGAACTCCGCTTACGAGTTTTTTAACAAAATTAAAAATGCCCAAGAAACATTACGAGAATTACATTTGAATGACGAAGTTAAAATCGAAAAATATTTAATAGCCGAACACTCTATTGACAATTACGAATCTAACGTTTACATAAAATACGAGAGTCCTCCGAATAGATCACTGGAAATCTCCTACGATGATTCAATCACTTCGTGCAGTAAACCCGATTTGGTATTTCCTCCTGGTATATGTGAAAGTGGCTGTGACAAAAATGATGGGCTCATTTTGAATTGGCACTCGTACTCTTGGAGTTGTAAGTTATGTAGCGAAATATTCACAGATTTAGTCGGTTTAAGAAATCACTCGAAAGCCCTCCATGGTATTTGCAATTCATTTAAATGTACAGATTGTGGAGAAGCATGGACAATTTTTCACGATTTTATTGAACACATTAGGTCACATAGAGATGATCTCATGTGAGTACTGCCAAGTTTTTTATAATGTTAATGTAATCAGACGGGCTAACGGCAAGCAAGCAACTCCACGGGTGCATTAAAGTTAAGAGTTTGAAAACGGATAGGGAAATAGGTTATGGGATCATTGAACTCATTCATTGAAACTCAACAGCTCAGGTGTTCTGTAAAAGAGTGGTTACTGCAGCCAGATGGCCTGCCCAAATGACTGCAAAAAGCAGTGTGCACTTAAAGCTGATATATTTTTGTTCTCTTAAATATAAATAATACAAGCTCTTTTAAGGTTTTTCTCATTAGACAGGTTCTATTAAAATTTGAAATACTTCAGTCTAGTCTAGTACTTGATATCTTTTTAGGTGATGTATATATGTTTTAGTATTCTAATAGTGGGAAAAAAGAAAAAAAATGACATCCAATTAAAAAAAAAAGTTGTAGAAAAATAAAAAAAACCAACACCCGTCCCAAAGTGTTATAGCAACAAGAGTTTAGGCTTTATATTGCTTAAAAAATAATAATTTATTATTCAACCGGGGACGAAGTTGTAAATAATAATGATATTTTACAGAAACTTCTGTCCGTATTGTAATATCAAAGTTGAAAACGAAAACGATCTTCATATTGAAATGCACACATCAAAACACGAATGTCATTTGTGCGGTGAAACATTTTGCGATGAAAACGAGAGACGGACACATTTTGATATATATTGCAAATTGAATGAAGTCAGTGGGATAAAATTGCAAGAAACATGGAATGATTATAGCTGGATATGTAAATTTTGCAGCATCCTACTGCCAAATGAAAATATTTTGAGGACGCACACAAAAGAGACGCACAAAAAATGTTTTGGGATGCAATGCGTCGATTGCAAAATTAATGTCGAAACTTTCAACTCGTTTGTAACACACGTTAGGTCTCATAGGTCCAATTTGAAGTGAGTAATATATTTTAGACTCTCTCTAATTTTTTATTTATACATTTATACAAAATCCACAGCTCTCAACATAGGTACAATTTACAGACAAAAACAAAAAAAACAAAAAACACCTAACAGCCAATTTAAAGATTTTACATTTGTATAGTTTTGTATTTTCTTTGGGGTGTACTTGTAAATACAATTGTATTTATGCAATTTCTTTTTATGTTAATGTCGGCAGACAGGCTGACGGTTAAAATCAAAAAATCAAAATATTTATTTATTAATTAGTTTTCTCCAAGAAACTCTTGTGATCGTCATTATAAATTTCAATTTACTAGGGTTTTCGGAAAAAAATATAAGATAACGATCCTTCAGAAGAAACCCCGAAAGAAACTCAGGATACTATTCTTTTTGTCATCTTTAAAATATAAAATTACAAAAATTAGGTAGGTACACTTAATACAAACAAAATCAATGTACATATATACAATACTAAACATAGTATGAACTCCGAATCCAGGCTTTAAATCCAGGCTTCATTGTCGCTTAAATGATCAGTGACCTTATAATAGTCTTTCGAGAGGAGTTTGGTTTTAATGGTCCACTTGATGATAGGTGGCTACCGTCGCCTATAGTACAAGCATCAGCCATAGGTGCTGCAAGTGCGCTGCAGACACTAGAAGGATAAGATATAGGGTAACGGTGGTTTCTGCCGCCAGACGGGCTGTGACAAATGACTGCGAAACGCAGTGTGCCCCTGCAACTACTATCCAGGTCCAGACCAGAGCCAACTTTGTTATAATACTATGCTAGTAACCTTACAACTCATCCAACGGGCTCGTCAAAAATGCTTGCTCAATAAAATCTCTAGTAACTAGGTTAAACTGGACATTTTCTTTCTTTAAGGTATTGTGTAAAATGAACTGCTAGTTTATAACTTTTTTTATGTAAGGGTTATCAGACAGGCTAACGGTCCACTTGATGGACGGTGGCGACCATCAACTATTAATCAAGGATAAGGGATTAGGAACGTATAAGAAAATGGACTCTCACATAATTAACATGCTCATTGAAACACAACAGCACATACGCTGTCTTTTCACGGTGTGGTCTTTTGTAAGGGGGGTGGTTACTGTCGCCAGACATCCATGTAAGGGAAGCAGTTTCATATATCATATACAGAGAAACTCGTAATTTTTAGACCCATCAGAAGTTTATTTACAAATTTCTCTTACAGAAATTTCTGTCAGTACTGCAATCACATGTTCAAAGACTCACAAGACACTGTTATACATTTGGCTAAACATTTCGATGGCCAATTTCAGTGCGAAGACTGTTCAGAAGTCTTCTCCTCGAGAGACGGTCTTCAGAGACACACAAAATTATACCGCACACCGATTACCGAGGAAAGAACTAAGAAATCAAGGCACAGACGAAGAAGAGTTAAGCCGATCACAACAGAAGAGTTGACATGTGACGTGTGCCAGAAAGTTATGAAGACTATAAACGGCCTATACAAACATAGACAAGTGCACAAACAAAGAAGCAGAGACTATACGTGTGACAGGTGCGGAAAAGCCTTCTTCTCTAAAGCCTGCCTCACCAGCCACATTCAAATACATGAAAACAATACACCACAAGTGTGCCAAATATGCAAAAAGACTTTCCTCACTCTGACAAGACTTAAAAAACATGTTTTGACCCATTCCGGTGAAAAGCCGTTCAAGTGCTCGGAATGTAATCGGTGCTTCAGATTGAAAGAACAATTGAAGGGTCACCAGATAACGCACACAGACCTATTGCCGTATTCTTGTCAGTATTGTGATAAGGCGTTTCGTCATAAAAACGTCAAAAGAATACACGAGAATCAGCATACGGGAGCTCAAGCGTATCCGTGTAAAGTGTGCGATAAAGTCTTGTCGAATTGGTCCAATTGTAATAAGCATATGAAGAGAAAACACGGCACAACACTGGCGAAGAATAAACTGACTCCTCAAGGGAGGCTGCCAATAAATCCCAAAACTGGTAGACCGAAGAAAATAAATATGGAAAATGTTAAAGAGTGGACGGACAAAATTTTGGCCCCAGTCAATAGGAGGAAAGTGATGGCATAATATATTAAAATTAACCGAGGAAAAGTTGTTCCGTGGTATTAAAAGGAAAATATTTGGGATAGAAGACGAGGGATGAGGGATGTAAGTCCTAAAACTGGTAGACAAAAGTTGCCCATGCTATAAGACAACTTATGCTTATGATATGCTGAACTTAAGTTGGGATAGGTTACTCGCTGATAATATAGCTTTCTATAGGTGAAAGAATTTTCAAAATTGGTCCACTAGTTTTTGAGTTTATTCATTACAAACATACAAAAATACAAATCTTTTCTCTTTTTAATATTAAGTGTCTTTTAAAAAGAAAAACAACAATAACATAATTATTATACTTATATATTAATATTAAAATGCAATACTTACATTTCTCTCAATGTAAAAAAATCTATTATGGTGCTCAGCACAAGTCCAAAACTCACAAAATAAAATTTCATTAATATTCAATACTGGATTTAATTTACTATCTTTTCCCCCCTCTCCCTCCAATGTGTTATCATCAGACTAAAAGGCTCAGTAGTCCGATGTTCTATCTATACCATCTGGCTACTGAGAGTAAAAAGTCTCATTGGACCACTGAGAAAAGTCTCATTGGACCACTTAGAAAAGTCTCATCGGACCCCTGAGACGAAAAAGTCTCATTGGACCACTGAGAAAAGTTTCATTGGACCACTTAGAAAAGTCTTTGGACCACTGAGACGAAAAAGTCTCATCGGACCACTGAGACGAAAAAGTCTCATTGGATCACTGAGACGAAAAAGTTTCATTGGACCACTGAGACGAAAAAGTTTCATTGGATCACTGAGACGAAAAAGTTTCATTGGATCACTGAGACGAAAAAGTTTCATTGGATCACTGAGACGAAAAAGTTTCATTGGATCACTGAGACGAAAAAGTTTCATTGGATCACTGAGACGAAAAAGTTTCATTGGATCACTGAGACGAAAAAGTTTCATTGGATCACTGAGACGAAAAAGTTTCATTGGATCACTGAGACGATAAAGTTTCATTGGATCACTGAGACGAAAAAGTTTCATTGGATCACTGAGACGAAAAAGTTTCATTGGGTCACTGAGACGAAAAAGTTTCATTGGATCACTGAGACGATAAAGTTTCATTGGATCACTGAGACGAAAAAGTATAGGCATTACTGGAAAGATATCATGTCATTTGGTAATAGGGTTTTCATAAATATTTAATTAAGTAAAAATTATTAAAATACTGTGCATTTTAGGTATAGAATCTTTTATTTTATTTTTTTTAAATAAAGATTAATTAACATAAGATTATTTTATTTATTTATTAACTAAAATTTTCACCAAAACTCGTTAAAACAAAATCTTTTTCTAAACTGAATCTCTTTTTATGGCTTTCTTTTTCCCTCTCTTCGCTGGGATCATAATTTTACTCTTCCACTCTTCAGTTTCTATCCCATCGGGGACCGTGATCAACTGTCCCGTCTCCGGGTTCACCGGGAACACACCCTCCGGTGTTATCTTCTTCTTGGACGTGTCCGTGCCGTGTCTCCTCTTCATGTGCTTATTGTAATTCGACCAATTCGTGAACTCCATACCACAATTCTTACACGAGTAGGGCTTCGCACCCGTATGCTGTCTCTCGTGATTCTTCAAAATCTGTTTAAACCTAAAAACTTTGCTGCAATATTGACACGAGTACGGCATCGCGTCCGTGTGAATTATTTTGTGAGCTTTCAATTGATATTGCAATCTGAAACATCGTCCGCAAAGCTCACACGAGAACGGTTTAACACCTGAATGCATTTCCACATGTCTTCGGAGCATGTTCGGAAATAGAAACGACTTATTGCATATCCTGCATATGTGTGGTCTTATTTTATCGTGAGACATTATGTGCGATGTCAACGTGCCTTTGCTATAAAAAGTTTTACCGCACCTATCGCACGTGTAATCCCTTTTTCTATCCTTCGAATGCAATTTCATGTGATCCCGTAAACTGTTCGGATTCTTGTACACCTTATTGCATAGTTTGCACGTCAGATCGTCCACCGTTATTGGCACACCACGTTTCCTACGAGGTTTCCTACTCGGCTTGGCCAGATTGAACTCTATAGAGTGTTTTTGCAGTGAGTCCTTTTTCAAAATCTCACCGCACGATTTGCACGGGACGTGAGTTTTTGGAAAATGTTGAGACACGTGCGAGTTCAACTCGTCCGCATCGTCCACGAGAAGGTCACAGTAGTGACAGTATTTTCTGAAAATCAAAACACCAAATCAAATCAAATCACATATTCATTTCAAAATTTAAAAAAACAAATAATAATAGATGACTCTTGGTCTCCTTTGGCTTGATGAGCTCCTCTTTTTTTTCCTAAGCAAAGGAGATCCTTCTTTGGACATTTAGCCTTAAACAGTTAAGAAGTGCCCAACTCCTACCGGCTAAAACCTCTCCTGTCTCCGAGTTATCCATGTACCCGCCGTTATAGCCTTAACTGTGGTAACTTTGTTTGCCTTACAGATTAGATTTTTCATCCACCTCCTTGGTTGAGTGGTTAAAGTGCTTGCACAGGGGTGCCGGATTCAATTTCCAGCAGGGCTAACTTTAGAAATGAAGTTTCTAAAGAGTTCTAAGTTTTTTATATTATATTATTTTATAAGAGCATAAGCATAATATAAAGGGCATAGATCATCGTTTTATATTAATTTTTGAAAATATTAGCTATTGCACGCAACTTTGAACGCATTTCTTTATAATATATAACCCATGTTAATCACTGCCGATGTAGCTGTCTATAGGTGAAAGAATTTTCAAAATCAGTCCAATAGTTTTTGAGTATATTCATTGCAAACATACAAAAATACAAAAACTTCTCTCTTTATAATATTAGCATAGATCAGAGAGCATAATTTACCTAAGAATTTTCCTATGTGTTTTAACATGTTCAATGAAAGAGGCGAAATCATCACTTTTCCCGCTCCTGCAATCCACGCAGACAAACGCCGAACATTTTCCGTGAACAATCTTCGCATGGGACCTTAAAGTATCCATATTTAGAAACTCAATATTACAAAAACCACACATCCACGGATACTCTTTCCAGCAACTGGATATTCTTGTGTTGAGACTCTTCAATTCCTTGGCGTAGATCGTCATTTTTGCACCGTGAGGTCCATTGCACATCGCTGCGTCCAAAATGTCATTAACATTTATGTTCTGATCAAAGTTTTCATTGCTAGAATCCTGCGTACTCGACTCTATGTTAGGATCGTCTAATTCCTCTTTTAATTCTGATTTTATGTCTAAATTGATCTTCACATTGCCTTCCGACGCGTGTGCTATCAGAGGCAGCTCATCATACCTGTCATCGTCGGAACAAGCCTTGTTTTCGGCAGAAAACAGGCTGAAAAGTGTGTTTTGAGCTTCTTTTACTTTATTCAAGAACTCATAGGCTTTGTTTAATGAGTCGTAGCACACTAAGCAAACAGTTTTAGGCAGCGGATCCGAGATAGAAACATCAACATAGACATTCATATAAGTAAGTTTCAACATGGTCTCTTCATATTTATTCGCGTCACTTTCAAGATCTAACAGCTTGTTTGAGTTTTTCGGCTCAGCACAGAACCGACAGTAAATATTTTCCAGTTTATTCATCGTCTTCACATTGTTCGTGATCTATCTAAAATAAAAACACTGCAGCCTAGAAACCATTTTTTTAAAAACAAAGGAAATTAATGTTAGACCAAGTCTAACAGTTTTATTCTTTAACTGTAGGCGCAAATGAATTGTATTAATTCATTTTTAAATGACAAAATAGACAAAAACATATGAAAACGTAAAATAAAAATAATTGATTGGCGTTTTTATTTTTTTTATTTGTGTTTGACTTTGATTGACTAGATAAATATAACAGAACACAAAACAATTACTCAGCATAGACCCAAATAATTACAGGTCATATTAATTTTTAAATTATTACCTTTGGAACGCTAAAGATGGGTGGAATTAACACCAAGGGTTCAATTGATCTTTTTTTTTATTACATGATCTTATCGTATTATATTTAAAAAAAAATCAATCTCAAACTAGGAACATTGTGCTAGAGTTCGTTTCATGAAAAAAGTCCCATTGCAAACAGCGGAACTTTATCATAAATTAGTTACTATATCTAATAAATTAGTAAAGAGCTATTATTAATCAGAATTTGGGATTTGTAGGAGTTAAAACCAATAAACCATATCGGTAACATTCTGACTCATTCCGTCGCACGATGAAATAACAACGTTCCATATTTTTATGTAATATTCGCTTTATGGGATTATTTTATGTCTATGGCTACATATCAATATTGTCATTTGACACTGACAGATCTGGCAGTAACATTGACAATATGAAGGAAAGGAAGGAATAGTAGTTTCCTTCATGGATTTTTTATTTTTATTTGATTATTGAATTTTTCATGGAACTAATTATATTTCTAAGTTAGAAAAAATGAATATCGACCACAATGCGTACTGTCGATTTTGCGCCGAATTAAAACCTGCTGATAAATTGCTTAATTTACAAACAAACGAACAAGACAGAGAGCAGGTCTTACAGAAGTTGACGCGTATCAATAAAGGATATCAGGATGTGTTTAGCGATCGTAGCCTACCTAAAACTGTTTGCATTGTTTGCGTAAGCGCTTTGGAGAGAGCTCACGATTTCGTGGTCCGTTTGGACCAAGCGCAATCAGTTTTGAACGATGTCATTCTAGTGCAGCAAATAAAGAAAGAGTCCATCTCGTCAGAGAAAAATAGCGATTCGGAAATAGATTACGACCCAACCGAAGACGAGAAACTCGTCGATAAAATCGTAGTCAAACTCGAAGCGATCAATAGAGAAGAAATTAAAAAGCCTAGAATAAAATGCAAGGGCAAAAGTAAGGCGAAAAAGTTGGAAGCGCGAAGTTTAGATGCCATACCTTTATCGCAGTTGAAATTAACCTGGAAGGATTATACATGGATGTGTTCATTCTGTGAAACACAGTTTCTGAATATAGAGGAACTGTGTAACCACACTATGCAGTACCACGATAGCTGTCATGCATATAGATGTACTGATTGTAATATCAGAAAATTGAGACTGGACAGCTTTTTGGCTCATGTGAAACGGCATAGGAAATACTTGAAATTATCATGTTACTTGTGTAATAAGAAATTTGCTACTCCCCGTGAGGCAAATGCCCACAAAATGGAACATATAAAGACAAAACATATTTGTCACGGATGTAACACAAATTTCTCAACTGCAGACGACTTAAAAAAACATATGAACACTTATAATAAAGACAAGAGAAGAAAACTGGAAATGCCCTTGTTGCAGCGTCTAATGGACAGTTTGACTTGTCCACTCTGTAAAAAGACATTTAAAACTAAAGGAACACTGACTACACATTTGTTGACGCACACGGACAGAAAGAGGGACCACACATGTGATAAATGCGGCAAATGTTTTTATAACAAACAGAATTTGCTCGGCCACATGATATTACACGATGATATCAGGCCTTATCAATGTGAAATTTGTAAATTCAGCTTCAAAACTCCGGCAATGTTGAGAAGTCACCTTGGTGTGCACGGAGGACAGAAACCGTTCCGCTGCTCCCAATGCGGACGATGTTTCCGACTCAAGAAGCAGTTGAACAATCACAGTATAATCCACACGGACTCGTTGCCTTATGTTTGTTCGTACTGTAATAAAAGTTTCCGTTTCAAAACAATCCTCAACCAGCACATACGTCAGCACACGGGTGTCAAACCGTACAACTGTTCGCAGTGCCAGAGGGACTTCACCAATTGGCCAAACTACAACAAGCACATGAAGAGAAGACATGGCATGGACATGGCAAAAAAGAAACATACTCCCGACGGAGTTTATCCGATAGATCCAGCGACGGGAGAGATCATAATGTATCCGGCAACTCAGAATATAGAGGAGTGGAAACAGAAAATGTTAGCCCATAAGAAGCCAGGTAGACCCAGGGTCAATTCGAAGGGTAAGGAAGATGGGTCAGATTTAAAACAGGAGTTGGAGACCTCAGTTGATGAGGAATTATTGGTTACAATGTGATGGCCATTTTGATAATGAAATCATGTAATAAGGGTCATTATAAAACTAAATGGTTAACTATTTCCTAAGTATTATTGGGTGAGCCTTATGGTCAAGTGGTTGAGGTGTTTAGCTCGGAGGTTTCGGGTTGATTCCTGGCTCTGATCTAGTTGAGTTTTGCCCACATTCTGTTATATATTTCAATGTTATAAACATTGGCATTGAATGGCGTCTGGGATGATTTTTTCGACAGTATAAAAATTACTTTCAAAACTCACTGCTTTGGGGTCATTGACCTTTAAGTAATTTTTAGATTTTCTTTTTAAAAATCATGTTGTGACTTACATAAAATATATATAAGGCACAAGGTATACATATAAAAGATACACATAAAGCAATGCCACGAAGACAATGGAAAAAATATAAACAATCTTTCAGGAGTTAATAACATTTTAATTAACAACTAATAATTAACACGTATTCTAGTAGTTTAACCGTTCAAAAAAAAAAGGTATTAAAAAAATACATTTAAAAAAAGTGACCAAGTGTTGTCAAGATCGCTTTCCTGTACCACGAAACAGCGCTGGCCGCCTCTGACATTTATATGTGTGACTAGCTGTTGCACGCGACTTCGCCCTCGCAACTTTATAAAATATAGCCCATGTTACTCGCTGATAATGTAGCTTTCTATAGGTGAAAGAATTTTCAAAATCGGTCGAGTAGTTTTTGAGTTTATTCATTACAAACGTACAAAATAATTTTCTCTCTTTACAGTACTACAGCTGGTGATCGTGACTTCGTCCGCGTTGAAAATTTAAAAAAAAAAGCAATATAACGCTTGACCTCGTGTTGCTATAACACTTTGGTCAGGCGTTAGTTTTTTATTTTTTATTGATCCCTCGGGAATAGTCCTTTTTTTCTGGATGAAAGGTACCCTATGTCCTTACTGGTGTCCCAGACAACGTGTATGCAAAATTTCATGGTGATCGGTTCACTAGTTTTTGCGTGAAAGAGTTACAAACATCCATACATCCAAACATACTTTCGAGTACACGTTATCTGGGACACCAGAAAGGACATAATACCTTTCATTATTATATATATAAGGTATTTATATACACCAGCTATTTAGACTTATTTATTTCGATGTTTCTGTTATTTTACATCATAGTTATATAAATGTATTTTAAATATATTATTTATTTAATATGTTTTATACTTTAGGTTTATATTTCTTTATTATTCTCATTACAGCTTAAAGCTACTTACATGAGAAAAATAAGAAAATACTTAATTAAGAAACATCAAACAGGCTGACAAAAATTATACAATATTTGTACCTGATTGTAACAAAAACACATCAAAACATTTAACATAATATGTTTCAACAGCTTGGATATATATTCTCCAAAAGATTTTGCCTACTTATTATGTTATTTGTCAGCACAGTGGCATATAATATTTTGTAAAGCAAATTAATTACCGCAATAAGAGAGACGTTGATCCCAACCTCAGTTTTATTAAGACTATAAGCAAATTCTAAATCTGCGTTTCCCAATTAGTAGTTCGCGTACCTCTGGGGGTACGCCATGGGTACGCGAAGCTTCATCGTGGGGTACGCGCGGCTATAATCGAAGTTACTATTATCATAGAGTAAATAGTACTTAACATTTACTCTATGCTATTATCTACTCGTAGGTATGTCGTCTTATTTTTCTTATAAGTTTTGCATACATTGTGCGAATAACACACAATAATAATATGTCTAAATGAAGTGGTAACTGTTTATATTTAATAAAATATATTGTATATAAAAATATTGTACAAAATAATGTAACTAATAATATTTTGGGAGGTGTAGGAATAATTTTACATCTTTCATCGATAAGTTAAGTAAATCTTTGTTTTAATATAGTAAATAGTATTGTAGGTATATTATTTAAGAAAAATATGTTTATTTTTTATAAAGTATGTGTTCCATTGTCTAGCTAGGTGATAAAAGTGTTGGGAGATCATGTTGTTATAAAAATTTATTTTCTCCTAATTGCTCGGAAATGGTTTCATTATTTAAAAAAAAGAATACACCAATCGATTATTTTCTATTTGCACAAGTTTTAAAGCGCGACCAACTAAATATCAGAAGAAGACGACTGCTTTTTGTTTTATTCGTGAAGTTAATTCTATTCTGAATTACCAAATATTTTTAACATTTAAAAAAAATAGTATTTCATCGGAAGAAATGGATTTTCTTGCATGTTTTTGCCTATAATTTCCTTGCAAATACTGCACCAGTCTCGACCGAAGTAGTAATTAACGGCCTCGTGGGTTTAAAAGGTGACTTAATGTCACTTGGAAATGAGTAGGTATACTCTGTACACAATTGATCTATTTCCGGTCTCGGCTATTAATGTGCTATTATCTCTTAGGGCCTCTTTCACCATGTGTCAAGTAGGCTAACCGTCATTTAAAGTCACCGCAAACCGGGAATGATGTACGGTAAAAGTCTCAAACATTAAAAAGAAAATAATAATAAAAATTCGCCTATCGAAAGATGCACAAAACCGAGTGCATAATATAATAAAACATAAAATTATTCCTAAAAGTAACTAATCAACACTTTACTTGTAGTTGGTGAGAGGCCCTTATACTAATTTTCTTTTATCCCAATGAGGTCGGCAGGCCACTTAAATCCCGCGTGCTGTTAGCCAGTGAGTCTGTCGTCCATTTTCTTTTAAAAGTACTGTCGATTGAAGTGGTGTTTTTTTTTTACTTAATGATTTTGGCTACATACTTAACTAACATTTGTACAGAAAAATATTCGTTTATAGTGTCTCGGTATTTGTTTGTTAACAGCTAATAAATGATTATCTACTACATGCACCTCTTTATTTTATTTCAAGCTTTTGCCCGCGACTTCGTCTGCGCACATTTTTTTAAGATGTTGAAAAAACTATTTCGTGAGGCGAAAAAAGGTTTTTCACCCTTGGAATATCAGAAAAATAACTGCGCAGTAGGTTTTTTTTTACTGTCAAAAACGAAATTTGACGAATGTAGAGGGTTCTATAAGTTTGACCTGTGTATTTGTGTGCCTGTCTGTGTCATCACCATAGATTTAGTATTAGGTACTACCGTACAGTAATGGCACAGTATCACCAAATAAAATGGTCATCACAGCTGCTGTCCTCAAACGGATAGACTAGCAACGATTTTGATTTTTGTTCCGTTTTTTTAAACTTTAAAAAAACGGATCAAAAATCAAAATCTTTAAGCTTCATAAATATTATATACCTAGGTAAGAATCATGAATTCACGTAAATGGATGATTCTTACCTATATAATATTTATGAACATATGCCCAGGCATTCGAAGATCGCTTTCTAAGGGATCTCGCTAACTTCTACAGCTTCGATTGATTTGAAATTTGATGTAGATAGGTACCTAATGCTGTTACTTCGCTTCCTTGACCCGATTTAGTTGTCATCTCGCACGATTTTATTTCGTACGAAGACGTTTTTAAATATTTTAGTAGTCATCTCGCACACATACCTATTATTTTCTTGTGTGCGACATGACCCCTTCAGAAAATCGTAGTCGGCAAATGGCACACATTGTATTTTATGCTGCAGCATCGAGTAGTTTACAGGTTGCGGGTACTCATAGAAGTGGCATAATTTGAAAAAGCAGTTCGTGAGTAGCATTTATTACTATAGAAATTTATTAATTTTTGCAGTAGGTAGTAGTTTATAATAATGAACTTCATTTGAAAGTATTTCCTGACGATTCAAATAATAAACATAATTGTTCAAGTTTCAACTTCTGTCAGCACTCCCGAAGTGCCACTGTTTTATTTATTTACACTTTCACGCCTTAACTACTCAACCGATCATAGGATAACTTTCATGCAGTAAAAAAGTTCCATTGGAAAAAATAAAACGACATTAGTTATGCTTAGCTAGAATCTTTTTCAGTAAATATAATACAAGACCCATTTTATCGCAAGGTTCAGAGGATAGAATATTGGTCTTATGTTATTACATATTGATGGTATTAAATTAAATTATGGATTTGAGGCAAAGGTGTCTGATATAAATAAATAAAATAAAATGACTCAACAGTGGCCAGATTTGAAGAAAACTAAGAATTGTTCCAGAAGAATTGTCCCTGGTTCATAATTACCGACACTTATAGCAATTTGGGCAAACCACATAACAGACTTGAGCCAGTAATCAACCTGAAACCTTTCGAGACAATTTGCAAAAACCTCAACCACTTGACCATAAGGCTCACCCAATCCAATAATTATAAAGAAATAGTTCAGATATTGCCCAGGACCCAAATAATTTGTTCACCTATGTTCACCTATGTGTACTACGGACACTTTTTCTTGCCTGTAGTACCCCTACGGGTGCTGCTTATCACAAAATAGTTTAACCATTTAATAAAGTAGCCTTATTTGATTTCATTACCAAAATGACCATCTCACATTGTATTTGTAATCAAAAGTTCATCAACTGCGTTTTCAACCTGTTTTAAATCTGACACATCTTCCTTACTCTTTGAGTTGACCCTCTGTCTACCTGGCTTCTTGTGGGCTAACATTTTCTGTTTCCACTCCTCAATATTCTCAGTTGCCGGATACACAATAATCTCTCCCGTCTTTGGATCTATGGGTTGCACTCCATCGGGAGTATGTTTCTTTTTTGAAATGTAAATGCTGTGCATTCTTTTCATGTGCTTGTTGTAATTTGGCCAACTGGTAAAGTCCCTCTCACACAGCGAACAGTTGTACGGCTTGACACCAGAGTGCTGACGTTCGTGCTGGTTGAGGATAGTCTTGAAACGGAATCTCTTATCACAGTACGAACAAACATAAGGAAAGGAGTCCGTGTGGATTATGCTGTGTTTGGTCAACTGATATTTGAGTCGGAAACATCGCCCGCATTGGGAGCAACGGAACGGTTTCTGTCCGCCGTGTACACTGAGGTGATTTCTCAATTTCGCCAAAGTTTTAAACCTGAATTTACAAATTTCACATTGATGGGGCCTGGTGTCGTAGTGAGAAAGCATGTGGCTGGCCAAATTATGAGTGCTATAGAAACATTTGCCGCATTTATCACATGTGTGGTCCTTCTTTCTGTCTGTGTGCGTCAACAAATGTGTGGTCAGAGTTAATTTAGTTTTAAATGTTTTTTTACAGAGTGGACATGTCAAACTGTCCGTTAGAAGCTGCAACAAGGGCATTTCCAATTTTCTTCTCTTGTCTTTATTATAAGTGTTCATATGTTTTTTTAAGTTGTCCGCAGTTGAGAAATTTGTGTTACAACCTAGACAAATATGATTTGTCTTTATATGTTCCATTTTGTGGGTGTTCGCCTTACGGGGAGTAGAAAATTTCTTGTTACACAAGTAACATGACAATTTCAAGTATTTTCTATGGATTTTCACATGAGCCAAGAAGCTATCTAACTTCATTGTTGTAATATTACAATCTGTACATCGATATGCGTGACAGCTATCGTGGTACTGCATAGCGTGGTTACGCAGCTCATCTATATTCATAAACTGCGTTTCACAGAACGAACACATCCAAGTATAATCTTTCCAGGTCAATTTCAACTGCGATAAAGGTATCGCATCTAAACTTTGCGCTTCCAACTTTTTCGCTTTACTTTTAGTTATAGGTGTTTTAGTTTCTTCACTATTGGTCGCTTCGACTTTAACTACGATTTTATCGACAAGTTTCACGTCTTCGGTTGGCTCGTAATCGAATTCCGAATCGCTATTTCTCTCCGACGAGATGGACTCTTTCTTTATTTGCTGCACTAGAATGACATCTTTCAATACCGATTGAGCTTGGTCCAAGCGGACCACGAAATCGTAAGCTCTCTCTAAATCGCTTACGCACACAATACAAACAGTCTTAGGCAGGGTGCGGTCGCTAAACACATCCTGATATCCTCTATTGATACGAGTTAACTTCTGTAAGATCTGCTCCCTGTCTTGTTCGTTTGTTTGTAAATTAAACAATTTATCGGCAGGCTTTAATTCGGCGCAAAATCGACAGTACGCGTTGCGATCGTTATTCATCTTCTTAACTTAAAATAATAATAATTCCATGAGAGAAACAATAATGGGAATAAATAAAAATATAAAAATCATCGATAGATAAAGAATTTTTCCGTATATATTTGTCAACTTTGAATCTCTCTGAATTAGTGATGTGCCAACTCGATGCACTAACACGAGTTAACTCAAGTTGGGCATGGCTCGAGTTGAATTTTCTCTAACTCGAATTTGAATACTCCCGCCCTAGCGCATCAGCCGAATGAGAAAGATACTGACTGACAGAAGTTTGCCGATCATTTATGAGTGACTATATTCATTAGCTACAAATGTAAACTTTTTTTTTGCTCTAATAAAAAAACATAGATATTTACTTATAAAGTTAGGTACTATCTACGATATAAAGTTAGACTGATATTATTTTGTGAAGACTTGTACAACTAAACATAACTAGTTTTGATGTTAATTAATACAAATACTTTATTTATGTCACGAATATTTAATTAAAAATACATAAATACATGACAAATAAATTCCTTTTTTATTTAAATTCTACCTACTTTAATTAATTATAATGGTCCCCATACATATTTATGCTGAATCTGTTCTAATATTTTAAATATTGTTAAGAAGCTGAGTCATTAAATTGGTAAAAACAAAACAAATAATTTACTCAGTTTCATCCAGTTAACTCGAGTTTAACTCGAGTTAACTCAATACTCAGAATATGTTCTCGTTCTTCAATTCAAATTGTCAATGTCACTGTCAGTGTCAACAAACAAATTTTAATTTACAAATGTCATTCGAATCATGAAAAAAACAAAATAAAATAAATAAAACATTGATATAATTATAAAATATAAACATTACATGTTAGTTTTTTTCGTGGATTTTTATATTTTTATTTATTTCTCATGGAATTAATTATTATTTTAAGTTAAGAAGATGAATAACGATCGCAACGCGTACTGTCGATTTTGCGCCGAATTAAAGCCTGCTGATAAATTGTTTAATTTACAAACGAACGAACAAGACAAAGAGCAGGTCTTACAGAAGTTAACTCGTATCAATAGAGGATATCAGGGTGTATTTAGCGACCGCACACTGCCTAAGACTGTTTGTATTGTATGCATAAGCGAATTAGAGAGAGCTTACGATTTCGTGGTCCGCTTGGAGCAAGCTCAATCGGTATTGAACGATGTCATTCTAGCGCCACAAATAAGAAAGTCCATCTCGTCGCAGAAAAATATCGACTCTGAATTAGATTACGAGCCAAAGGAAGACGAGAAACTTGTCGATAAAATCGTCAAACTCGAAGCGATCAATAGTGAAGAAACTAAAACACCTATAAGTAAGGCGAAGAAGTTGGAAGCGCGAAGTTTAGATGATACACCTTTAACACAGTTGAAATTGACCTGGAAGGATTATACATGGATGTGTTCGTTCTGTGAAACGCAGTTTCTGAATATAGATGAGCTACGTAACCACGCTATGCAGTACCACGATAGCTGTCACGCATATAGATGTATCGATTGTAATATTAGAAAAATGAGACTGGACATCTTTTTGGGTCATGTGAAACAGCATAGGAAATACTTGAAATTGTCATGTTACATGTGTCACAAAAAATTTGCTACTCCCCGTAAGGCGAACGCTCACAAAATGGAACATTTGAAGACAAAACACATTTGTCACGGATGTAACACAAATTTCTCAACTGGGGACGACTTAAGAAAACATATGAACACATATAATAAAGACAAGAGAAGAAAACTGGAAATGCCCTTGTTGCAGTGTCTAACGGACAATTTGACATGTCCACTCTGTAAAAAGACATTTAAAACTAAAGTAACTCTGACCACACATTTGTTGACTCACATGGACAGAAAGAAGGACCACACATGTGATAAATGCGGCAAATGCTACTATTACAAAAATAATTTGCTCAACCACATAGCTTCTCACGATGACACCAGGCCTTATCAATGTGAAATATGTAAATTCAGCTGCAAAACTCTGGCAATGTTGAGAAGTCACCTTGGTGTGCACGGAGGACAGAAACCGTTCCGCTGCTCCCAATGCGGACGATGTTTCCGACTCAAGAAGCAGTTGAACAATCACAGTATAATCCACACGGACGCGTTCCCTTATGTTTGTTCGTACTGTAATAAGAAATTCCGTTTCAAATCTAGCCTCAAACAGCACATACGTCAGCACACGGGTGTCAAGCCGTACAAATGCTCGCAGTGTGAGAGGGACTTTACCGGTTGGCCAAATTACAACACGCACATGAAAAGAATGCACAGCATGGACATGGCAAAAAAGAAACACACTCCAGACGGAGTGCATCCCATAGATCCGAAGACGGGAGAGATTATCGTGTATCCGGCAACTGAGAATATTGAGGAGAGGAAACGGAAAATGTTGGCCCACAAGAAGACAGGTAAACGGAGGGTCAACTCAAAGAGTAAGGAAGATGTGTCAGATTTAAAACAGGTTGAAAACGCAGTTGATGAACTTTTGATTACAAATACAATGTGAGATGGTCATTTTGGTATTGAAATCAAATAAGGCTACTTTATTAAATGGTTAAACTATTTTGTGGTAAGCAGCACCCTTAGGTGTACTAACTATGGGCAAGAAAAATGCCTGTAGTACACATAGGTGAACAGAGTTGGACAAATTAGTTGGGTCATGGGCAATATCTGAACTATTTCTTGATAATTATTGGATTGGGTGAGCCTTATGGTCAAGTGGTTGAGGTGTTTGCAAAATTGTTTCAAAGGTTTCAGGTTGATTTCTGGTTCTAATGTCTGTTATGTATTTGGCCCAAATTGCTATAAATATCAGCAATTCTGAATCGGGGACAATTTTTTGTGGCACAATTCTTATTTTTCTTCAAATCTTGCCACTCTATAGAGTTATTTTATTTTATTTATTTATATCGGACATCTCAAATCCATAATTTAAGATGTACCACCAATGCATAATATGTAACGTCTGAACCTAGACCTAGTCTGTAAAGGTTGAATTAATTCGGATTTATGCCACTTATTTAAGAATAAACTTAGCCATAAAATGGCTCCTATAAAATTACTGAAACAAATTCTAATTAAGTTAATATGTCGTTTTATTTATTCATAAAGGTTTTTTGCAATTGAACTGACCGATGGTTTTGAAAATGACTATAAAACACACATAATATAAGGAGCTATGGTTATGTACATGTCAATGGTGTTTGTTTCATCAAAATTGATACAGTATTCCGAAATTATCATCAAAATTGATACAGTATTCCGAAATTATCATCAAAATTGATACAGTATTCCGAAATTATTGACACCGAAACTTCCGACCGATTTGAAAAATTCTTTCACTGTTGGGAAGCTAATATAATATCGGCGATTAACATAGGCTATATTTTATAAAGTTACGCGAACGGAGTCGCGTGCAACAGCTAGTATTTTATAAAGTTACGCGGACGAAGTCGCGCGCAACAGCTAGTTTATAATATTAGGCTAAAGTTGGACGAGTGGTTCGATTCTCGGCAGGGTTACCTTTGAAAATAAACTTTTAAACTTATCCCTGGTCTGGATCTTTAAAGTAGTAGCAGGCCACAGTTAGCTGCGTTACGCAGTCATTTCCGTCTGGCGGCTGTAACCAGCCTCACCAGAAGGACCACCGTGAAATAACAGTGCTGGCCGGCTTCCCTGCATTTGGCTCCCATGGGATTCTAGGATAATTCTTTTGCCTTTTGGCTCCCATGGGATAAGGTTTCAAATTTAGCATGATTGCTGTTGTGTTTTTTGGTGAGCGAGTAAGGGATGCCAGACTCTATTTCCCTAACCCTACTCTAGTCGGCAGTGCACTTGCAGCATCTGTGGCGTCGCTTGTTTTACAGGCGACGGTAACCACCTGCCATCATGTGGACCGTCAGCCTGCCTGCCAACCTTAACATTAAAAAAATATATATATATGGTCAGGGCGAAATGGGATACGTATTGAATTTTAGATATTTACAGTTTTAACTGATAAATAAAACAGATAAACCATCCAAATACTTATAATTAAGAAGTGATAGGGCACATTGCGTTTTAAATTCATTTGGGCAGACCACTAAAAAAAATTAAAACTATTACAGCGCCATCTCGCTTTAAGTATTGTATTGTTGCCGATGAATGACAATCAACTTTTAACTCCAAATTTTGTAAGATGTCACTATAAATGTTCGGCTTACATCCAATGGTAACAATGCAATTATTGTGACGATCTTAAGTCAACGTCGGCGTGTAAAAAAAATAAAATAAAACAACAACAGTTCGGTCGACCAAGTACTTTATTTATAAGCTATCAAAGCGAAACATCGCGGCGATATCCGTTCGTCGAGAATCTTCTTTATTTTGCATTTTTCAATACCTTTCTCCCGCAAATATATCAATCTGTCGTGTAGGAGAAAATTTTCAAACACTGGCTGCAGACAATTCTGCAAAAGAATAAACATGGCGGCCTTTTGGCGCGTCTTGTTTGAAATTTCGCGCCAAATCGAACGAATTTTATCAAATTCGAATTCAGAAGGCTGGCCGTCCGTTGCGTGTGTCAATGTGAAACCATTTGAAGAAGCGTCTTTGAGATATTCTTCAAAATCTCGATTCAACGTTCTCGCTTTGACTGCCTTGCGTTTATTTCTTTTTAATTTGCAGTTATCTAAAAATTGCATATATTTTTTATTTTACAGGAACAGGAACATATATATATATATATTTAGTTTATTGGCTATGAAGACACACACTAGGCATGCAGGCCTGTATCGTGTGCTTCATTATATTAATTGAAATAATTAAAAATTCAAATAACAATTTATAAATTATTAAATATAAATTAAATTAATAGTAAGTAGGTATATATAAAAGTAAAAGACACTATAATACTAGCTGGTGCCCGCAAGTTCGTACGCGCTGTAGTACGTTTTTTATGTTAAGGTCGACAGACAGGCTGACGGTCCACTTGGTGGGTGGTTCCCGTCGCCTATAACAGCAAAGGAACGGATAGGGCAATAGTCTCTGGCATTCCTTATTCACTCACCGAAACACAAAAGCACATATTATGCTGTTATTTCACTGTGGTCTTCTGTAAGGTGGTGGTTACTGCCACCAGACGAGCTGCCTAATGACCACGAAACGCTGTTTGCCCTGTCATTAATTTCCAGATCCAATTTGAAAATTTCCAAAAATTCTAAAACCCAAATCTATCAAATTCTAAAAATATAATGATTCTCAAGTTGACCCTATCGGGAATCGAACCCGGGAGCCTTGGAACAGAACGTTAAGGCAAGCATCCAACGAGCTCGTTAACTTGCAGCAACTGTAGTGTTATGGGTGACGGTAACCACCTACCATTAAGTGGACTTCAATCGGTCTGACGACCTTAAAATAAAGGAAAACATTTATAGCGTTTTATTTAGCTATAAATCTTTTGGAGAATATAGATCCAAGCTGTTGAAACATATTATGTTAAATGTTTAAATGTTTTAATGTGTTTTTGTTACAATCAGGAACAAATATTGTATAATTTTTGTCTGCCTGTTTGATGTTTCTTAATTAAGTCTTTTCTTACTTTCTCATGTAAGTAAGTAGCTTTAAGCTTTAATGAGAATAAAGAAATATAAACCTAATATGGAATGAATGTTACTTGTGATATGGAATGAATGTTGTTATGTACCTATGTTATAAAGAGCATATTTCCCTAACAAAAATTATAGAATAAATTGGGTACCTATTAAAAAAGATAAATTTGAATTAGAAAATCTGAAATAGTAATGTGATAAAAACCAGTGTCATTAAAACCAAACTCCTCTCGAAAGGCTATTATAAAATCAATGATTATATAAGCGTCAATGAAGCTTGGATTTTAAGCGATTCGGAGCTCATAGGTACTATGTTTAGTATTGTCATAGAGTAAATAGTACTTATAAGTAGGTTTTTTTTTTTTTAATGTTGTCAAGGTAGCGCTTGGCCGCGATCTCACTTGATGTAAGCAGTAAGGTGCAGATGCGGCCGAAAGTGAACCACGCTTTTACCTAGTAAGTGCCCATTTACCCTCGATTTGAAGACACCGTGGTTGTAATTTTGAGGGAACACAGACGCAGGCAGTGAGTTCCACACCCTAGCGGTTCGGACAAGAAAGGTGGACCTGTAACGCTTCGTGCGTGTCCGAGGAACATCAACCACGAAGGGATGAAACCCCTGTCCGCGCCTCGTGGTCCTCAAGTGGAACGGTTCCGGTTGGATGAGGTCGTATAGAATGGACGCACACTCTCCATAGTGCAGACGATAGAAAATCGATAGACATGCTACATTTCGGCGATGCTGCAGGCATTGGAGTTGAGACTCCACAAGGGTGTCGTTGCCAATAAGTTTCTTAGCTCGCCTTTCAATCGAGTACTATTTACTCTATGCTATTGTGTATATACTTTGAAATGTAAGTGTAATTGTTGTTTTTATATTTTAAATATGACAAAAAGAATAGTATCCTGAGTTACTTTCGGGGTTTCTTCTCAGGGTTGTCATTTAGGCTTTCTTTTTCCGAAACCCTGGTAAATTTAAATTTGTAATGACGATCATAAGAATTTCTTGTAGAAACCTAATTGATAAATAAATATTTTATTTTGATTTTGATATTCAAAAAGATAACTCACTTTCATTGGCGTATGATTGTAAAACAGCTCTTGCCAACAGGTAAAACACCAAATCTTTTAAATCGTCGCCATCTTTGGAGGTAGGTTGTGAAGCGAGCCTTAAAAATGGCACATTTAAATATTCTGAACCTCCATGTCTCTCATAAATCTTTTTCAATGTATCGCTCAATGGAAAATTAACAAATTTTCCGCTAATTTCCCCTAGCATTCTGTGGTAACAACACGGCATCAAAACAAGAATGCGCGCGTCCGACATTTTTAAAAAAATATTAATTGCGTCTATGGTCAAATCCGCGCAAGCGTGAAGGCCGGTTATGCAAAAACCGTTTGCGTTTAAAAATTTCTCTTTCAAATATATTTTAATGTTTTCCTCCGATTTCTCTGTGACAGTATGTCTGACGTATTTCACTTTGGTTTTGGAGTCACTGTAATGAGTATTTTGACGTTTTTTGGCTGCTACGTAATGCTTTTCGTTACATTCCAATCCGAGGACATTGTATTTTTTCATGTCAAATATTAATTGGTCCAAATAGCCCTGAAAAAAAAATTATAAAGACAGTGTAGAATTTCTTTTAGCTATTTTAGGTAGTTATCTCTTATATTTTTGTAGACTAGCTGAACCCGCTTCGCTTATATAGTGAACACTGAACACTGCTTGTATACTTGCAATTTTATTTTATATATTACTAGCTGGTGCCCGCGACTTCGTCCGCGTTGAAAAACAAAATATATGAGTAATAACGCCTGACATCGTTATCGCCGTGACGACGGT
Organism: Synanthedon myopaeformis; assembly: GCA_944738685.1. Lineage (NCBI taxonomy): Eukaryota > Metazoa > Arthropoda > Insecta > Lepidoptera > Sesiidae > Synanthedon > Synanthedon myopaeformis. The sequence continues at coordinate 5,067,759 of OX122940.1, forward strand.
GGCGCCGCCACTCGACAGTGGTACCCAATCCGTACTATCTATACCTACTTACTTACTAATATTATAAATGCAAAAGTATGTTTGGATGTATGGATGTTTGTAACTCTTTCACGCAAAAACTAGTTAACCGATCACCATGAAATCTTGCATACACGTTGTCTGAGACACCAGAAAGGACATAGGGTACCTTTCATCCAGAAAAAAGCACTATTCCCGAGGGATAAATATAAAAATAAAAAACTAACGCCTGGCCAATGTATTATAGCAACACGAGGTCAAGCGTTAAATTGATTTTTTTTAATTTTCAACAAAAACGTATACGAAAATAATTGTCGGATAAATCCGACTCTGGCGTCTAGAGGATAAAACGAAATAATGTCTTACCAAACCAGAACCGAAATCAACCACCGTATCGCAATGTGCTTCGTCGCATGCGTATTCAATTTCTTTCGCTAGACACAATATTTCGTGTTTCTTCTTTGGTTTTAGATTTACGTTCAATCTGCTATAAATATCTTCGCTTAAAGGTATGTCCTCTATGAATTCGTGTGCAACTTCCAACTTTTTCAATTGAGTAAACATATTTCTCAAATAGTCATCTCGCTCAACGAGCGAAGACAGAGAAAAATCTTCGTTAAAAACGTCAAAGTTTTCCAAGTCTACTTTTATTTCGTCGAGAATCTTATATATGAGTATATGTGTGTTGGCGAATTTGTACAAATGTTCGTATTGCTTGAAGAACAATAAACATTCCTCGAAATATGTACCGCTGTCATTAAACGCTTGAGGTAAAGTCATACTTATTCAAGTAATCTGAGAATCTGAAAAAAAAGTCATATATATCTAATTAAGTAAATAGAAAAATCAGATATCCCGGATTCGATAATCGGCTGGTCAAACTTTGGGAATGAACTTTTCAAAGTTGTCTCTGGTCTGGGGCCCTAGCCAAGAACCAAACCAATGCAAACGTTTCGTTGCGTTCTACCGAAACGAAAGAAATAAAGCCCGGTGATTGGTTGTTGTAACGCCCACATAAAATTTTGACCAATCACAAAGCTTTCTCGTAGCGTAGCGTAGCCTGAGCGTAGCGTTTACGACTGTACGTTTGCTCTTGGCTAGGGCCCCAGGACAGTATTGATAGACCTATTATCCGAATAGTAGGTGTTTATTGATAATACAGACAGATACTGCGTTTTACAATCATTTGGGCAGCTTCTCTGGCGGCAGTAACCAACCTATCGCTTATTCTACTATGGTCGGCAGCGCGTTTGTAGCACCTGTGGCGTTGATTGTGTTAAAGGCGACGGTAGCCCTAGCCACCTACCATCAAACGGACCGTCAGCCTGTCTGTTGATAAAAAAAGCTATATTATTAGTTTTGAGTTGACCAAAAAGTCAGTGTGATATTAAATTTAGTTATTTTAAATAAAGTATGATGTTAATTATTATTATTTTTTTAATTAATAAATAAATGTAAAAATATATTTTAATGATTCTTTAGGCCTATTTGTATATAATCTATATTTTTTTAAATTTATGACTGTATGTAATCTAAATAAATAAATTTAAAAGAAAATGTTGCTCCGTAATGATCTTTTGCTAGATTTCGCGGAAATTTTAAGTTTTAAAAGGATGCCAGTTTAAAACTATATAGTTTTTTGCATTAATAGGCCAACTACCATCAAATGGACCGTCAGCCTGTCTGCCACTTTTACTTTACATTAAACTAGCTGTCCCGCTCCCGGCTTTGCTCGGGGTGCATTTTTTCCGTAAAAACCTTCCCCGATTATCCCTCTATCCATCGGTGAAAACCGCATGAAAATCGGTGCAGTAGTTTTTGAGTTTATTGCGAACAGACAGACATAAGTTGAGTCTTTAGACATAAAAAAAATTTGGTTACATTAACATTATTCCAATAAGTCATACTTTTGTGCTTGTCTGCATTACTTATGTATATAAAATGTTCTAAAATAGGCATCCATTAATTACTAATAGAACTAATTGTTAAATCTTTTAAAAGGTTTTGTATTTCTAAAACGAGCAAGAATTAAAACTAAATATTTGAAGAAATAAATTAAGAATATTGAGGTCTATTAAGTAATTTCTTCAACTTGATGAACTTAATATTGAGGTCTATTAAGTAAGTATTTAACTTTTCTGTTGAGACTCTTAAGAGATTAAGAGACTTTGAGATATTTAAGATTTTTTTTTTTTATTAAATATCCTATCAGTTTTTTTTAAATTATAAAAAAAAAATGTGTCATCTTTTATATTATTATTTTGCTGTAATTTGTGGCCAGCCAGCATTATTATTTTCCATTAAGTATAATATTTAATAAATATTAATAAATTTTTATTATTATTAAATTTTATATCATAAAATAAATAAATTATTTATTAAAAATTTATAATATTTTATAAATAAAACCCAATATGAATTTTATAACACTATATTTGGTTAAAATCTAAAATAACATATTTAATTGCAACACATTTATTACAAATTATATTTAATAAAACTTTGTACGATTCCCATTGGACTTTACAAGTATTCACAAGGAAAAAATTTACCAAACTTTTTTTTTTTTTCATTAAGATACAACAAAAAAATATAATCTAAATCTTCCATTTAAGTAATTAGCTTTTAAGACACATATCACACTTTCGAGAACCTATTGCATCTGAAAACTGGCTATAAGGTCAATTTGATTGCCCCGGCTTTGCCTGTCTCATGTCTCATTTCTAACCGAGTTCAGTCTTTTATAACCACTGAAACATTATTACTGTTGTGGTCCACTAATTTTCTCCCAAACTTCATTATCTTTCTCCAACTTTTGTGATGCTCCGCTGCCGATGACACATTTCCCGGACCACTTGTCAGCGGACAGATACTTGTGGCACACTTCAATCAGGTCTTCTTTAGTTACTTCCAACACTCTTTCCCTTTGCGTAGTCCAAATGTCATAGGACAGACCGTAAAGGAACAGATCCACACCCTTCATATATTCAGCGATAGGCTGATCCATTTGTTGAAGGATCGATAGTTTCGATTCAAATAGGTTCTGATCGTCAACTAGTTTTGAATTTTTCCTCATCCAATCGGTCGTTTCATCGAACACATCCAAAGTTAGACGAGAATTCGGATCTCGGTACGAGAAGAAATTAAATATTCCATCGAGAGTCAAATTTGCACCGCCTCCGTATGCTCCATTTTGTTCCCTGACAATCGGATGCAAGTATTTTGAGCTTAAAAATTTGGACAAAACACGAAGTTTAGCATAATCTGGATCTGTGTAGGCAACTATTGGTATTGCCTTGGCACAAAAATTAACAGGAATGTTCATTGAAATATGAATGCCACGCTTCTTTGTAGGTAAAGGTTTAGCGTCTATCCAGTTTATACGATTGACTTCCTTGGTGTCATCATTGCAGAGATTTACACAGAACTTATCGATGTAATCGTGAATATCTTTATTGGTATCACTGTAATGGAATGCAGCTCTCAAATTATGACCTTTTAACATTTTGTCCCCAATTTCATCCACAAACTTTTCGATCTCTTCAATTTTATAATCCTTTTGAATCTGCTGCATTGTCATTACGTGATGGAGCCCTAGAAGGTTTTCTTTACATTCATCTACGGATGAAATTAGAGATCTCGCCGCCTGCATCGCGTATGTATGGCCACTATCGATAACACCACTAGTTAGTGAGGAACAGTAATTTTGGAGTAGCATAGACATTCTTTCTCTATTATTAAACTTTGGTTTATTAAATATTTCGTTTAATATGTCCAACATTTTTGGCAAATTTTCATCGAGACAGTGAGTAGCTACGAACACTCCCTGTTCATATTGACCCTTGAGATCAATGTGCTCGGTGATGTGGGCAGCCACGGCAAGACCCGACGTAGAGCTACTCACATACTTGTCAAAATCTCTATAATTGTAGGATTTTGTATCAAATTTGTCAAGAATATAATTGAAGAATGGTAACAATTTTAGTTGTTCACTATTTAAATTCTCCGATCCGAGTACACCTTTAAAGTAAGTCACTCCATTAGTGTTTGCTTCGCACAACTGTAAAGGTACTGTGCCGGACATTGTGTGTTTTAAAGATGGCGCAGTTTTGTTCGATGTTATATCTTCAATTTTTAAACACGGCAACAAATCCAAGTTCTGCACTTTCTTTTGAGCAGTCGAAAGCTCAAGACCATCTTTGTATATTTCCTCTTTTTGGTTTTCAGTCAAATCTTTAACTTTAGACTGTAATAACTTTTTCTCGGCTTCGTTGAAAGTGTCATCGAATTTTACATCCGGCTGCATAGTCATGATGAGTTTATGGTTATTTGAAATAAAATACTTTTCAATAACTTCTTTGACATATCTGCGATCTTTAAGGTCAGTTTTTAATCGACCCAGCAGCTCATTGATCTTGAGAGCATCTAGAACCGCTCCGTTGTGATTCCACAAGGGCATGACGTTAAACAAAACGTTCAAACCAAATTTAGGCGATTGATGTTTGATTGACAATTCAAAACCATGCAGGACACTCTCAATATGATCTTTTTCAAAGCCTTTTTCAAAAATATCATTCAAAGTTTTTTGTGCAATGCTTTCGACAACTTCAAATTTCTCTTTTTCCACATCTCTCAATCCGACAACAAATAATGTATCTCTTATTTGATTGTCATATCCAGTCAGTGAATTGTAACCCCCTGAAATGTTCTTTTCAATTAGGCTCTTGTAGAATGCTGAATTCGGCCCAATGATCATGAGTTCCGCTAGAGCCGTAAGCATGAATGTGTCGTAAATATTTGTTATATCGGACATCACATAACCTATGGCTATTTGGTTTTGTTTTTCTATTGGTCCACCATACTGGTCTACTCTGCACGTAATTTGAGAATGTTTTGGCTTTTTCCACCGCTGCTGAGGTGTAACAATGGTATTTGTTGGGTCTAAATATGAATATTTATTTAAATAAGACTCGTTGAGAAACTTCAGGTTTGCCTCGAGTGGGAAACTACCGTACGAATAAATTCTCGCATTGCTCGGATGGTAGTACGTTCCATGGAAGTTTCTCAAATGTTCATGAGTCAACTCTGGGATACAGAGGGGATCACCGCCGGAGACGAAACCGTAGGTACCCTGAGGAAGTATGGTATTGATGAAACGTTGTCCGAATAACGAGCTGGTTTCAGAGAACGCACCCTTCATCTCATTGTACACAACTCCTTTGAACAGCAGATCTGATGATTTGTCTCCCAAATTTGAATGCTCCAGTCTCCAACCTTCCTGCAGAAAGTCCAACCTTTCCAAGTTTGGTTTAAAAACGGCATCACAGTAGACTTTCTGAAGATTCCTATAGTCAACTTCGTTTTGTGATGAGAAAGGGTAAAAAGTGTAATCGGGACCTGTCAGAGCATTCATGAAAGTCGCCAGGGAGCGATTCAACATTTTGAAGAAGGGATCCCTAACTGGATACTTCTCCGAACCGCACAGAACCGTATGCTCTAGGATATGAGGGGTTCCCATGGAATCATTGGGCGTTGTGCGAAATCCAATGGAGAAAACATTGTTAGTGTCGTCTCTATCGAGATGCAAATATTGTGTCTTGGTTTTTTCGTGTATGAGAAAGTACGCTGTAATATTGTATTCTTTTATGTACTCCACATCTGAACACAGAAAGCCGTGTACAGATTTACCGACTTGTATGTTCTTCGACAATGATTCTTTTCTCTTGAGAATGCCTGAACTATTATTTCTCTCGACGCTATACATAAGCCGGCTACGGGCCTGTACATTTCTCAATCCGTGTCCGAAAAATTTCGTGTACATCTTTCCCTCTCGTAACTTCCACTGTCCTGTAACCGTAACCACTGTTTTGAGCAGTTCCAATGACATATAAACAAAACGTTTCAGTGTGAAATTTTTAAAGGAATCGCATAAATGAAACGCGAAAAACAAAAGAAAATGATGCAATAAATATGTAAATACTTACACGATGTTAATAAAAAACGTCGGATATGCGTAATTTGAGTTTACTGAACGTGGAGAATTATATTTACGCCGCATATATTAGCAATGTTAGTTTTAGAGAAAATTTCATTTTACAAAATTATAACATAAAATAATAACCTCTTTCATTTGACAATTTTGACATTTATAATGAATTTAAATGAATGAATGAAAGAAGAAAGCAAGAATCAAAAAATAATATGAATGATAGATTTAAAAATCTATGATTTAAATAGTATAGTCAGCGCTACTATACGAATTCTGCGGCTTGAATTTGAACTAAAATTTGCACAGACAGTTCTATATGATTAGAAAACAACATTTTTCAATGAGATGAAGATACTAGTGAATACTGGAATTAACTACTCTGATTACATTCTATGAGAGCCATCACCTTAATCACCTTAATCATTGAGGAGTTTCAGGATGTTTTTCACACTTTATTTAACTGAATTAAAATATAAGTACAAAAATCATCCACTGTCCAGCAGACAATATTTTTGAAGTGAATACAGAGACGTATTTGCTTTAATAGTTGGAGGAAATTTAAGAAAGTGATGATAACAAAGTCGATGGATACAGTTTTATAGGTAGGTACTGTAATTACATAACATACCTAAGTAACAAAATTTATTTACACCATTCGATAGCTAAAGGATCTGATTTTTTTTAGTATATATGGTATATTGGAATTCATCAAATATTATAAATATAATTTTAATACTTATTACTTGTTACTGTTAAGTACTATTTACTCTATGCTTGTAATGTACTCCAGTACTCTTAAAACACACGGCACAGCCATAACATTAGCCATTTATTTTTCTGTGGTAATTTGATAACTGTCAGACTTTTGACAATAACATCTAATGTCACCTCACACATCATCTGTCGGATGTCTGCTGGTTCGGTTCGGTGCGTTCGGTGTTAGCTCTGTCTTTTTGCACGTGTTTACGTGTGACAGATAGACCCTTTCTGGGTTTATTTAGTTAATATTTTATTATGCAGTGAAGAGTTCGTTGGCAAAAATGAGTTTATATAACTTTAAAAAGATAGCCGTGGTCCCCACGTCCAAGGTAATAACTTCTCTTTTCTTTTTGTTATTGTTTCCTAGTCCAGCGATCCCACATTCGCTCGTCGTAACCTATAAAATTTAGTAAAACATCGCTATTTATTACTATTTTCAGGACTTTATCGATATTATATTGTCCAAGACACAAAGGAAGACGCCGACAGTGGTACATAAGCACTACAAGATATCCCGTATTCGTGCTTTTTACATACGAAAAGTTAAATTTACACAACAAAACTTCCACGACAGATTGTCCAGAATTATACAGGTATATTCCCAAAATTTTATGTTGCTTTTAAAACTAACCGTATCAATAATGCAATGTTGAGACTTTGGGATTAGGTAAAATTTTCAAAATTTTGTGAAATAGTATTGTAGTATTGCATCCCACCTTATTAAATATTATTTAAACAATTTTCAAAGCTAGGGTGCATCAGAAATGCAAGGCATAAATATGACAAATTATTATTGAAAATACTTAAATTAAATTTTAGTAACTAAATTAGCTGTACAGTAGAAAAGGCTTCTTAAAATCACTACATTTTTCCAATGTTTGACCATGTAAACAGTAGTGAAACAAAATGATTCCTCATGATAATGTAATCAAACATATAAAGCAGTTTGATTACTGTATAATGTGGTGCAGTTGTCATGAATATCCTTATAATATGGAAAATAATTGATATGAACCCTTTTCTGATGCAGATATGCTCAGGATAAGCTATGAAATTATTATTATTTTTAATTTAAATTTTGATTTATACTAGTTTTAAATTATAAAATTATATGTAAAATACCCCCTAAATTATCAAAGTAAAATATCAATGTAAAATATCCTTTTAAATTATATCAAATTTTATGTCAAATATCCTCTTAAATTATCGAATTTTATGTCAAACATCCTCTCAAATTATTAATTTTTATGTCACTAAGTCACTATCCTCATCAATTATCAAATTCCTTGTCAAATGTCTTATTAAATTGTCAAATTTTATGTCAACTATCCTCAATTATCAAATTCTATGTCAAATGTCTTATTAATTTGACAAATTATATCAAATTTTCTCTTAAATTAACAAATTTTATGTCAACTATCCTCAATTATCGAATTCTATGTCAAATGTCTTATTAAATTGACAAATTTTATGTCAACTATCCTCAATTATCAAATTCTATGTCAAATGTCTTATTAAATTGACAAATTTTATATCAAATTTTCTCTTAAATTAACAAATTTTATGTCAACTATCCTCAATTATCAAATTCTATGTCAAATGTCTTATTAAATTGACAAATTTTATGTCAACTATCCTCAATTATCAAATTCTATGTCAAATGTCTTATTAAATTGACAAATTTTATATCAAATTTTCTCTTAAATTAACAAATTTTATGTCAACTATCCTCAATTATCAAATTCTATGTCAAATGTCTTATTAAATTGACAAATTTTATATTAGATTTTCTCTTAAATTAACAAATTTTATGTCAACTATCCTCAATTATCAAATTCTATGTCAAATGTCTTATTAAATTGACAAATTTTATATCAAATTTTCTCTTAAATTAACAAATTTTATGTCAACTATCCTCAATTATCAAATTCTATGTCAAATGTCTTATTAAATTGACAAATTTTATATCAAATTTTCTCTTAAATTAACAAATTTTATGTCAACTATCCTCAATTATCAAATTCTATGTCAAATGTCTTATTAAATTGACAAATTTTATATCAAATTTTCTCTTAAATTAACAAATTTTATGTCAACTATCCTCAATTATCAAATTCTATGTCAAATGTCTTATTAAATTGACAAATTTTATATTAGATTTTCTCTTAAATTAACAAACTTTATGACAAACATCCTCTTAAATTGACAAATTTTGTCAAATATTTTTCACATGCAAACTAACCAGATTTCCAAGTGCAAAATCAATCGAGAGACTGAACTTACTGCCCCTTTCATAAAGAGAAACTTAGAAATAGAGTACTAAATTTGAATGTTTTTGATTTCAGGAATTCCCAAAGTTAGATGATGTGCACCCGTTTTATGCGGATTTGATGAACGTACTGTACGACAAAGATCATTACAAGCTCGGTCTGGGCCAGCTCAACACGGCCAGACATCTCATTGACAAGTAACATTATATTTTATTTTAGATGAATCGCATAAAGTACTCTTATTTCCATTAAATAAATTTTTCCAATTAAGTTATGCCTAAACAAGATCTTTATCTTAATGCCGACTAACTGAACTTGGCCACATTTCACGACAATAAAAATTGTAGTGTCCGACCGTAGGTCAATTTCAGGCCGAAGCGATTAATCGGCTAAAGCCACAACCTTTGGCCGATGGCGAAGGCGAAGGCTTAAAATCTCTAAGAAATTTTGTTCAAGGTTTGCTTGAATACAATACAAGACAAGCTACAATTAATAATATAAATGATTATGAAACTTTAATATTGAAGGTTTATATCGACCGTATAAATAACTAGCTGGCGCCCGCGACTTCGTCCGCGTTGAACTATGAAAGGTACCCTATGTCCTTTCCGGTGTCCCGGACAACGTGTATGCAAAATTTCATTGTGATCGGTTCAGTAGTTTTTGCGTGAAAGTGTCACAAACATCCAAACATACTTTCACATTTATAATATTAGTATGATTATATATAATTATATAAATAATAATGGTATATAAGACTTGACATGTTGGTGAAACGGTCGAGTGTTCACTACCTTTCTCTGGCAACGGATGCCAACCAGTCGCTCAGCTAAGCGATGTGTTTGTGATCAGTGTAGCCAAGGAGTACGCACGTCTGCTCAAGTACGGGGATTCCCTGTATCGATGCAAACAGTTGAAAAGGGCAGCCCTCGGCCGGATGGCCACCATCATGAAGCGGCAAGCGGCCAACCTCACTTACTTGGAACAGGTATACCAATCCCTTTTAACCAGGGAAAACCGTATCAAAATCTGGTTAGGCGGTTTAAAAAGAGTCAGCGGAGAAACAGACAGGCGAACAGTGATTTTTTTTTTTAAATATTAATTTCGACAAGAATAATCTCCGCTTCGCATATAAACCAAAAAAAAAGTATTCCACTTTTATGATTTTTATTATTTTATGGTCAAGGGGGCGATCAAGTATTACGTAACGAAAACTTTTAAAGATTTTTGACACCCCTAAACGTTACGTATTACGTTCAATTATTACAGAACGCAAATTGGGGGAAGGAGGGGGGGGGGGGGGGTACAATGCTTTTTTTATGGAAGGGGAATCCCTCGATTGTATTGTACGTCATTTTGAATTTTGATTTTTTGTAGAACATAAATAAAAAGGGATTCTGAATTGGGAGATTTTAATTTCCTAGTTTTTTTTTTATTTAAATTGAAATAAAAAATAAAATGTTACGTAACGCGTTTTTCGAACCTGTAATGCATCGTAACGTTTTACAAGACCCAAAAATGGCGTTAGAGGGCGTTCAAGTATTACGTAACGCAATTTTTGAAGATTTTTGACATCCCCCCCCCGTAACGCGCCGTAATATTTTTCTGTACACTCCCTAAACGTTACGTTTCAGGACCAAGTTTACCATTTTTACCAAAGAAAAGGGATGCCAACTTGGGAGAACTAAATAAAAATGACGTAAAATACACTCGAGGGGGATTCCCCTTCCTTAAAAAAAGCATCGTAACGTTTTACAATACAACCCCCCCCCCTCCCCTCCCCAAATTGCGTTACGTAATACTCGAACGTCCCCTCACGTAATACTTGAACGTCCCCCCTATATGATGGTAGGTGGCCACCGTCGCCAATAACACAAGCATATAGCCACATGTGCTTCAAGTGCGCTTTTCAATTGTATTGCTTTCTAGGTATATACTTAATAATAATAATAAATATCTTCACACATTCCACACAGCACCATCTAATTCCACAGTAAGCAACTAATGCTTGTACTATGGATACCAAACAGTTGATATAATACATAGATTACTTTTTTTTTTGTAAATACATACATATTATAAATAAAAAACATCCATGACTCAGGTACAAAGGTAAAATGTTAACACATAAACGTTTGCCTCATAGCGGGATTCGAACCGGCGACCGTTTGGTTAACAGCTAGGGTCACTGGCCACTAGTGACTAGACCAAACGTGTCGTCAATAATATAAATTGGTATCGCGGTGTCGGTATGTCCAGGTGAGACAACATTTGTCCCGTCTGCCGTCTATCGATCCGTACACGAGGACGATCATCATTTGCGGCTTCCCCAACGTCGGCAAGTCCAGTTTCATCAATAAGGTATCTATAGATCATCATTATCTTATTTTCAATGTGTAACTAAACTATGCTTATAAAATTTTATTAAAAATTTTAAAGTTTTAATCGAGTCAACGGTAAGTAGTAAAATATTTTATTTTATTTTTTGAAAATTTTTATTTAAATTTTTTCAAGTGTTTATATTTGTTATCCACTATACAATAACATTATAGAATATACTGTAAAAAAAAAAAATTTTAAAAAAATAATAATAATAATTTTGACGAAAACTGAGAAAAAATTTTTTTTTATTTTATTTTATTAATTTTTGGGACACGAACAAGAATATTACTTTTTTTTTTGGGAGAGAAATAAAAATAAAAAAAGTATTAGGTAATTTTATTTTAGGTCATAAGAGATTGAAAATGAAATTTTTAAATAATACACAAGACGATCATAACACATTTCATGGAAAAACTCAATTGATAAATAAATGTTTCGATTTTGATTTTGAATAAATAAAAAAGATAATAAATGATAACTCGTACTGAGAATTTCTCTTTCTTCTATTGATTTTTCCATGACACGTGACACAATATTTTGGACACGCCACCAATTGCTTCGATTGTTTGCATTTTATTTCAAAATAACAAAGTTCATCCACTCAACAATGTCGTGGGTGACTATATAGTAACCAAAAAACACATATATGTACATATATCTGCAAATTGTACACACATATACATATAAGTAATTTCATTAAATTTATTAGGTACTAGACAGTGCAAATTATATTTCTTTTGATTTTTTCCGATTAATTGCCTACTGAGTCAAAATTATTATTTATTGGCACGTCTAACGGTCTCATTAAACCATAGACATCGTTGAAGAAATCTTTGGATTAAAACCCACAAATGTTCGCCACCGCTGCCTCACTCCATCGGTTTCCAGATAACCAGAGCTGACGTGGAAGTCCAGCCGTACGCCTTCACCACCAAGAGTCTGTACGTTGGCCACACCGACTACAAGTATCTCCGTTGGCAGGTAATTCCCTAGTGCTTATTAGGCCTCCATCCCATCCCATTGCTAGCCTCCATCCTCCATCCCATTGCTAACCTCCATCCCCATTGCTAGCCTCCATCCCATTGCTAGCTTCCATCCCCTTGCTAGCCTCCATCCCATTGCTAGCTTCCATCCCATTGCTAGCTTCCATCCCCTTGCTAGCTTCCATCCCATTGCTAGCCTCCATCCCATTGCTAGTCTCCATCCCATTGCTGGTCTCTATCAGATTGCTGTCCTCCATCCCATTGCTAGCCTCCATCCCATTGCTGGCCATCTATCAGATGCTGTCCTCCATTCCATTGCTAACCTCCATCCCTTTGCTAGTCTCCATCCCATTGCTATTGCTTCATCAAGGATGGCCTCTAACAAGGCTGGCCTCTACCCACTTGACTTGACTCCACTCTGACAGGTTTTGGACACCCCTGGCATTCTCGATCACCCCCTGGAGGAGAGGAACGTGATCGAAATGCAAGCGGTGACGGCCCTGGCTCACTTGAGGGCCGCAGTGCTCTACTTCGTGGACCCATCGGAGCAGTGCGGCCACTCGCTCCAGGAGCAGATATCGCTGTTCCACAGCATCAAACCTCTCTTCCACAACAAACCCCTCGTCGTGGTGCTCAACAAGATGGACGTCATCCGTCCCGAGGACCTCCCGGAGGATAGGAAGCAGCTGCTGGACCAATTGGAGGAAGTTTGCGCCAACGAGAATCTGGTCAAGTGAGTGATGCGAGTTTTCTATTCAACGATGATTGTGTATTTCAGGAATTAAAGTAAATGGGCTATTGTGGACAGAAAGATATGGTTCATAGGACAGGACAGTCTGAAACGATTTCTATTCCCCAATGCATGTATTTCAGTAATGAAATTTGTTGACAAAGGGCCTTTGTGGACAGAAAGAGATGTTTAGTTGGTTTTGAAATGACATACGTTTGGTTGGTTTTAAATGTCATACGTTTGGTTGGTTTTAAATGACAGATGTTTGGTTGGTTTTAAATGACAGATGTTTGGTTGGTTTTAAATGACATACGTTTGGTAGGTTTGAAATGACAGATGTTTGGTTGGTTTTAAATGTCATACGTTTGGTTGGTTTTAAATGACAGATGTTTGGTTGGTTTTAAATGACAGATGTTTGGTTGGTTTTAAATGACATACGTTTGGTAGGTTTGAAATGACAGATGTTTGGTTGGTTTTAAATGACATACGTTTGGTTGGTTTTAAATGACAGATGTTTGGTTGGTTTTAAATGACATACGTTTGGTTGGTTTTAAATGACAGATGTTTGGTTGGTTTTAAATGACAGATGTTTGGTTGGTTTTAAATGACACATGTGTGGTTAGTTTTAAATGACACATGTGTGGTTAGTTTTAAATGACACATGTGTGGTTAGTTTTAAATGACACATGTTTGCTTGGTTTTGAAATGACATATTTTTGGTTGGTTTTGAAATGACAGATGACAGAGTTGATGCTCTACGCATATTATTATGTCACTTTTAAATGTTACATAAAGTTCCTAGTGTTTTGTATGACGTCCAAAATTTATATATAATATTTATTATTTGTTTGCTTTCAGTTATTTATTGTTTAGTTGCTCATGGCGTGTGTCAATTTTTAGTTTCTCTATCCCAAGTTCTAGTTCTAGGATTTAGTTCTAGTTCTAGTACCAGTTTCTAGTTCTAGGATCGTCTCCAATATCTAGTTTGTAGTTTATCTGTGTACGCCTTAAAATTGCCTTATGTGTTATTACCTATAATAAAATACCTTTTTGGAAAATAAATAATTAAATAAAATATTCCAGTGCGGACAGTAACAGCGAACTGCGCACTGTCCCAATAATGAGAATGTCCACCCTCACCGATGAGGGTGTGCAAGAGGTGAAGATTGTGGCCTGCGAGAGACTCCTCGGTCACAGGGTCACCGAGAAGATGAGGAGCAAACGGGTCGACGGTATCCTCAACAGGCTCCACGTGGCCTTGCCGACCCCGAGGGACTCGAAGGACCGTCCCCCCGTCGTCCCGGACTCGGTGAAGGGCGTGATGAAGAAGACGAGGAAGAGGAAACTCGAGAGGGAGATAGAGTTGGAGACTGGAGACGATTACGTGCTCGATCTGAAGAAGAACTACGAGGATATACCGGAGGAGGAGCGTCACGATCCCATCCCTGAGATGTGGGAGGGACACAACATTGCTGACTATATAGATCCGGATATATTCCAGGTGAGACATTTTAAAAGGATCTTTTTTAATTTTTTTTTAATTTTTTTTTAAATTTCTTTTTAATTTTTTTTAAAATTTTTTTAAATTTTTTTTAAATTTTTTTTTTAAATTTTTTTTTAATTTTTTTTAAATTTTTTAAAAAATTTTTAAAAATTTTTTAAAAAAAAATTTTTTAATTTTTTTTTTTAAATATGCTTCACACATTCCACACAGAGCAACATACGATTAAAATTGTTCTCATAAAACTTGTATTGCATGTGCTATTTGTGTTGACTCAATAAAATTTCTTTTCTTTCTTTCTTTCTTATATAAGTTAGTTAGTTATTAAGGAACTAAACTATAGCTTGTAATATTGTAAACAGTTGATATTTATATACTACATAGATTATTATTATTATTATTGTAAATACATACATACATACATACAGTAGAAACCGGATATAACGACATATCGGTTACAACGACCGAATGTCAAAGTCAAAGAGTTAAATTTTTATATAGCCTATTTATACATATTAAAGTTTATAAGTAAAAAAAAAAAAGAAGAAAATACTAGTAATTAAAAAAAAAATATAACATATATACATGTATCTATAATTATATAAACATATATATGCACTTTAAATGCCAATCAAATATGCGTGATAGCATGCGTGTGAGTGCGTTGTGTCTCTGTATGTGTGTGTGTGTTCATGACTCAGGTAAAAAGGTAAAAATGTTAACACATAAACATTTTTCCCCTAGCGGGATTCGAACCGGTGGACGTTTGGTTAACAGCCAGGGGTCACTAGCCACTAGACCAAACGTGTCGTCAAATTCTATAAAAAAATTGTTATGTGGATGTTCACCTACTGACTGCTTCCCCCCCCCCCCCCCTCCCCCTCCCCCAGAAACTGGCTGATCTTGAGAGGGAGGAGGCTCTCAGGGAGGAGGGAGGCATGTACTCGGTGCCCAAGATTGAACTGGACGAGACAATGAGGGAAATCCGTGAGCTGGCCAAGCAGATACGGTGAGTTAAATCAATTGCAACAAATAAAAGTGTGTTGGAATATTTGAGGTTAAAAGGTGACCAAAAGTGACTTTATAGTAAAATTTAAAAAAATTACGAGTCGCCAAATCCGGAATATATATATGTGGCCTGGTGCTAAAAGGGCCTATATATATATATATATTCCTATCTTTCGGTAATAAGCATTAGAACAATGAACAAGAATTGATAGTTATAATTTACATGTTATATTGTAGTATTACTAAAATATCTTTTTGTTATTGTTAGGACAAATAAATATCATTCTTTTTCAACAACTTTGCTGTTAAAAAACCAATTTTTCACAAAAAAAAAAAGGACTTTGGCCCTTTTAGCACCAGGCCACAGAATTATATATATATAAACAATTATTTTTTTTATTATAGCCAAAAAAATAGAAATAGAATTGTGATATTTTTGTTTTGTTTGTTTGTATATTATTCTCAAGCGAATCACAATTATTCGTGTAATGACATATTTTTTGTCGTTATCTGGTAACGGACAGAACAAAGAAGGCGATCTTGAAAGACGAGTCGCTGTTGCGCAAGCAATCGACGAAGCCCGTTATGCCTCGCACGAGTAGACCTCGAGCGAGAGACCGAACCCTCACCAAGCTCAGGGGGGACATGGAGAAGCTCGGCGTGGACATGGACAAGGCCGAGCACGCGGAGCGCGCTCGAGACCGCTCGGCGAGCGCGACGCGAGCGAAGCGAGGGCGCGTCTCGAGCACAAGTCGCTCGAGATCCGTCAGCAGACCGGCGAGGGACGAGCAAGGGGTGAAGGACGTCGCGATGCAAAGGAGAGCCAAGAAGATGGCGCACGTGGCCATCGCCAAGAAGACCAAGAAGATGGGCCTCAAAGGAGAAGCAGACAGGTTCATAGGCACGAAGAAGCCGAGACATCTGTTCGCGGGGAAAAGGGGCGTAGGCAAGACGGATAGGCGTTGATCGAATGAATACAGTGCGTCTTGTATATGTACAATTATAAAACTTGTTTCATTTTATTTGTTCATTTGTGTCAAAGTATCTACTGATAAAATACTTGGTTAATAGTGACAATACTTGGGTTTAGATCTACTGATAATACTTGGTTAGTAGTGACAATACTTGGGTTTAGATCTACTGATAATACTTGGTTAGTAGTGATAATACTTGGGTTTAGATCTACTGATAATACTTGGGTTTAGATCTACTGATAATACTTGGTTAATAGTGACAATACTTGGGTTTAGATCTACTGATAATACTTGGTTAGTAGTGATAATACTTGGGTTTAGATCTACTGATAATACTTGGGTTTAGATCTACTGATAATACTTGGTTAATAGTGATAATACTTGGGTTTAGATCTACTGATAATACTTGGTTAGTAGTGATAATACTTGGGTTTAGATCTACTGATAATACTTGGTTAGTAGTGATAATACTTGGGTTTAGATCTACTGATAATACTTGGGTTTAGATCTACTGATAATACTTGGTTAGTAGTGACAATACTTGGGTTTAGATCTACTGATAATACTTGGTTAGTAGTGATAATACTTGGGTTTAGATCTACTGATAATACTTGGGTTTAGATCTACTGATAATACTTGGGTTTAGATCTACTGATAATACTTGGGTTTAGATCTACTGATAATACTTGGGTTTAGATCTACTGATAATACTTGGGTTTAGATCTACTGATAATACTTGGGTTTAGATCTACTGATAATACTTGGGTTTAGATCTACTGATAATACTTTAGGCGGAGGAGGTCAGAATCATAATAGGTTGGATTCCGAAATTCTTACTAAATTGGATTCTGATTAGGTCAGAATTGGCAAAAAAAAGTACAAAAAGGGATTTTTTTACATTAAGTATATCATGGTTAGTGTTTATTTTTATTTAATACTATAAAATATGGCCTTTGTTACTCGCCGATAACGTAGCTTTCTATAGGTGAAAGTATTTTCAAAATCGGTCCAGTAGTTCTTGAATTTATTCATTACAAACATACAAAGCTAATTTCCAAAGAGCCGAGAAATTTCTGACGAGTTGTAAAGCGGAGCTTTGTAAACACCGACAATAATTATCAATAAATATTATCTTCAAACTTTTATTAAGTATATTTAGAAGAATATAAGATTGGTTCCGTCCTTACCCTTTTAACCTTACCTTTTCCTTTCGTAGTCAAATTGAGCAACACGTCCGACTGCAGTAATCACCTATTTACACTTGCATCAGTAAAAAAAGTCAGAGCCTTTTCTCCTATGCCTTATTCCTTACCGTTTATCCCATCAGGGTCGGAAACGCATTTGATGTTGCTTGTGTCTCCTTAGACGATGGTAAATACCATCGTCTATCTAAAGCAATAGCTGTATCACAATTACCTCATATATGTACGTCGTTACACGTTTTGCCTAAAGATAGAGGACTGAGTGAGTACTGAAGCACTGATACGGACCTGTGCGGACTCATTCCGGAACTGTGTCCTCACTTGTATGTGTGAATGGGCCTTAATTCTCAATTGCATGTTGAGGTGTAGGCGAATGAAATAAAAGACAGAGATAGCAAAATGAATGGCACATTTATATTTAATTAATATTATTCATTTTTAAAATTAGACCTTTCTGTTACAGTATTATAATCATTTAATTTACTCTATGCATTCGACAACAGAAGAGAACAGAGTACATACAATGGCCGCCGCGAATTAAGCCTCTTTCGGTCAAATCTCATTTCGTCTCCAGTGAATACCATTCATAACTAAATACCGAAACTTAACTAACGCTAAATGGAAGAGAAATAAACTAAACTAACAAAGGAAAGAACTCGCTTATTTATTCCATGATTTCAATTAACCTATACATCTAATAATAATATATAATAATAATAATGATCAAATACTAAAAAATATTTTGAACTCTCAATAAATGTCATCCATTCTATTCGTATTGGCTAAGAGCAGAGAAGAGGGGATAGAGGTGGGGATGGGATGGGATGGGATGGAGAAGAGGGGTGGAGAAGCCGCGTCCGACATTCGAACGAATTTGGACCTTAAACTATATAATACAAGGTCGTCTTTTCAAACGACTCGTGCCCTATTTACATTTGAGCTGCGAGAGAAAATGTAGAGTTCTTTGTAAGCGATTTCGAATCATCACATGATTCTTTTATTTTCATTTAACTTTAGATTCATTCTTCTAAATTAAATAGCTACCAAATAATTATATAATAATAATAATAATAAAGAAAATCGATTAAGTATATTTAAAAAATAAAAAAAAATAACTAAGTGAGAGGCGCCGCCAACGATTCACTGGAGTTTGGTATAAAAAACGTATTAAGTACCGCGATTTAAGTTACTATTTTAAGTTAGCAGCCGACGCATGCACACAGACATACACACACACGGGTACGGGTCTGTTTGCGCGCGCGCACATTTTTTTCTTATATACAATTCTCAATTTGCGCCGCGGGGAGTCCGTTTCTTGTACATTTATTGTCTCGATCGTCAATATTTTAAATGTCCGCGTGTACGTCACTAAAAATATACAACATTACATACATTACATTATCAAATCGAATCTGTTTTCGCCCGAAACAAAACAGACCATTTCGTGTGGGACGGTATTTTGAAAAAAAAAAAAAAAAAAAATCCTTATTAAAAAAAAAAATGGAGTCCCCGCCGGCGCCGACCTATCCTACGCTTATGGCAGCGATTGAACGTGAAATTAATTAATTAAAAAAAAAAAAAAAAAAAGTACACTTTATTGTAATTAAAAATATCTTCTCTTAACGATCCTATCGCCTATACATTAATGTGTATAATATATTCTAATAATTTACAAATGTGTCCGTGCAGACAGACGGACAGACAGACAGTATCTCTTTGGGGGGGGACGACCCACCGGCGCAGTGTCCGCACGCGGCGGAACATTTGCCCGCAAAATGAGTGCGTCCGGCGCTTGCGGACATTGCGGACATTGCGGACATTGCGGACGTCCGCTCGCGCCCAGGGCCCGCCGGGCGCGCTCCGGGTGTGGGCCGGTCGTGACGGGGTGTAAATTGGGTGCAGTGGGGTGCTATGGGGGCGCAAACTGCGCGCGCGCAGCGAGTCGCTATTGTGGCGGTGCGCCCGACGGCTGTCCTCCCAGCTGACCCATGCCCTGGCGATTCGTATCGAGACGGTTTACACTTGCAATAAGTACACTAGCGAGTTGATGAAAAATAGGATCGAGTTTATTTATTCATTTACTAGCTGGTGTCCGCGACTTCGTCCGCGTTGAACGATGAAAGGTACCCTATGTCCTTTCTGGTGTCCCAGACAACGTGTATGCAAAATTTCATGGTGATCGGTTTAATAGTTTTTGTGTGAAAGAGTCACAAACATCCAAACATACTTTCGCATTTATAATATTAGTACGGATTTTTTTACACACAAACAGCTTGATATAACTAAAACTTTTAATGAACTTTAAAGTAGTAAATATCCATAATAATGGATTTGTTGGGCTATCCAGGTCTAGGCTACTTGGACGCAATCATTTGAGAAGCCCGTGTGGCGGCAGTAACCAGCCCCTTACAGAAGACCACCCTGAAATAACCAGAGCCCATTAACCTTCTATTGTCGGCAGCGCACTTGCTGCACCTGTGACGTTGCTCGCGTTACAGGCGACGGTAACCACCTACCATCAAGTGGACCGTCAGTTCAATTGAATCCAATCACGCTATATCTGCTGAAGAGTTGGTTGTTCTGCAGACTGCTTGATGCTGCAGCATCAGGTCAAAATTATTACTATGTCATGAAAATACCACCAAAGTAACAGTATAAAAAAATATAATTATGGCAATTGAAAAGTTTCTTGGAAACATATTTGATGAATAAATATTTTGATTTTGAATGTGTTGGACATTTGTAGATGTGGATGTTGAGGTTTCGCATTTGTAGATGTGAAAGATCCGCATTTACAGTTGAGCAAGTTCCGCATTTGCGATTGTTGCGGATGCGGAAGTTCCACATTTGTGGAAGATCCGCATTTAGAGACGCGCAAGTTAACTCCCTTAGCAAGGAGGTATACCTGCATGTGTTGGTAGTGCTGCAGCGGAGGCGGCGGCCCCGTGAGCAGCTTGGGAGCCTCCTCGGCCTTCTCCTCCTCGCGCCTCTTGAGGCAGGCCGCCTTCGGGTTGAGGTTGCGCTCGCGCACCTGCTGCTCCAGCGTCATGATCACCTCCACCGCCATGTTCAGGATGCCCAGCTTCGTCTGCGGCTTGTCGCTCTTCAGGTGCGTCATGCACATCCTGCCCAGCTCCTTCAGGGCCTCGTTTATGTCGCGGATGCGGATCCTAAACCAACCGTCATCGTCAGATACGCACACATTGTGAAACTACTGCGCCCGCGAGTTAACTCTGCACTATGGTTTTTTAATTCTCAAGTTACGAGAATTCTCGATACCCATTTTTAGAGTTGTTCGAGAAATTCTAAAAAATGTATTAAACACAAAAAAAATCTCTATTTCCCGAGTTCTCACTGTGATTTTTCTCATCTTAGCCTTGCGGTTTTTCTCGATTCGAGGAAATCGAATCGTACTCTGCACCTCGCGGGAATGCGATGCCCCTGATTAAAAATATTTTCGTAGACGTACGAAAACTACCGACATTAACCGGCGAACCAGTAAGTTTAAAGTGTTTGTGGGCAGGACACATATTGGGACATCCACCCACAAGATGGACAGACGACCTGCTAAGGGCCAAGGGTCGACCTATCCTATTGGAAAGTTATGGCGGGAGGCCTATGTCCAGCAGTGGACGTCCTGTGGCTGAGATGATTACGTTTAAAATGATTTAAATATTTATTTTAAAATATTATTTATTCTGTTTCTTTTTTGCGCACTATACCAGTGACGTCAATATGACGTCATCGACGCGAGGTGCACAGTTAACTCGCGCGCGTAGTAGTCAACAATTACAATCACAAACCAATTGAAATTTCCAACTGTTATTGTTCAAAATTAACATTAAAAATATTTTTTAGTTTAAAAAAGCGATAACCTATAAAAAGGGGCTTAATATGTAAGTGCAAATAATTAGGTTTCTAGTTATAATAATAGTTTCCAATGGTAATTAGTAGTGAATAGTTGCGTCACGATGAGCGGTGACTCTTAAACAACTTGTTGTGGCCATTCTACACTATCGGCGATGATCGTTAATAATATTATATTACAATAATATAATATAATATTATTATATATTCTAATTCAAATTAAAATCATTTATTTAGAAAGAAAAGAAAAAGAAATTTTATTGAGTCAACACAAATAGCACATGCAATACAAGTTTAATCTTAATCGTATTGGCAATGGCAGTGTCTCGAAATAGGCACAACTCAGCATATTATTATTATGCTATGTGTGCTACAAGTACTATTTACAAGTAACATGGGTCAATGTAAATCATGTTATATCGTTAATCGATATATTGTTATATCGTTAATAATCTTAAGTGTGCCCTATACACAATCGTGCTTGTCCGTAATCGTCTGCAATCGTCGATAGTGTAGAGGAGCCATTAGAAATTTCAGTTATTAACTTTTGTCATTTTCAAATTGCACTTCACCGACACACGAACGTTTTTTACAGTTTTATTGTAAAAAAACAAATATTCGAATAGATATTGAATTTAAAGGAATCACGGCGAAGTCCCGAGTGAGTTGCCATTTGATAAACGACTCTAGTCCCTTTTGATTGGGTCCATTTGAGACTGGCCTCGGTCGGAGTAAACTGACCTCTCGCGGGCGTTGTTGGCCTGTCGCCGTTCCCTCTCGCGCGCCGTCTTCGCGCGAGGCTCCCCCCCACACTCCTCGCTGTCCTCCGACGACCAACTACCCAACAAATTGCCTCCTATTACCTCAGCGGAAGAGGCGCGCGAGAGGGACGCACGGATGGACGGACAGACCAACTGACGATTTTGTTAGTGCGAACGACTACCCTCAAAACCTTAGCCATACATGGAGGGACTTTTCTCGTATCGTTCTAACCATAGACATTGAGAATGAACTGAGTTATACCAGCAATATATCGATTATTCTCCAGAAAGAGAGAAAGCGATCGTGCGGCCAACATCTATCTCTTTCCTGTAGAATATATAATTATATTTTCTATTCATTTGAGCAAGAGAATTTTTCATTGCACGAGACTCAGTCCAAGTAACTTTATAAAACATAGCCTATGTTGCTCGCTGATAATGTATCTTTGTATTGGTGAAAGAATTTTCAAAATCGATCCACTAGTTGTTTTTGAGTTTATTCATTACAAACAAAAACACAAATCTAAATATTAGGTTGATTTTTAAACATTTATGACTAAGTACTCACATTGATAAAGTACAAAACAAATACTTATAATTTTAAACTGTTTATTTGTTAAAAAAATATATACTTTTGGATGTAACGTTTGAAATAGTAAGTTTAACGTGTATTTTTTTTTTGTTTACATAAAATCTCTTGCTTAAATGAATATGTGTATATAAATAGAAAGAGATCGGGCGGCCAATAAATAGGTAAGTATATTAAGATATATCCTTTATTCCTTAATTTCTTAATATACTCCCCCAAAGGACAGGGGATGAAATATGCTAAAATTAAAGTTATTATTCTGGAACAAATTATCCTCTCTTTCATGTAGGTCTGTAATAACTTCGAGGACCAATCGAAATTCTAGAAAAAGACCACTGGCCGCACTATCGCTTCGTCTCTTTCTCTCTTTCAGACTTTTCTGACCTATTTTTTATATTATTTTTTACTTTACAGGTGTATCCATCTCTTTATGTCTATGGTTTTATGAGTTATGACCAATAAAAATCACTCGCAAATGAAAGCATGATGACTTCATCGCATTTGTGTTAGTAAGGGCCTCTTTCACCAACAACTACAAGTAAAGTGTTGATTTGTTACTTTTAGAAATAATTTTATGTTTTATTAAATTATGCACTCGGTTTACTGCATAGGCCTATGCAGTAAACCGAGTGCATAATTTTCGATAGGTGATTTTTTTTAATTTTTTTTTTTAATGTTTGGGATTTTTACCGTACAAACAAAGGTATATCATCTCCATCATTCTCGTTTACCGGTGACTTTAAATGGCGGTCAGCCTACTTGACACACGGTGAAAGAGGCTCTAAGTCGAATAACACATATTATATAGAGTTACCGCATATATATTTTTGTGTTATTGACACAGAAAAATTTGGTAATCGATCGACTCTTGTCTCAAACCGTAGCCAAAGTTACAACCCAAAGAAACCATGTGATATTTTAAAAAGAGAATTATTGTAAATACTAAATCGTTAGTATCGGAATATGTTATATTAATTTATAGCGAATAGTTAAATATGAAGCCTTTGGACAACATGTGAAGAAGCTTTGAAGTGATTTTTGTAAGTAAATTGGAAACTTCTGTATTTTGAAAACTCTGTGAATAAATATTAGTGTTAAATAGTAAACGGTGGGACTACTTTTTACTAAAATTTAGAAAAAAATATCAGTGCATCAGTACTTGTGGATAAGTGCTACTAAAGAAACAATTAGCTACTTTGTTACATTAATTAAAAATTACAATTCAAGGCCGATCGGTAATTTGAATAAATGAATATTTGAAAGAATTTTGTCGGTTGCAGACTAATCGTCAAACTAAGTTAGTACTTAAGACATGTTACTGTCTTAATTGTCACAACATTTTAAATAACCAACAAGTATTGATGACATACTCGTACATATTTATGGTGACTGTCGCCGTTTAATTTCTCTTATAGATGAAAATTAAATTCGTAATCAAAATATAAATAAAGTCTAGAAATATAATAGGACTAGTGTGACTGTTAGTCTGCACTCGTTTCATAACTTCGAAACTTGAACTACGTAACCAGTTTCGTAGGAAATTATTTCAAGAAAGTAGTAATATTTAAATTAATTTAATAATAATTAATGTTATATGTACTTAATAAATTAACATAACAGCATCAAAGGTAAGCGAAGTTTAAGCGATGCCTTTTTTGTAACACAAGTTTTGTAAGTATTTCTTGTAATAAATGTTAAATGATTGATAACTGTCAGTTGAACTATCCTGTCTGCCTACTTTCAGGGAGTAGCTACATTTGTTTTTCAGCTTTTGTCCATAGAAAACAGCAGTTTTGTATGGAGATGCGTACGTTCAGCTTTAAGTTTTATTTGCATGTCTTTATGCCAACCATGCCAACCGCCGCGGTCAGGGATATTAAGTCGCGTTCAGCGCTGTAAACGGATCGTTCATCGATGTAAACGGACCGCTTAGCTATGTAAACGGATCGTTCAGCGATGAAAACGGACCGCTTAGCTATGTAAACGGATCGTTCAGCGATGAAAACGGACCGCTTAGCTATGTAAACGGACCGTTCAGCGAAGAAAACAGACGGTTTAGCTATGAAACTGACCGTTCCGCGATGAAAACGGACGGTTTAGCTATGTAAACGGACCGCTCAGTTATTCAGCGCTGTAGACGGAACCGTATAAGTGTGAAACGCGAATGGAGCTGAACAAGTGTAGTTACTCCCTAAGCAGGTTCGGAATAGACGACTAGACACAGACAGACACACAGAGAGACAGACAGACAGACATGCATGCATGCAGATGAATGAGTGTAGCACCTCTCGCGGACGTTGTTGGCCTGCCGCCGTTCCCTCTCGCGCGCCGCCTTCGTGTCAGGGTCCAGATCATCCTCATCAGCCGAAGAACAGCTGCGCACACACATCGCACACACTCACTTAGACATACTGGAGTGAAGCCGGCCGAACTACGCCTCGCCTTATTCAAATACCAACTGGTGCCTTGCCAGTAAGTAGTAAAAGTATGCCGGCAGTAACCATCGTGAAATAACAGCATATATTATGTGAGTAAGAGATGCCAGAGCCCATTATCCCATCCCTTCCTTATTCCATGTCCTCAATCTTACTAAGGTCAGCAACGCACTTGCAGCACATGTGACGTTGCTTGTGTTATAGGCGACGGTAGCCATTTACCATCAAAAAGACCTGTCTGGCGACCTTAACATTAAAAAAATAATAAACGTTACTGTTACAGTTCAGTGTTTTTTCTCAAAAGAGCCAAAAGTGCCCAACGTGCCTAAAGAACTTTTTACATCAATAAACAAAAATTGAGGTTATAGCTTAAAATATAAAATCTCAATAGAATAAACCGCCTACGCACATATATTGTTTATTAAACCGGCTTCACTGTTATCCGCAAAACTCTGTCTATAGTTCTCATTCGATCTAAGGTTGCACACGCATCCACCCAAAGATCATTACTTAAATTATAACTGAGGTAGACGAGGCATACGCACAAAATCTTGAATCGTTCAAACTGAGCTAATTGGCACAGTTGCACTCAGTGTTCTCTAGAGCGCTGTGCTTAACACTCGTGTATCGTATTTTTTATCTCATTGACATTTGTTGATTCATTTATATAACTTATTTTACTTTATTAATTTCTAATAATGCTGTGCTTTACTATAATTTAAATTCATACTTGCAATGTTTCTTTATGTGAGATTTGTACATTGTGATTATAATAACATGTAGTATTGATACTAGGTTTAGACATGAATACCAACAGCTTGACTAACTATAACTTCATAATTAACTTTAAAGCCAATTACAGGCGTAAACAGCATTAAAATTTAAATTTATAATATATTGATTAATATCCATAGTTAATACTAAGTTTCATCAATTTATTCCTGAAACTGTCGAGTCACCAAAAATGTCCAAATATGGTCTCATTTATTGTAACTTTTTTTTTAATACTATCAGTTTTTTTCTGTTATACATCTACCTCGGTTATAACACAAGTTTTTGCCACCATACATCGCCTCGTCGTGGGTATACTCACTATCTGCGCGAGCGCTTGCTTCCTTTGCCGCCCATCGCGTCCGCCGACCCCGAAGACGAAGGCTTCGACTCCACGCCCGAGTCGGGAGGCTCCTTGCGTTTCTTCGTGTTGGGCAACAGGTGGCGCTCCATCTTCACCGGAGGCTCCAGCGGCTGCTGATGATGCACGTCCTGTGGGTACAGGTCCGGCGCCTCGGCGTGGTTCCTCAACACGTTGATGGCGTCGTCTAGTCTCTCTTCCATGCGCGCCCCCTGTCGTGTCATCACACATCTCTCTTTTAGCATATCACCATTTTGTAAACAATCCTGATGTGGCTTTATTGAAACGAGGTTCTTGCTTTTTTATGTTAAGGTCGACAGACAAGGCTGACGGGCCACCTGATCGTTTATTACCAACCGACAAACCGCGCTCTCCACTTGATTGGTCCGTTACTTACTTTTTCTTCTTAACCGACAACCTGGTTGGCACCTGATGACAGGTGGCTACCGTCGCCTATAACGCAAGCAACGCCACAGAGGTGTTGCAAGTGCACTGCCGAGTACCTACAGTAGGATTGAGGATGGGGAAATTGCTTTTTGTTATTAGAATATATCTATTTCCTTAACACTGAATTCAGTGTGGACTACATTTAATCAGGTCGATCAGATTTCCGAAGCTGAACGGACGCGTACGCATCTCCGTACAAAACCAGTATTTTCTTTTATTAAAAGCTGAAATGAGCCGAATAAATGTAGTCTCTAAGCCTCTAAGTCTCTAAGACACAAGAATATTGTTATCAAAGTAGTTACTCACACTCTTTGGACTAATTTTAACATTATATGCCTTCGTTTTTGGTAACTTATCGTTGGATTTTTGGATTCGTAGTCCGTTAAATTTGTTGAATGTCGACTGTACTCCAAACCATACATTTTGAACAAGGGATTTTGTGTAAACGAATTATATCTGATAAACCTCTAAAAGTGGATTCTGAAACATTTCACAGTGTTAAAGTAAATAAAATTATAAATTTCTTATAAAAATATACTTTTGGGTATATAATTTTTATAATAGTAAGTTTAAGATGCATTTTT
Organism: Synanthedon myopaeformis; assembly: GCA_944738685.1. Lineage (NCBI taxonomy): Eukaryota > Metazoa > Arthropoda > Insecta > Lepidoptera > Sesiidae > Synanthedon > Synanthedon myopaeformis. The sequence continues at coordinate 5,095,390 of OX122940.1, forward strand.
TTTGTTATATTTTTCACGCTTCTTTGTTTACATATAATCTCTTATTCAAATTAATAGAGTACATAATTATACTACGCGTGCGAGTTAAATGTGAACCTCGCAACCCGCCGCTTTCCAAAAAGAACAAATGAATAGCTTATAAGTAAAATTTCTATTTTAAAATATGCAATTACAATCGTATTTATTTTGTATCTTTTTTTTGCGCACCATACCAGTGCGTCAATATGACGTCATCGACGCGAAATTCACAATTAACTCGCGCGAGGTGCACAATTAACTCGCGCGAGGTGCACAATTAACTCGCGCTTGGTGCACAATTAACTCGCGCTCGTACTAGTTATGTAGGGAGCGAAAGTACACACTTGAAAAAGGGTTATATACATATATGAGGGTTTTAAAGGATCCGTTTGTTCAACGCCTACCACCGTCACAATATTGTACTTACGCCGACGTCGGTCGTCTCCCTCAGGAAGACCATCGCCTCGTCCAACTGCCGCTGGTCGGCGCCCGTCGGACCCGCCGTCTGTCGCAACACACGCACACCCACAAGCGTTACACACACGCACACGCACACACACACACACACACCCTCGACGATGCGGAGCGAGTCACTCTACACTCACTTGTCATCAGTGGATTTCGTTTATAAAGACCACAGTTGAAACGACGTCAACTTTCAATGGAAAATTATTTGAGTATAGCGACTTCGGATTTAACGCCAATGACTTAACACTCGAGTCCTCTGAATTAATAGTTACAAGTCCCTAAAAACTTAGAGAGGTTACAAGGGTTGATTCTATTTGGCTCACTGTGATTCTAAACTCTCTAACTGACAATTTTAATTTTATAAAAAAAACTTATTAAACTAAATTTTCTCTGCAACTTTTGTCTGAAACTTTTTTTTGTAACTCTTGTATAATTTGAGATATAATTGTTTTTTGTATAATATGAGAATTTATATTTCATCATATTTTTCCACCCCTTCTACAAGTTGGAAACGAAAATTACTTTCACCCATCGATTATAATTCTAGAAATTTATGTCAAAAATTGCCCCCGAAGAATTAAAATTTTTATTTATTTGTAAATTTTCATAGACTTTAAACATACAAAGGTTCATTCGTAGAATCAGATAATAAGTTTTAACTATTTGTTTAGAATTTTGGATATATATGAACATTGTGCGGCTATATTGTCTGGCAATGAATATGGTTTTCTTTCTTTCTTTCTTTCTTTTGAGACTTATATATATATAGCGACCGAAATATAGTGGTCCCTTCATGATGACACTTTTGACATGACATTCTTTGACGACTCGTTTGGTCTAGTGGCTAGTAACCAAACGGGTTAACAGCTAGGGTTACTAGCCACTATTATTAACTCCAAATGTGTTAATATTTTACCTTTGCACCTGAGTCATGGATGTTTTTTATTTATAATATGTATGTATTTACAAAAAAAAAAAGTAATCTATGTATTATATCAACTGTCTGGTATCCATGATACAAGCATTAATTGCTTACTGTGGAACTTAAGATGGTGCTGTGTGGAATGTGTGAAGATATTTATTTATTTATTTATCGTCTTTATAACCGAAATCGACTGTACTAATTAACTACTACGACTACTAGCACAAACTATATCTACACGACTACTTGCCACTAGAATAGGTTACTAATTAAACTAGAAATAAACTAGCAACGAGCTCCACACGATCGACGATGGTAGGGTTGGTGGTACGACAACTATTATTGCACAACGGTAACGTGGTATGTGGTATGAGAGTTCAACTAATAAATATTCAATTACAGATAACTGAACATTAAATTACATATAAAAAAAATGAAATGATATGATATCATATTATCTACATACCTCTCCATTTTCATTAAATATCAATATTTAAAAATAAGACAGTTCACTTTCAACTAACTTGTCTTAGTTTTAATATTCGTTTTATTGTTTCAATACTCGTGTCTTATATTTTTTTTATTGTTTCAATAGTTTTATATATTTGTTTTATTTAATACACTTGACTTAATATGTTTCAATATATAACCTTTTAAAATTAAACAACTGTTAAACTAAATAACACTGTAAAACTAACCTTACTTTTAAACGTCACACATTTGTTTATATTGTCAGACAACGATTTTTACGTTCATAAAAATTGTCACAGTGAAGTGAAAAAAAAAAATCTCTTTCTTTAAAATAGCAACTTTGATATAGTCTGTAATTACTGACCTGTAATAAATATATACCAATACCAATGGACAGGCTGTCCCATACAAATGACAGTAGGGTTGTAAGCCATTTAGCTCACCCAACCGTTTAGCGGCTAAATGATATTTATATCGTTTAGCGGCTAAATATATCGTCACCAAAAAAAAAGACTAATGGCTAACAACTCTGTCAGCTAACATTACAACTTTGAAAACTACTATCGATAGTTGGTTTGGTTAATTACGGTTATGGATAATACCTTAACTGTGACAGTAGGTTAGATATTTAGCTGTCAGCTGAATTAGTTGTCTATGGTTAATATAGTGGATTAGATATTTACGTTTAGTCTATGTACACTACACTATCATACAATATGCATTATGCTTTATTTAACTGATAAACGAATACGTAGGACTATTTTTGACGTTGTGCAAATGAAAATAAGCAAATTTTTTCAATAGTTTTGAATTACATAATGTTATTAATTTCATTTTTATAACTATTTAGCCGTTATTAAGCCAGCTAATTTTAACCAATTAACTAGTTGGCTAAGTTAACAAAAAAAAAAACTGTTAGCTGACCAACTCTAAATGACAGCTAATTTTTTTGTGCCACTTTGAAACGTCGCCCTCGATTTTCCCTAGAACTAATTTTGACGTTTGCGTATTTTTTTCCATAAATGTATATAATCACTCATTTCAGTTCCATGGACAATCGTTCTATAGTCTACACCGCCAAAATAGGCATAAAAATAAAGGATAAAGAATATTAAATGTGTTATTCCCTGATGGATTATCTAGAATTAATACCAAATAATTATCGAAAACTTTAGTTTTTATTCCTTTTAATATTAACGAATAAGAAAATGCTAGTTATTTTTCTGTTGAATATCTCTGTTCACACACTCATACCACGTTACTTAAATAAAATGTATAAAATATACAAAAAAATAAATAAATTATAAAAACTAACTATTTAATTGTAATTAGGGCTGTTTAAAAAATATTATCATTTCATACACACGACAAATACTATTAATAAATAATTTAAACTGTAATTGGAAATGTGATGTGTATGAAAGATAAAGATTTTAGTGACGATCATGCCAAAACAAAATTACATGCCCAACTGTAATTCAAAATTAAAATCAATTTGTTTCTAGATACAATCGAGCTCTAGTTATTTGACAGCCAAAAACTTTTTAATCAATATAATAATTAAATATGTACTTGCAACATTTAGATTTATCTACGGACATTACATGACTCATGCCCAGTGAGAGGAGTGAATGCAACTCAAGAGTATGAGTACTCAATACTCATACTCTTGAGTCTCTCGGCGACCCTCTAAAGGTTGCATCACACTGGACCTCTCAAATAATACGAGTATCTATAATCCATTCCACGAGTCGAACTCAATTGCGAGCAAAAAAAAATAATAAAAAAAAATATGTATAAATTGATGAAATAAAGCACGGCACTTGAGAGGATAGTAATTTATTAATTATAGAAATATTTAATAATAATAATAATCATTTATTTCAGATATAACAAAATAATAATCGGTATGACATTTACTTTATTACGCAGAAAGGACGAGAGAGCGCTATATATACTTCTATACATAGAATAATGAACTGTGCAATGACAGATGTCTGCCACAGACTCAAATATAAGCGTCCATAGTTTCATCAGTTAAGGAATGAACGGACTGTTGAAGGAGGTTTTAAAATTTGGATGTTAATATTTTTATTATTAGTATAAGTTTGTGAAATTTACATTACAATTATATATAGGGACTAGCGGGCCGCACCCGGGTTTGCACGGGTTTTCGATTAGGAGTTAACAAAATAAAGATATTTTGAATATACTTCACTAATGGCACACGTTCGCTTTCTACAAGAGCTTTCATTACGTACTGAGAAAAATTCTACATGTAAGCCAATCTTTAAAAATTATTTTGCTAATAGAGTCACGCGTATTAGCCAATTGTTGCACGCGGTCAATTTTCTTTGCGACTTCGCAATTTGACTTTTTAATCCGCAATTTTTGGCGCGCATAAGCCTATCGAGATTGTCAATGCGACTTCGACTTGTGGAACAGATTATAGTTGTATTTTTTTGAGTGTTTATGGCGCAACAATGTTACATAGAGCGATGTTTATGGCCAGTTCACGCTTCGCTCGCGTGTGAAGACTCACCATGACTGCGGCCGGAGGGTAAACTGCGACGTGTTGGTGGCCGTTGGGGAGCACGCCGGCGCCGGCGGCGGCTGGGGGCGCGGGGTGCGGGTGATGTGCGGGATGGGCGGGGTGTGCGGGATGGGATGGATGCGCGGGATGTGTTGGGTGCGGGGTGGAGGCGCCGGGAGGGGACGCCACGCCGCTCGGCACCCAGCCGCTCTGTCCGTTGTGGTGCATGTGCGGAGAGTGCTTGAGCGGGTAGAGGCGCGAGTGGAGGGGGGCGGGGGGCGAGTGGACCGGCGTGGAGGGCGACGAGCCGTAGGACGAGACGCTGCCCTCGGCCAGTAGCGGCTGCACGGTCGGCTTGACGAGCAGCGCGTCGGTGGGCGAGTGGTGTGGCGCGGCGGCGCGGAACGACGACATGGGCGGCAAAGGCAACTCAGCGCCGCCCGCGGCCGACTCGGCCGTCTGCGCGCCGGCGACGCCGGGCGACGTGCCGTACGGGTCGTGGTGGTAGGGCGGCGGCGGCTGCTGGTAGTAGCCGGCGCCCCACTCGCCCGCCGCGTAGTACGGCTCCTGGTATGCGCCGCCTCCGCCCGCGCCCTTCGGAGACGCGTACCGGCTCGGCGAGTCGTGCCCGAACTCATCGCTGCCGTACTGGAATGCACACAAACGCATAGCTATTGAGACCATTCCGCATTACTTATAATAGCACAGTTTACAAAATTATAAACTAATTCCTGACATTCTATTGAGTCCAAGCTCGCTATATCTGCTGAAAGTTCCTAAGGAGCTGGGCATCCCGCAGACCACTCGATCTTGCAGTATCGGGTCAAATTTACCATGTTATTGAAACACTACCAAAGTAATGGTAAGTATACCAAATTTTTAATCAATTATATCTGTGGAAGTTAGTAAGATCTCTTCGTGAAGTAAGTAATGAGCTGGTCTGAGCTGGTGAACAAAGTAATGAGCTCATCTCAAACCGGATCAAGATCTGTGTCCATCCGTATGAGAGCTATAATGTAATAGAGAAACACAGACACCCGTCTTTTGCGTCGGGGTTTAAAAATAGGGTATTTGCGATGACCATCACGTCAGAGATCTTTGTCTCTACATTCGTTTCTATTCAAAACAAAGTAAAATTCAAAATGTAAGTTATACAAGTGAAGTGGGAAACTAATACAATACTAGCTGCCTCCATTTTAGGCTAACTATTACGAATCGATTATGGTTAACAATATACGGAATCATGATAATAACGCAATTCAACATTAGTCACTAACGCAAACCACTTACCATCCAAAACATACGCTTTAGGAACACAACAAAGGCAATAAGATACAATAAGATATACGGATATATATATCACCCCAACTAAGGTTTATACCTTAAAGAGACATCAGTCAGATCTCATAGCTAAGTTGAGTCCTGAAGGATTCCGTTCACCACTTTTAAGCAGTACAAAGGCACATTGGGTTCCTCAATCATGTGTTCTTGTGTTTCAGTACGTGAATAACGGATGCCAGAGTGTATTTCCTTATACCAACAATTGTCCCTTATCCTTTATATCATATCCTCTTAGAGCAGGGATGGGGAAACTTTTACATTTCCTTCAAAAATGCAACAACTTGGCCCGCCAAATATTTCGTTAGTAAATATTGGCAATTTACTAACGAAATATATGGTGGGCCAAGTTGTTGCATTTTTGGCTATATTATTACTGAAATAAAAATATTGATAGATATTTTCGGAAACACTAATTTACTGTGCAACATTACAAAATAACTATTGAAATAAGAAAGAAAATGATAACTGCAATTATTTTAAACTTTTAAGTTAGCTGCGAAGTAGAAGCTATAGTTTAGCTTTATTTTCGGTTTTACTCATACAGCCAGCACTCGCGAAATTTATTGTTTTATGCGAGCCGCGCACTTCCAATGAGAAAGAAATTTCTAATACGAAAATTTCATTTGATTTTTGTTTGATGGTCACGGGCCGGATTTCAACGCTTCACGGGCCAGAGATGGCCCGCGGGCCGTTGTTTCCCCATGCCGATCTTAGAGGATAGCCACTTATCAGCTGCATGTTCGCTTTTTTAATAAAAATTGTTCAGTCAAACCATTGACTGTGTGGTGGAGAGTGTAATTGGATTTGAATCTAGCAATAGAGGAATGACGAAGTGCTAATGGTCAGTCGCCTGGACACCGGTCGCACCATAAACAAGTATAGCTTACACAATCGCAATAAGAAAGTATACGCAAAGTGGGCAAGCGACCATATCCGTCCCTGAATAAAGTCCGTTGCGAAATTAAGCTCACAGCTTATTGTGGCCCGAAAGCAGAATGTCTAAAAGTAGACCACATAACAAGCGTTTCATAGACAGAAATTATCTTCATTCATAAAAAAAAACACGGATTCAATACTATCTATTAATATACAAATGATGGACAAAGCAGAAACATTTGTTTATATAGCATAATGATTCCATAAATAAATAAGTGGGTTCACCATGTCATAAAATTTAACTCATATAATAACAAATTATATTTCCCAACGACTACGACCCTAAATTCAGACAGAAGCCAAAGGAAGCCCTTTTAAGTAGTAAACTTTGATTTAATCAAACAAGAAATGAAATAAACAACCAGTCTTCTCTTCTAATATCAAACAAGTCTTTTAATAATAAAACAGTTCTTTTATAACAAAACAACAAGAAGTCAAAAACTAAAATGAAACTCATTAACTAAGTTGTGTTGACTATTAAACTGAGATATTATTATCAATTAAAGAAAACTGTTCCTACTCAGAGATCTATTAGAAATTAATTAACAAAATACACCCAATCAGATGAAAGGCTTGTTCAGTTCACATCACACGCCATTGTTACGAATTATTTTGAAAGTAGCTCCTTAAGAAGCACAAAATGTCCAAAGAATCGTCTGCTAAACGGCTTCTTATTTTGCTGATCAGATAATCAGTCGCTGAGAAGGCAATTTCGGATTCAACTCTAGTTGGAAGACGTTTTTATATGCTCGAGTGCAATCTCGTTAAACTCGCGAGATCTCGCCCATTTCCGGCCGCTAAAAAAAATCTCGCGAGAATTTTTTTAACGAGATCTCCAGCTAAATAAGACCAGCAAAATAAGAAGCCGTTTAGCAGACGATTCTTTGGACATTTTGTGCTTCTTAAGGAACTACTTTCAAAATAATTCGTAACAATGGCGTGTGATGTGAACTGAACAAGCCTTTCATCTGATTGGGTATATTTTGTTAATTAATTTCTAATAGATCTCTGAGTAGGTATAGTTTTCTTTAATTGATAATAATATCTCAGTATAATAGTTTAGCGTATTTTTTTATATTTATATATCAGTAGTATTTTTTTAGCGAGATCTCGCGAAAACGAGATTACATTCCCTAATACTGGATTGGGCAACAGAAACGTCACCTGATGATAAATCAGCGCGTCGGAGCCGGTTCCAATGTATTTATAGCGTTGTGTGTATTTACGACAACTTCTAATTGGAGTACTATTTTCCGTAGGCGTAGTTACTAAAAGTTGCTCGCTCTTATCTAACATGTATTTGCTTCCCAAAATAATACTTCTGAAGCATTCTCCGTAACTAAAATATAGTCTTGTGATAAGTTTCCCCGCATCTTTTTACACCAAAGTCTTTTCATACATGTGGATTTGTTCATGATGCTTTCTTGCACCATCACAGCAAGTGATTAATATATATCACCATAAAACCGAAGATTCAGAGCTCGATTTCATACGGACATTAGAATTAGGACAGGCGTTCGAGTTTTCTTCGTAAATCTAATAAAAAAACAAAATGTGTCTCGTGTCAATTGGAACGCTAGATTTGCAATGAGTCCTAGTTAAATCGTTTGTTGCAATGTGATTAAGGAAAATATAAGGAAAGTATATTAGAAATCTTTAAAGACACGTGAAATGGGCAGTGACCAACTCACCCCACTCTCCTGGCTGGTGAGAGCCGGCGGACGGAGACCGCGCTCTTCGTTGTATCTTCTTCGCGCTCGATGCCTCAGCAGTGCTGAGGCGTCAGGCTGTCCGAATTGAAAAATGTGTTGCTCCTCCTTCGCACCAACAAACACTTTATCACCACCGTAGTCCGCATTGTCACCAGCGAAATCCACATTCGCAAACTCGGTCCGCGATCTAATCGCCACTTTGTCACCTGCATACTCGGGGTCACCGTTTATGAAGTCCGTGCTGACGTACTCCGAGTGCACACCGTCCAGTATTTCCGATGTGAGTCGGAGGGAGTCGCCAGTCTGCCGCAGCCCGCCCGTCTCGGTGCGAGCCGCGGTCGGCGCATAGTTCTCGCATATCTGGTTGAATGTGTTGAAGTACTCTGTGGCGAGATCGGTCCGCGGCTGGTAGTCTATGTCGCCGACCGGCGGCGGCGGGTCCGCCGGCAGGAAGCTCGATTCCATGTGGGATTACAACGGACGCGTCATGTTCTATGTCCACTTGAACCTCTTCTTGGTCCGCATCACGTTCCGAATGCGTTTAGTTCAGTGCTTTTTAAAGCGCATCACTTCACCGTCGCTCATCTGGAGGTACCACATAACATGTTGGCTGTGTTTACGTTTCGTTTACTACCGGCACATAAGAGTATTAATGGCTTTTGGCACATACCGAGTGGCGGTAAGATACAATCAAAACCACACAAAAATCTCTAATCACTTCGCGCGCAGAAAGGTTCATTAAATGTTTTAACAGAAAATTTAAACATTTCGCGACATATCTAAATTAATATTATAATGTATTAATGAGAAAAGATTTGATTTTTTGTATTTTTGCATGTTGCATATATCCATTAAAAAAACTCAAAAACTACTTAACCGATTTTACAAAATTCTTTCAACTATAGCAAGCTACATTGTTTAATATAAATAAATGTTCAGAGGAATAAAAACTTGCGTGATACTCGTTTGTGTATAAAATTGTTAAGTTTCCTAGTAATTAACTTTATTGTTTTCTCAAGGATAGGCCTCACTTTCTCAAAGATAGTGTTGACAAACCCGGTGTGACCGGACCACCCACGATCACACTGATAAACAAAGAAAATAATCTCTGTAACGTTAACGAAAACCTTGTACGCATATTTGGATGCACACAAAAGTCTTAACTGCAACACCTTGCGTCCTGAGGGATGATCGAACGAACCCCTCTGGTGGAAATGCTACAATGAGACCGCAGGTAAAAAAACATTATGCACATTTCGAATACGATTGTATTAAAGTCTGTGATGTCTCCAAATGAAAGGATTTACGCTTACACATGTCGGGGATAATGTGTGAATTTCTTGACATCGATCAAGAAAATTCTAATAGCTATAAAATGATTGTAGCCGAACCACATCAAAAAATTGGGTGTGGCTTTGTCGTGGACACGGCCGTTAGATACGACTTTGAGCCTATTATTATACAATATACGCCAAAAAGTTCTTTGATCCCTTAGCTATCTATCGTGTGGTGTAAATAAATTTTGAATATAGATGGTAGATATGCAGCTGTAGCTCAAACTCTAGGTTCCCTTGATTTTGTTTTCGCTTTTCTGAATTGCTCTCTCCAGCTAAGGAAGCAAAAAGACGTATTCACGTCAAAAAATGGAATTCATTGATACCTCATATGAAAGGGGCTTCTTACAATCTGCGAGAAGAGTCAGACCCAATCGAGTGTGATGTTGGGTAGGATTACATGATGTTACGCACCATGGGACAATCAATTTTTCCTGCTTATTAATCAAGTAATGAACTATCACGATGACAAAAATGTAAACACTAGATATACATTCATGGCATAGTCCAGATTTTATTTCGACTAAAGTATGCATTCAGTTAGAAATTGCAATACCTAATTTCTGCAAAGTCCGCATGGGAAGCGCCGTTACTCGGAGCAAAACGTGCGTCTAATTTGTGGCTGTTTTATAGCAAAAGGTAAAATATTTCCAAAAAAAATAATTACAAATTGTTTAAAACTATTAATATTCTAATATGCTTTGCACTGATTTGAAATTTTTAAAAATCCTTTTTTAGCGGATGCTTATTTATATGCTACAAAATAAACCTATGTTCCAAATATCTACGTCTTAAACTTGGTAGTTTTAGCTGTTCGTTGATAGTCAGTCAGGACAGGACAAACGACTATATTATATGCATAGAGATTACAACAAAAAAAAAAAAATGTTTTATGTATGTTTTTTACAAATCATAACAAAAAGTTCCCGTTAAAATGATTTTGAAAAAGGAAACATGACAAGATCGTGAGAATCGGCCGAGAGTACGGACGAGTCAACGGTGTCGAGTTACGAATGGCGAAAGTGGTGTAGTTGCGAAGACTTCGTCGGTGGCCGACCACCGGCTAATTTCGTGTAAGTATAAAAACCTTTCGCAAACCTTTCGCATCAGAGGCCATACGAGCGTATGCATATTTTAAAATCGAGCGCAAACAATTGGTCAGCAAATCAGCACCACGCCATTAGGGTCTGTTGCGTCTTTAGTTTTATTCTGGCTAAGTTAAGTTAACCTTTCCTATTAAACCAAATAACCTTACCAATATTATAATGTGAAAGTAACTCTGTCTGTCTGTTTGTTACCTTTTCACGCCTTAACTACTCAACAAATTATCATAAAATTTTGCATACACGTTGTCAATACAAGAAAGGACACAACTTTTATCAAGAAAAAAGTACTGTTTCCAAGAGATTATCTAAAATAAAATAAAAAACTAACGCCTCGGCCAAAGTGTTATAGCAACAAGTGGTCAAGCGTAATATTGCTTATTAATTTTTTAATTTTGAACTTGTTTTAAATGCAATCTAATTTAACTTGGTCTAATTGCCCACCTCTCTTAAGTATTGATGATTGGTGCCGATCTAGTTTTAATGAGAAAATAGAATGCAACAACAATCGTACGACAGACAGATGCCAACACGAGACTTGTCCGAACAGGTGGCCAAGTTACAGGTTCGACTGGACGGAATGACTGCTCTTAAGGCCATTATTAATTTTAATCAACATCAAATTTCAATAGGAAACCTAACAACGCATCGACTAAGGTTATTGAATCGCAGTACATAGGGCCTGCGTCTTTCTAATAATCACTTTTGAGGGGACTGGCTTGGCTTGGCTTCACACAAAATCTATATTGGCTTTTAGTTAGTAATTGCAAGAATGTAAAAAGCGAAAATGTTACAAACACTACACAATTTATAAATTAATTTCAGTTTTCTTCCAAACCTTCATATAGTATCTCAAAAATGTCATGTTTTTTTATGTATTGCTATGATCAATAACTAAGGAGTAATCATGAAATTAAGTTATATTTAGTATAGAATCAGTAAGCAGCTCCCGTTGGCAAGTCATCTAGACGCACGAATCGCGTGAATATTTTTTTTTGGGTTTGAACATAAAAGCATTCGTCTTTTTTGTTAATTTTGAAGTAATCAAGTCCCTAGCTAAATAGAAATGGAGTAAAGTTAAAAGGGCAAAATTTAAAAGTGTTTATATTGTAGAAAAGAGTAAAAAAAATGAGGGCAATGCTATAATACACGGCGACGTCGCCACGCTGCCGCCGCTGAAACCGGTCCCGAACATCTGTGGGGCAGGTGTGCTCCCACTCCTACCTCAATTGCCATCGCATAAAACATAAAAATTCTTTAATTTAAGTATAATTATGCCTGATATGAATAGCTCTATTAAAGTCGTTTAGCGCTAACTAAATCCACGGTCAGACTTACCTATTACATTATGTTATTAATGCAATATTTGTAATTAATTGCTTTTTTATGATTGGTCACGAATAGTAGAACCTTTATTTACTCACTTCCATATCCTTTTTTTTAATTGTTTTAATTTTAAAATTGCATATTGTTACTATTAACAATATGCACCAAAGATGAATCAATCTTTTCCTGAGTATAGTGAACGAAATTGAAAATACGTCTAGATCTTTTAACAATCTTTTATAGCGCGTGTATACGTGTCTGAAAAATAGGTATTTTTCGCGTAGTCCGAGCAATATGGAGGCAAATAAATAGTAATTTTCCTGAAAGAGACGCAGAGCTAAGATAGTTAAGTTATTCTGTTTAAGTCGAAGTAAATTTTACCTATAATTTGGTCCAACAGCATAATGAGGACTTCGAACTACACTTCCGAATTTTAAATGACTAGGAATACAAGCACCTATAGTGAAAGGCTTGCTTTAGCATCAAACCAACTTGTTTATAAAAGCTTTTGCTAGCAAGCAATCAATATTGTATATGTCAAGACAATGACATATATGTCAACTCTAAGGTGAATGGAATGGGCCAAGATGGGATCCCTGGGGCATTCCCGATAAGATTTGTATGAAGGAAGAGTGTTGCAATCTTACGAAAGTGAATAGAATGATTTATTTTGTCGAAAGCTTTAGAAAAATTACATGATTTGTATTAATGTTTTACAGCAAAAAAGTCCGTGTCGCTTAGTCGAGATAACGAATTGCGTCTAATAAATTGATCAGACGCAGTAATAATATTTGCTTCCCAAATTAGCACATATTTTCAAGTAGGATGTGACCTTTGAATATTGAGGAAGCAGCCTTCAGACAGATAATAAGTAGGTGCGAGGTTTAGAAAATCTTTTCCTACGCTTAAGAATTTAGATAGGATTTACATTGTCAATAGGCCCTTGTTTATCTTTATACTATTCAACCATTTGGAACTTGTCGCATTGTGCATGCGACTCGGCGCACAGTGATTGCATGCATAATGGTGGTCGGGTGCATAAGACGCCAGACTGCAGGTCGCCAAGAAGCTTGCTCACTGACACACATCCGCACTGAGTCGACATTCCTACATAATCAAGCCGCTTTATATGGCCACTCATACCTGCTACTACGCCATCGCTGACTCTTGCATCCTCTCAACAAAGGATCCGCTCGGGGACTTTGTCTAATGCCCTACTACTTTATTAGAAACTAGCTGTTAACCGCGGCTTTGCTCGCGTCGTGTTTTTACTAGTTTGCTCAGTGGCTGTAATTCAAATTTTCAAGTTTCTATAATAACATCAAAGAATATAGACTTTCTTACAAACCCAAGGGGGGTTTGTAAGAAAGTTGTAATTTAAAAAATCCTTTCTTAGCCGATGATTACATCTATAATATCTATATCTATACTTCTATACTAATATTATAAAAAGAGAAGATTTGTATGTTTGTAATGAATAAACACAAAAACTAGTGGACCGATTTTAAAAATTCTTTCACCTATAGATAGTTACATTATAAGCGAGTAACATAGGCTATATTTTATAAAGTTACGCGGGCGAAGTCGCGTGCCACAGCTAGTTATAAAATAAAGGTATGTTCCTAATTCTAGTTTTCTACACTTAATAGTTATGGCTGTGCGTTGATAGTCAATCAGGACAATCACGGAAGGGAATGTTTACATTTGTCAAAATGACGCGGAGAAGATGAACATTACTTATCGCGTTCATACAATGGTTTGAAATATTCGCTGCAAATATACTGTGGTGTGGTATGGTATGTGTGGGGCCACGTCAGTGTCGCGAGACTTGTTATTACCATTTACCACCCTATGGTTACGCCACACTCTAATAACAGTAAACAAAAAGCACTTTTGCTGTGCGGTTAAAAATATTTAATAGCATAAGTGGAGGGGGCGCGGCTCACTCCACCTTAGACTACATATACATATACATCGTACATACATGTCTTGGCGGTCATCGGCTGAAATGTTTCGGTCAATTTGAAATTTTATTTCTATCAGGATAATCCGTTCTGAAATATATATGAACATTTTACGAATGAATCAGGGATGACTTTCGCATCAAAGGGTAGGATTTTTTTTCTTTTATGTTGTCAAGGTAGCGCTTGGCCGCGATCTCACTTGATGTAAGCAGTAAGGTGCAGATGCGGCCGAAGGTTGACCACGCTTACCTACTAAGTGCCCATTTACCCTTGATTTGAAGGTTGTAATTTTCGTCTGTCCGCGCCTCGTGGTCCGCAAGTGGAACGGATCTAGCCGCTGCGGAGTCATTCACCTCTTGAGCGGTTGCACGTCATCGTCCTATTGAGCTATTAATACTGAGCGTGAGACACAAATACGTGTTTTGATTTTAAATAAACAATTCGTCCTGTAACGGCCTGATTGATACAGACAAAAGGCAATTTGAAAAGCACCTCAAAGCCTCCTGTGCCCTATTAAAATCGTACGTTTATTTGTCTGTCTGTTCACATTTTGTCCCTACGTGTTGTGTTATGTTACACCCTTAAGTTTGCGATTGATTACACATCCTCTTTCCCATCGGATGAAGGCTCTCTTCAGGTAAATCGGTGTTAAAAAGGTTTTTTATTAACTGTCGCATTTGACTGAACTGAGCATTGTACATACAAGACATAAGTGAGTTATAAATGTTACTAGCTGTCCCGCTCCCGGCTTCGCCCGGGGTGCAATTTTTATAATAAATATTTACTTAATCCAGCCGATAAATTACCTTACACCGCCATCTGTGAGAATGTCATGGAACTCACAGTTGTTTTAAAACTTATTTTAAAAGTTATCTGTTAGTTCCATAAAATTCTGACAGATGGCGGTGTAAGGTAATTTATAACTCTTTCTCATATGTAATAAACAAATAATTTGCAATAAAAAAATACTATAAATTGAGATAAAAATGAAAAATACTATAAATTGAGATCCTATCTTTTAAGTTTGACCAAATTACATATAGTTAAGCAGATTTATAATTTTTTTTTAAATTTTTATTTGTTTGTTTGTTACGGCTAATCTCCGAAACGGCTAGACCGATTTTGTCGGAACTTTCACTGACAGATAGCTGATGTTATAAGGAGTAACTTAGGCTACTTTTTTTTTTTTTTAAATAAAAATACCTAATACAAAAATAAAAAGCAGATACAGAGACGGACAGACGGCGGAAAGCGACTTTGTTTTATACTAGGTAAATATAAAAATGTGATATTAAATTTTTCTTCATGGCATGATATTATTTATCACATTAAATCATTTCGTCAGCCACAACCGATTTTTATCATCACGATAAAATTATTGATAAGTATTTTGCAATGTCGTTTAGAAGCAATTAAAAAAGTGATCAATGACTCAAATTGACTCAATTTTTTGCTGAAAGCTGTCAAGTTGTAATCAATCTGTTTAGGATATTCATTTATCGGTTACATATTATATTTGACCTCTTTTTTTTTATAAGTTATAGTTTATATTGTATTTTTTTTAAAATAATTTATGAAGAATTTGGCTTTTTGACTGTTAACAAAATTTTAGTATATTGGATCAATATCATAATATATAGAACTTGTCATTTTATATTTTGATCATGTAAATATTTTTATTAAATTATTTAATACAGTCCACTCATTATCATTGCCTATTCACATATTATTGGGATTAATACAATTATTGGGGCGTAACATCAATCAATCTTTGGTCTAGTGGCTAGTAACCCTAGCTGTTAACCAAACGGTCGCGGGTTCGAATCCCGCTAGGGGTAAATGTTTATGTGTTAACATTTTACCTTTGTACCTGAGTCATGGATGTTTTATATTTATAATATGTATTTATTTACAAAAAAAAGTAATCTATGTATTATATCAACTGTCTGGTATCAATAATACATGTGGAACTAGATGGTGCTGTGTGGAATGTGTGAAGATATTATATTATAATTATAATCTACTATAACTATGGATTTCGCACGCCATACAAGACACTAGGAACTTTATGGAACATTTAAAAGTGAGATCAGAGATCATACTCTGTCATCTGTCATTTAAAGAAAATGTGACTTTACGTCAACACATTGGAGTTTAAAATGAATAGTAGCAGTTGGTCGTAACTACCTTTCATCATTGACTCCGCCATGATTTCGTTTTAGGCGTACTTTTTACGTGCCGCTATGGCATTTGTTACGCTAAATCCATAGGTGTAGTACATTAATTTGATAAGGTGTAAACCCAATAATTCTAATAATAACCCAATAATATCCAATTTGAAAGAAACTAAATAGAATTATTCATGACTATATAATTTTTAAATTAAATTAGATAAAAAAGATCATCTAATTTTTGTGTTAAATATTAACATTAAATCCTAACAAACTATCCATACATATTAGTATTTCTAATTGTCAACGCGGACGAAGTCGCGAGCATCAGTTAGTATTAGTATAATTTGAAATCGCTTTCCGCGTCTTGTCTCTGTATATCCTCAACTTCTCCTAAATCATGCAACGGATTTTGATGCGGTTTTCACCAACAGTTAGATAACTTTTCACGGAATGTTTATAATTTTATAAATACCATCTAAAATATATATATACATATAGATAAATACATAAATAAATAAAAGTGTAAACGTATTATTAGTCATTTAGATGATTTTTTTTAACCTACCTGACCTTTAACTAAAATTACCTAAAACTAGTGAAAACTATTAAAACTAACTGAACTACTATAAACTGAGATAACCCACAAATTTGTAAATAAATAAATATTGCCAATAAAGGTTGAATAAATGTTTCAATATTTAAAAAAGACGTGCAAGTTACACAGCTAAAACCTAGTGAATTGAATTATAAAAGACTAACTGTTGCACGCGACTACGCCCGCGTAACTTTATAAAATATAGCCTATGTTACTCGCTGATAATGTACCTTTCTATAGTTGAAAGAATTTTCAAAATCGTTCCACCAGTTTTTGTGTTTATTCATCACAAACATACAAAAATTCAAATCTTCTCTCTTTTTGTACATAGACTCTTTATAGATATTAGTATAGACTAGATATAATATTGTAACGGTCTAGACTAGGCCATCCTCCCTTATACACTTTGTATCCCACCTTTCAAACATTGTGTTCATAAAGTATTCAGAGATGAGGGACTTGACGCCCCTTAATTAATACAAATTAACGAGTCGCCTCAAGGATAAAAGTAAACTATGGTAATTTCTGTAACCCATGGGTTCAGACAACACCAGTTCAGAACACCATACATACAATATATAATCAGTACTAATATTATAAATGCGAAAGTATGTTTGGATATTTGTAACTCTTTCACACGCAAAAACTTCTGAACCAATAAACAATCTACACCAAAAATACACTATCTATTATATATAATTATAATAATTATTAATTAATACTAATATTTAATACTTACTTACTTTTACTAATATTATAAATGCGAAAGTATGGATGTTTGTAACTCTTTCATGCAAAAATTAGTGAATCGATCATCATGAGCTTTGTTTGTACGGTAAAAGTCTCAAACATTAAAAAGAATATATTTAAAAAAAAATTGCCTATCGAAGGCCTATGCAGTGCATAATTTAATAAAACATAAAAATTATATCTAAAAGTAACTAATCAACACTTTAGTATTGTAGTTGGCGAAAGAGGCCCTATTAGTATTGATTAATATTATAATTGTCTAGAAAAAGTGATGGTTTTAGTGAGTTCGAGGCCGCGACGTTTTAAATGGTTAGAAAAGAGTAGACTCCAACTAATGGGCAATAATCGTCAATTAGTTGATGAATAATTAATGGTTGAAGCTCACAATCGATTATAAGTAATTGATCGTTTCGGCGATGGCGATATAATACCTACGAGTATGTAGACGATCATATCCGTTCGTTAATTATTGCGATAGCGTATATCATATTGTTAACAATTAATGGTTTCAATATACTTAGGGCCTCTTTCACCGACTACAATAGTAAAGTGTTGATTAGTTACATTTAGAAATAATTTTATGTTTTATTAAATTATGCAATCGGTTTACTGCATAGGCCTTTTGATAGGCGATTTTTTTTTTATTATTTCCTTTTTAATGTTTGGTGACTTTTACCGTACAAACAAAGGTATATCATCTCCATCATTCCCGATTACAGATGACTTTAAATGGCGGTTAGCCTACTTGACATATTTTGAAAGAAGCCCCAAGAAGATTAATTTCATTACGAGGGTGTTCAATTCTTTTCAAATTTGGAGTGAATAGGCATCTTCTGTGTGAGCTCGCTCCATCATAGGCCTCATCAAAGCTAGAGTGTGGCTGGAGCAAATCCAGCTCTAATAATAATAATAATAATCCGAGAAAGACAAACTCACCAAGTACATAGACTTGGCTCACGAGGTGACCGTCATGTGGAATGTCGATTCGACAATCATCGTCCCGATAGTCATATCGGCTTATAGCGAAGAGCCTCGACCAACACTTCAAGAGTCTCTCGCTAGATGGCGCTGGGTCAAGGGACAGATACAGAAGGCGGTTCCTCTTGTCAGGAGGTTTCTCGCTCTGCAGCCCTAACCACCGGTAGCTTGGGCCTTGCCCCGCTACTTGAGGCAATCTAATGTTAAATTTTTTATAATATTTATTGTTTTTATTTATATTGTAAAAAAATTAATTAAACCTGAATAATAATAATAATAATAATAATAATAAATGACTTGTGTTGAAAGTTTTGAAACGCCATCGACTTACACAATTACGCCAAGAGTTTATACAGTAATTAACCAAATAAACAGGTGATTATGTGGTTTTTTTTTTTGGGATTTTTTTTTCAGTTCTAAAATTCTAAACTTCTCTCTTTTTGAGGCTGTCCCCAGCAGGAGGAGGCAGGAGAGATGCCACTTAGTTTTCACCACCTAGCATCCAAACCTTGGAAAAGTTTGGATAAACTTTGGAAATATTTCAAAATATTTCTTTCTCGTTTTCCTGTCTTAAAATTAATGAAAAATATAATTCGTGTCGCGTTTGGTACGGCGACGGCGAGCCTATTAAAATAGCGAACAATGGCGGCTGTTTTTTTTAGTACTATAAACACCATTCATTCATATTGTGTTTAATAAAAAGATAATACGACCATTTGATAAATAATCTAGACCAGGGGTGCCCAACTTCATTTCCTACAACCGAAACTTAAAAACTTCCCCAAATAGCAAATAATAGGACTAAATTTTAATAAGTTTTTCGAAAAAAAATTTTTTTTTTTTTTGGTTCAAACTTGTATGTTATAAAATATTTTTATATAGGATCTCCAGTGAATTAAATTTGACCTTCGGGGGTCCATATAGATAGAGAGACCACTTCGACAACTTCGATATCTATTCTTATCTATACTTAATCCGTACTAATATTATAAATGCGAAAGTATGTTTGGATGTATGGATGTTTGTGACTCTTTCACGCAAAAACTAGTGAACCGATCGCCATGAAATTTTGCATACACGTTGTCTGGAACACCAGAAAGGACATAGGGTATTTTTCATCGTTCAACGCGGCCGAAGTCGCGGGCACCAGCTAGTAGGCTATATTTTATAAAGTTACGCGGACCAATTCGCGCACGACAGCTATATTTATTTAGGAAATTGAGTCTATTTCCGCTTCTGTTTCTTCGCTAACTTTTTCTAAAATAAAAATTTACAATAATTTAAAATGCCCTTATCTTTATCGTGGGTAGAACATAATAATTTTGTACTGCTGATATAAGAATTATTAAGATCATAATATTAATAATAAATATTATTTAATTATTTATATTTTTTATTAAGACTTAATTTAAATTACTTAATCGGAATTTATTTTAGAAAAACACAGCTTATTTTCTTATTTCAACCAACTACTGTGTTGAGTTTAGAAGAAAACAGCCTAATTCGGATTATTCTGTAGTTATTATTCTGAAATAAATATCTTATTAATATTTCTTAATTTCTTATTAGAAATGTATCGGTGTGTATTTATTTTGTAAGTGGCACCTCTTCTTCTTACCTACCTAAAATTAAATCCAACCGTACAATAGGTATATAAATAAAATATTTTTCTATAAAAAAACACCCCTCAATAAATCCCACAAGTCGCGAAACACTTTCTACTTGCTTATAATAAATTGTAACTTAGAATTTTAAACTTACAATAATAATTGTAACTTCTTTTTTAATTTTAATGATATATGATAGGTATGTTTAGATTAATCAAATTAACATATACCTAAGCGTAAAATTTTAGATAGTGCGTAATCATTTATATTTGTTTTGACTGAAATTCGACATCAAATAGGAACACGTCATGTATTTACAAAAGCTTTCTACCATTTAAGTATATCTCAGGGAGAAATGTTAAGACCGTGGTATAATATTATTCATTTTGCAAAAGGGTTTTAAAGTTGTAACCGGCATATTAAACTTTTATGTTCATTTATTCCGTTGGCGCGACGTTCTTATTTTAAACAATACCTCATAAGATGTTTACATCCATACGCGTACGGTCTATTCGTCTTATGTTTGACACGTTAGAGTAGAGATATGCCACATGCAAGTGGCCGTGCACACAACACAACAATCCTCAAACGAAACGTAAACACAGCGCCTTAACAACACAACACAACTTCGCTCGGTCGGAGCGCAGGCCACACGTCGTAACCGCGCCAACACACGTCACACACTGGCTGACAAGCGGGCATCGAAGTGCCATGGCCGACCACCGCTCACTCGGCGATCGGCGTTCGCGGTTCAGTGTTGCCATCGTTCAACCGATTTTACCGCACAATTCCAATAATAATTTAAAAACTCCTATCATTGCATTGGGTTTTTAATTATCATTGCACCGTCCTAACAATTATAAACATTCTCAACGACACGCTTGATTAAAATAGAGTAGCGCGAATATTTTGAAACAATGTTGAAACTCAGTATAAGACTAGACGACATGGATACAGTCGGAAGCAGTGATAATTATACCATATCACGGTAAATGATACGATTACTTTGATATGACTGTGTGAAATTCCTTTTTTTTTACAAGAAAAGAGACAGTTTTATAAGATACCCATTAAAAAAGTGAAAAAAAAAAAATGAAATTAAACAATAAAAAATGTAAACGAACCAAAATTTACAGCAAAACTTATATTTTTATTATATCTGATTTTTTAAAATATTTTTTTTATTTATAGATTTTATTGCTTTAAATTTTTTCTGCTTTCGAATGTACCTAGGATAGTTTTATTTTTATTTTTATAATACACTAGTATTATAAAAATAAAAATAAAAGTGTGACTTTAGTGACTTTAATATTAAAAAAAAACACATAACTTTTCAGGAAATTTGGACGATACACATAACGAGTATCGTCCAAATTTCCTGAAAAGTGCGTAAAAGAAGTTCCCGCGTGTGGCAACTGGAAAATGTCGCGACACGTTGCCAGACCGTCGGCGAGCGAGTCGCACGCATCGACGCTATCCGCTAACCCACAATAATGAGGTTAAAGTTTTCGAACACAACTTTTTTTCAGGCAAAATGTTTAAGGCGGTTTTGTCTCGACCTCACAGATTAGTAAAACCGATTACCTCTTTCAAAATCAAATTAATTTAATTGCTGAATATATTTTGCAAGTATGTTGTAAATTTTAGTAAATAATGTCCACATATTCAACCGATAAGCGGTGTGTGAAAATCTAAAAAGCATCTGAAAACAATAATTCTTCCAAGATAATTAAATAATATTTGTATTTATTTTTATGATTTATTTATCTGACACTCGCTCACTTAGGATATTTTTTGGTGGAAAAGGCATATTATTCACTTAATGAATTCCTAAATGATGAGCCTAAATGATGATATATGAAAAAGTGTCAACTGTCAATGTCAAATTGACAATTTTCCATATAAATATTTTACGCTCTCGCTAGCGAGTGCGGTCATTGTAAACTCATGGTAAAGGTACTGATATTTCTTATATTTTTTGGAATTTTATTATCTATCTCGACACAATTAGATTCATTTTGAACTCATTCAGGATATGAATAAATAATGCGTTTGATACGAGATTGAAAAACAAAAAAAATTGAGACTCATCTAAAGTAAATCATATTCTTATTAGAAAATAAATAAGTTTAAGTCCCGGCTTCGCACTAGAAAAACTTATTTTATTATAAAATTATGTATAAAATTTCTGTGAAAAATTATCTAACTAATGGTGAAAACCTCATCATAATCCGTTGTGGTTTAGGAGGAGTTAGCGGCTATACAGACAGACAGATGTAAAGACAAACTCGTGACCTGCACAAAGCTTCCTCGTTTATCCTCTTTGCATGAGTGAAAACCGCATTAAAATCGGCTCAGCTATTTTGAAATCCATAGAGGACAAACCTACTTACATTGATAAATACAACTATAAATAACAATGAAATTTTTTTTTTTTTTTTCTCGTTTATAAAGTTACACGACTTCGTCCGCGTAACTTTATCGCTGATAATGTAACATATTATGGGTGAAAGATAAAATAGGTCCAGTAGTTTTTGACTTCATTCTATACAAATAAGAATACAAAAATACAAATCTTCTCTCTTTATAACTAGCTACTAGCTGGTGCCCGCGACTTCGTCCGCGTTAAAAATGTTATAAGTATAGCCTAAAGCCTTTCTTGGACTATCTAAACACACAAAGAATGTTTCAATTCGAACCAGCAGTTCCTGAGATTAACGCGTTCAACCAAACAAACAAACTCTTCAGTTTTATAATATTAGTAAAAAAGTAAATAGTAAATAAGTATAATAAGTAAAGTATAGATACTAATATTATAAAATGTGAATAAACTCAATGTCATAGATATAAGCTAGCACCTAGCAACCGTTATTGATAGAATTTACACTGTCATTAGAAAATACAAATCTATGTACATATTATCTTGAATTTTAATTTTTAATATATAATACTCAAAAACTACTTGAACAGATTTTAAAAATTCTTATATCCATAGAGAGCTACGTTATCAGCGAGTAACATGAGCTATATTTTATGAAGTTACGCGGGCGAAGTCGCGTGCAACAGCCAATATTAGTATACATTGACAAGAGTTTTTTTCCCCGCCGCAATCATATTCGGAACGGTGTGGGCGAATACGTGATGATTGATAAGCGAAGCTTGGTAACAACAGATAATTACAATCACCGTCGTCCGATACCGATTACGGGAAGGATAAAAAAAATATATTAACCTAGTCTTATCGAATTAATTAATTATATGTGAATTAATTAATTAATTAATTTAATTCACATTGTCAAAAAAAATAACCGCAATAAAATGTTAGTGAGTTAAAAAAGTTTACTACATATCTATATCCGTACTTCCGTACTAATCTGTATTTTACTAATATTATATATGCGAAAGTATGTTTGGATGTATGGATGTTTGTGACTGTTTCACGCAAAAACTAGTGAACCGATCGCAATGAAATTTTGCATACACGTTGTCTGAGACACCGGAAAGGACATAGGGTACCTTTCGTCGTTCAACGCGGATGAAATCGCGGGCACCAGCTAGTATAATATAAAAATGTGTTGGTTTGTGTATTACTGAAAAACTCGAAAACTAGCCGACGGATTGACTTGAAATTTTTACACAACATGAAATCCGCTTCAAGGATTGATCATAATCTATTTATCCCGTAATAATATAATCTCGATCGAGAGAAAATAGATTTTTTTTACGGCGCCATCTGTCGAAAGCGAGGAGAACTAATTCGCCAACGAGAACCGCTGTCACATTTAAAGTGGAAGTTAACCGTTGTCTTGGCAGCCGAGTTAATATAAGACTGAGCCACAGCGAAGCGTACAAAAGGGTTCAGCTAGTTCATACAATAATTCACATTAAAATAATCAGCTGACCCTGCGACTTCACTACGCGTGGCTGGTTTCAAATAAACAACATAACTTTTCTGCTTTTAAACCGATTGCAATGAAACAAACTGTGAATATTACAGAAAGCTCGCTACAATACATCAGTGAAAATTGCATTCAAATCGGTCAAGCCGTTTTTGCGATTAGCGTGCATAGACAAACAGACAAAAATTCTAAAATCCTTTTTTTTTACCTCGGTAAGTACTTTTGTTAAGTTGTTTTTTTTTTAAATATTTTATATACAAAACAAGGCTCGTCGCTTCATTGGAGTGTTTTACTCAAATGTAATATTGTATTATTTTTGTGGACTTTATTAACTTTAAACTATTTTTACTCATATACAAATACATATAGACGGCGAAGTGACAATACCTCCTAACAATTTTGGTGAAAAATTACATTCTTATGTCATTGGCTTTAAGGTCTATTTCTGCGTGTTTTGATAAAACTTAGCTTACCTTTGTATATTCTCTATGCAAATATATTTATTCATTATGAAGTTTCATTAGGAAATTAAACGTTTTTTTTTTACTTTGTGTAAAATTTCGTCTATGTTAGTTAGGAGGTATTGTCACTTAGCCGTCGATATATAGTGTAAAACTTTTTTTTACGGATAAGGTATCCCGAAATGATCAAAATCCTAACCTATTGATGATATCATGCGTTCCATAAACGGAAATGATTCAACGGCCCAAGGAATGCGTCCAGAAATAAATAATAAAATAACTGAATACGTATATATAAAAAAAATCAGAAAGACAGAAAGGCGATCATTTGGGCAGCACGTCTGGCGGCAGTAACCACCCCCTTACAAGAGACCACAGTGCCAGAGCCCATATCCCCCTATCCCTCCTTAATCCTGTGGCGTTGCTTGTGTTATAGGCGACGGTAACCACTTACCATTAAGTGGACCGTCAGTCCACCTGTCTGTCGAGTTTAACATAAAAAAAGTATTGCCATTGGTGTTGGTGTTAGCATTCTATTTGCACAAATAACTAAGTGTTATGCTAAAACTATGCAGATGCACTTTTTTTGCATAACTAAAAGCTTATGCAAAAAAAAATTTATAAAAAGGAAATATTTGATTTTTTGTATGTTTGTTTGTAATGGATAAATACAAAAACTACTTAAGCGAATTTTTTTTTAAAATTATTTCATCCATAAAATGTTCTATATAAGCGAGTAACTTGGGCTGTGTTTTTTTTTTAAATTAGATATTCTTACGAAAATTACAATAATGGTATCAAAAGTTTCCCTAATATTTTTTTCAATAAAATTATTGACGATGCATAAAATTATAGTTATGGTATTATAGTACTCATCATTAAAAATGTTCCCGAGGCTATATATGTCTCACTATTATATTTATAATTTGAAATTATAAGTTTTTTAGACTACGAGTATTAATGCACAGTAATTAATGCTATTATATTATTATAATTGAGTATTAATGCTATACGTAAGCATTCGTTAAGAAAATCTCAACACCGTGCGAAGCCGGGAGTGGATCGCTAGTCTATAATAAAATAACAAACGCGAAAGTAACTTTGTTCATTTTCATGAAACAGGCAATATTGGCAATAATATTGTTCGAAGTTTAGTACTACTCAGCGTTAGGAGAAACTTATCCCTAATATTTTTAACTTTTCGTACGCGCAAAGCCGCAGGAAAAAAGCTAGTCACGAAGCGAAGTTATCTAAACATGTAATTCCTGTAACAAGATATATGTATGTATAAATATAAGCGAACAAAGTGGACTTTTAAACTTCTCCGTAATATGTTGGCGAGCTTGTTTGAGTCACGCGCCACGTTGCCAGACCGCTCCCCCCTCTTTGTGGAGAGGGACAGCGCTATCGGCCGAGAGAGAGAGATGCGCTACACACGTAACACTATCAATGTTTTCCAACAGCGACGCGAACAGACGCACAGTGCATTCATTGTCAATTACGCATTTTATTAAGTTACTCACACACATTAGACTATCTCTCTCGCTGCCGCCCCGCGTATTTTTTCTTTTCTATTAAATATTAAAAAAAAAATAGTCTTCCTGTCGCGGCAATGTCTTATTAACTTATGACTTAATAAGACATTGCAGCGACAGGATGTCGTGAATTTTTCAGAAAAGTTCAACTAATTCCGAGACTTAATGTGGTTTAGTGGAGTCGGCTACTTAGGATTTTACCTCTAATGGTCAGTGATGGTCACTCGACCTATGTGGCTATACTATTATAACCCATTCTGAACTTTTACGCGAACTTTCCGGGCGCATTACGCCTACTAGCGTGTCGCCTACGTGGAATTGTCAAAGTACAGTCGGGGTACGAAAAACTTCGTAATTTTTCAAATTCATTCATTTATCAAGTCGTTGAGTCTTAAGTACCTTTAGCACTAAGCAGACGTCTGACAAACGTTTGAAATGAAATTTTGGCATGACTGATAGTTGCCCTGGTGCACCGTGCTAGCAAATGTCAACTTTGAGGTGACGAACCTTTTCTTACCCCGACTGTACATGAATAAAGTCCTTATAAACTACAATTCCACATAACATTATAAACTAATTTTGCTCCATTACAACCCCTCATTTCTTTGCTTTAATTATCTTTTAAAGCCTATTTTGACCCATTAACAATTCTTACGAAAAAGTTAATCAGACTGGGCATTGGTCACCGCGATTATTAATCACTAGTCACAAAATAAATGAAGGCTTTGGCTCAATTTTTTTTCGTTTTCATTGGAACTTCTGAATAAGAAATATATAGAATCAAATCACTCTTCTGTAAAAACCTAATGTTGTATAAAAAAATTAAGTCACAAACATACGGAATCTAAATTTTTATATAATATAGATCAATGTAGTCCGTTGCCAGGTTTTTTTCTTAAGAAGCAGAAATTTAAACTGGTCCTTATTGGTGTTTTGCTATAAACAGAGCATTCAATTGAAATTTATCATCAAGAAGAACGTGGGCAGCTTGATATTTATTATGATATAACAGAAAATCAAGAACTCGAGAGGGTGGTGGGGTAAACTTGATAAATAATTAGTGGTTACGGCGTTGGCCACTTTGAAACTGGGGCGACCAGCCAGTAGATACCTTGTACAATAATTCTCTTGTGGAATTTTTCCTTTCGGGCCGCCACTTTATACAATATGCATCTCTCCATTGTATTTGATATTTTACTCCCTAGTGAATAGGTCACCCGTATAAAATGAAGGCTTGGGTGTATAGTGATGTATTATGTAACATCACTATTGCTACATTATATACTACTTACAAAACATTTCAGTGCAATTTTCATCTCAGTTTGTCAAAACATTAAAAAAATCTAATTTCTACAAACCAGGGCGAACACTAGTTTAAAATTCATCTATTGTCTGGCCGAAATCACGATCGTAACAATTGACTATGTCTGTCTGTTAATATACATGTGCGACCGGAGGATTCTCTATGGGGCGTCCACTGCCCTCGACAGCTCCAGTTATATAGTGAAGGTTCGGTGAAGTTATGTCGTCACTTCCTTTGTCTGCAATCTTCTCGTGACGCACGAAACGTCACCTCTTTATACAGACTTCAATTAATCCAAAGGATTTATGTCTTTTGGAGTAACTTCAGTGTATTTTGAGAATATGAAATGGACCAGATATCTGTAGCACCTTCGTAAAGTGTCTCTTACCCTAAATCCACCGGGGTCTAAAGCTCGCTCACCCCGCCTATTATAATGAGAACCTCATTGTGTAGAATAGGTGTCGTCGACTTACCTGTAAAACAAAAAGAATATACATCAAAATTATAAACTAACCCTCGACTTTCTAACAAGCCCAAAAACACTATATCTGCTGTAAGTTGCCGAATATTTGGGTGTCCATCAAACTACTTGATGCTGCAGTATCAGGTCAAGGATACCATGTTATGGAAACACCGCCGAAGTAACAGTTAGTGAAATCCCTTCGTTAACTTGGAAATGAGGTGATGGGTGATGGTCTTCAAACGCCTGAACAGGATCGTCATACATTGTAGCTAAGAACAATTCCGATCACGTCAGCTTTCAAAAAAAAAACGGATCAAAATCGGTGCATCCGTTTGGGAGCTACGATGCCACAGACAGATAGGTACACAGATGGACAGATACACAGACACACACGTCAAACTTATAACACCCCGTTTTTTCTTCAGGCGTTGGAGATTAAAAAGAATAATCAAACATTTTTAACGAAAAGCTGAGGTCTACTTGATGATATGTGACTAGATAGTGACAGTGTGACGGAACACAGATGGGCAGATACATACATATGAAACTTATAACAACCCGTATTTGCGTCGGGCGTCGGGGGTTAAAAAGTGGCCTAAAACATGTTCCGGTTTCTTGGCGGCCACGATGGACGTATGAATAAGTAAAGAAGGCGTATTAGTCGAGTAATTGTTAGTTGAATGCTTGATGGGAATAGCGGTTTTTATATCATTCGGAAGTGACGTGGTGTTCGCGTGGACTCGTCCTATTGGGCGAAACGGTCTCTGTCGCCATATTACATGCGGCGATTTCTATTATTCATTGCTGAACCGATTATCCCATCAAACGTTTGTCGCCGACATCTGACCACTTTCAACAAAACACTCGCCGCACGAAAAACCTTCGACTATCACTTTATTATGTAAAAGTGTTTATTATATGAAGGCTTCATTACATCACATCATTATCAACATCATCTCGGCCATAATATGTCATCATTGGCAACCAATGATAGTTACTTAAAGTACCTTCATAGTCATCCACATACAGACTGTTAGTTACAGTCGCTTGAGTACAAGTAATATCAGAGCTCGTGAGAATTTATGATTCCCTTGAAGAATCGCTTTATTTAGTACAAACGTGATGCAGAATAAAATTTCTATCCGCACAGTGCAATCCGTCAAATCTTACCAATTGGAAGTAATAAGCCGAAATGCTACAACAGTGGCCATAATTATAGTAGAGACTGTACCAAATCTGACCATTTGTAATTCTGACGATTTGAAAAAATGTCCATCTGAAAGTCTGATCTTTTGAAAGTAAAGGTCAAAATTACATCCCCTATATTCAGTCTCTAGTGGATCAAATTTTTACACGGCAAATTTTCATCTCTCGGCTGATCAGCCAAACACACTGACTTAGGATACGGCATAAAGACTTACTTGGAGCTGGTGAATGGAATAAAGTTATTGAGTCGTATTGCAACAATAAATAAACTATTAGGGCCACATAGAAATCGATGCAGACGATGCGATGCGTCAGTTAAACGTTCGTCCTGATCAATTCTATCAAACTAGGACAATTTACATGCATTTATCATCCATGCAGGCGTATGCATGCATAATCATACAATATAAATAAATAATTAAAGGTATTTAGGTGTGTGGATTTTAAAGTATATTTGAAATATGACAGATAGACGTAACATCTATATTAATGAAAATTTATAGCTTAATTTGTTGCTAAGCGCAAAACTCGAAAATGGTTTGATTCTTTTTATTAATATTCCTATTTAGTTATAAAAAGAGAAAAGTTGGAAAAATTTCATACGTGCGAAAACGGGAGCGGATCGCTAGTTTGTAATAAAAATTGTTTTGATTGCGTTTTACTTTCAATAAGAAAAAAGTATGCGCAATTAAAACATGAAAAGTGTAGGAATTAATTAATTTATCTATAGGCAGGAAGATCTCAATAGATATTGTCTCAAATCTAAATCCACACGGACGAAATCCCAGCGAAAGAATCTTTTAAAACCAATTTCTTCTTTTTTGTTAAAATGAGATTCTATGCAAAAGAAAGAAATTGGTCTTAAAGAAGTCTACGATTTTTGCATTGCAAATACAAATTTTGAAACCACGTTCCATTTCGAGTTATGCACTAAAAAGCACTAGCCAAATTTAGGTATTGCTCCATCAGTATTTTTCTGACACCTGAGTCCTGCTACCGAGCTCTTCAGTGGGTCGTATTTGACCGGGTCATTTCCCTCGGCCAACAAACAAACGTTTGACACCCTTATCTACCCCACCGGTATTCGCCCACCTGTACAAATCTAGATGTATCGGTGAAGGTACATGTATCGGTGTATGCGCGGCCAGTACCCACATACGCCATACAGGTTTCTCGGTAATAATAAGAGACGCACGCGCCGACACGACAGATGTTCGCGCTCGGCGCTCTTCGGGAGCGATCGGGATCCCGACGCGGCCTCTCAAAGAGGTCACTTTTTCCACTATTTTGTATCGTGCATTTATACCCCACATGGGAGAATTTTTAATGCGTTAAGAAAGTTGACAGCGCATTTCATATTTTTACTATCTCAGTAACAATGGGGCCTTCGGACTATGTTCCCTATTAGACTCCAAAACTAATCGATTTTGATTTCAACGCTCGGCAAAACTATAACAGCAATAAAGATTGAATAAATCCTTGCTCAGTCATACATTGTGTCATGCGTTATATTTTTAATTTATAACGCGTACGAAGTCGCGGGCATCAGCTAGCTCATGATACTCGTGTAGGGTACGCCTGCGTAAGAGACTCTTATGCCTTATATTATGCCCACAATTTTCATCATAAGACTATAATAATTAATCGTAGTTACTAATTGTAATATTATCTAGTTGTAATGTATTTTCTATAATTGTTACGTCATCGTCGTTTTCTGCCATTTATTATTAAAAATAGCTTAAGTAAAACGAAATGTAATAAATTAAAAAAAAAAAACGCGTGAGACATAGGTACATAATGGCGTTGTAGAAAGAGTTGGCATGCGCCGACGCATTCATCTCGGAGCGATTCCTCGGCTTCCCTCTGGGTATATTGTACGGTGAATAGGCCGCGGCGTACTATGGTGGTGTAGGGTCGCCTATTCAAATTCCCCTCGTCTTGCCTATGTTTTTTCGACGGTCGTTCAACTTGTGTTGGTGTTCTGCTTTAGGGGTCCGCAAAAATCGCTTATATAGCTTTTGCACTTCAACTAACGGCTTAGATTTGGTACACACGTATTAGATCCCACCGCTGGTCTATAAAGCCACTTTTAAGCCCATACAGATTTAATACCAGAGCAAGGATGAAATATTATTTCCAACCCGCACTTTAATTCCAGAATCTGCCATTTAGCGAATAACCGTCGAAAAGAGGTATTTATTCGATCTGGATCATCAATTCGTCGCGTTTTTACAAAATTATAAACAGACTAATCCCTGATATATTGAGATCAATCTAATTAATGACTCCAAACACGCCTTATCTGCTGTAAGTTACTGAGGAGTTGGGTATCCCGCAGACTGCTCGATGTTGCAGCATCAGGTCAAGGTTATATCGTGGAAATATCACCGAAGTATTAATAGTACACCAAATTTCATGTCAATCGAACCTGTTGAAGTTAGTAATTCCCTTCGTCGACTAGGAAAAGAGCTGATGATCTACAAATGCCTGAACAGATCTTCATCTATACTAATATTATAAAGAGGAAAGATTTGTTTGTTTGCATTGAATAGGGTCCGAAACTACTGGACCGATTTGAAAAATTCTTTTACTGTTGGAAAGCTATATTATCAGCGAGTAACATACTCGGAGGGTATATTTTATAAAGTTACGCAGGCGAAGCCGTGTGCAACAGCTAGTAAATTATATATTAGCTAAGAACCATCTCGGTCACATCATTATATCCCTATCCCTTATTGTTAACCCTTTTGTAGTCGGTAGCGCGCTTGCACTGTGGGTCATTGCTTGTGTTATAGGCGACGGTAGCCACCTACCATCAAGTGGACCATCAGCCTGTCTGCCATCAGTACTAATTAGTACAGTTAGGTACCATAAATCAAGTACAGAACCACGAAATGGCGAGAGGTCACATTATATTAGACGGTGGTCTTTTCTCCTCGACGGGTTTATTCCATGTGAAGGGGTAGATAATACGTGCGGAGCGTAAAGCTTTTGATGCGATATTAAAGATTAAGTCTGTTCGATTTTCAACTTTATGCAAACGTACTAAAAGTCACACTGATACGATAATAAAACTAGTTCAACTTTTTTATTACAACTTCAACTTAAGCACTTTTGTTGGCCTCTTCGGCCCCTCTGTATCTACTAAACATTATGTTGGCTATCTATATTAAGACTTATTTTAGATTTTATATGTATACTAGCTTGTGCCCGCGACTTCGTCCGCGTTTAACAATTAAAGGTGCCCTATGTCCTTTCTGGTGTCGCAGACAACGTGTATGCAAATTTTCATGGTGATCGGTTCAATAGTTTTTACGTGAAAGAGTTACAAACATCCATACATCCAAACACACTTTCGCATTTATAATATTAGTACGGATATACAAATACACAATAAAATCTGTCTGTACATAAAAAAAAAACAATTTGTACATGTAGTACTTATGTTACCGAGGTTACAAAAATAGTTTTTACAATAACTTCTGTCTGTTTGTCTGTGCGTTTGTAATCTCAGAAACGGTTAAATTTATTGAAATGCGATTTCCACTTATGTATTGACGATTACCTGGATTAAACTATAGGATACTTTTTATCCTGGAATAAAATTAGGTTCCTGTGGGATTAAAAAAAAAAGGAATTACAGAGCGCACGAAGTTGCGGGCTTCAGCTCTAGAAGATACGATAAAGTCCAAAAATATTATTTTGCAGTAGGTATGTATGACCAATGGAAAACTTTAAAAAATAAAATCAAAAATAACGATGTCTTTTGTTTCAATAAAGTGGACACTGAGCCGACAGCAATGCAAGTTAAAAAAAAGTAAACAAAAGATAAGTCGCACCCCTTTTCACAATGGGCCAACGAATAAGGGTTTCGTATCCTTTTTTCTATAATTGGTGAACAATGGACACTTATCGTATTTGATTAAGCGCAAGCCGATTTACGTTTTTTTTTTCTTCTATAAAAATCAAAGTGTTGGAAACAGGGACTAAAAATATATTTAATTTTAAAGTCACTTCTTCGCACAATTCGTACGAACAAAAACCTCGTAGTCGGGGTACGAAAACCTTCGTAGTTTTCAAATTCATTCCTTTATCAATTTTTAGACAATTAGTACATTTTGAAACTAAAGCACCAAGCAAACTTCAATGTTAGGTTTAAAATGAAACGTTGGCGTGACTGATTGCCCTGACGTCTTTAATCAAATGTCGACTTTATGGTGACGAACCTCTTCTTATAACCGACTGTACATCTACTTGGAACAAATAGTGCAATTAAGTAGAGCCAACTTTGAGAAGGAGGTCAATCAATGAGCTCGGCAAGATCCGAGACATTTTCTCGTCCAAAATTCCTCAGTGTCTCAAATCAAAAGTTTTCGACCAACGTGTGTAGCCAGTGATGACATATGGCACTGAAACGTGGTCTCTAACTATGGGTTTGGTACAAAAGCTCAACGAGTTCGAAACGGGAATGAGGAGATCCATAGACGTACGAAATTTATCGACATAAGCCGGAGGGTAAGTAAGTTGAAGTGGAATTGGGCAGGACACACAGTACGCAGAGCCATGGGCCGCGGGAGCTGGAAGGTTCTAGAATTGAGGCCACGAACCGTCAAGCACAGCGTAGGACGTCACCCACAAGGTGGACATACGATCTAGCTGCGGGTCGACGGTGGATCCACTGCTTCTAACCGGTCCTATTCATGTACTATTGGAAAACTATGGGGATATTAGGTATCTATGTCCAGCAATGAACATCCTGCTGAAATGATGAAGTGATATACTCAAGTAACTAATGAATTGACGATACTATAGTTATGAAAGAGAATCCCAATTTCCTAATTATCATACTGTTACCTAAAAGGATATCCAGACCACTGTCATGTATTATAAGTTAGGCTTTCAGAGAACTAAGACTAAGCACAATGTTGGCACAAGTACAGGGCGTTAAAACATTGAAACTGGATTCCGTTACCGCCACTGCACCTGTCCCTGCGCACACGCATACAACTCGACTCACCTACGTGCGCACAATGACCACACTTCTCCAAATTATGGGAACAGCGCTCATTAAGACAACTTTAAGTTGCTGTATGGCAATTTTAAGTGAAAACGAACATTTGTTGACGCTTCAGACTTCTTCTGCGCTCCCAATTTTTCCCACTTTCTCCCTGACTCAAATGTCATTCATCAGTAATTGTGTAAATTCAAACAATGACTACTTAAAGCGTGACCACGATATCTTTATATATAAAAAATCAAATATAAAAAAAAGTTCAGTATGGACCCCGAAATCGCTAAACCGATTTTGATATTTCATATTTCAAGCAAACTTATTTATTTAGTCATTTATTTATTTATTTATTTGTTTTTTAAATTTTGTGTCATGTTCTCCCTACAAATTAATACAAAATTAGATTTTTTTTCTGTTTTAAAAACAAATAAAAAGGAATATTCAATACCTGCCAAAACATACCAGCAATAAAGACTTAATAAATGTTAACACGTAAGACAAGGACGAAGTCGCAGGCAAAAGCTTTTAGTTATTAACTAAAGGCATTTCTATTTTCGATTTAGTTCAGTTAATTAATGTAAGTAATTGAACTACTGAGACTAAAAAGTCCCAATAGTTCAATCAAATTGAACTCCTAATTGAACTAGTGGACATAATCATATTTTCCGTTTTTGCGCTAACTCAACAACCAAACGGATCTTGATACGATTTTCTCTATTAGAAAGGGCGATAGACAAAGGCCTGTAATTAATAATCTACTATATAGTAATCAAAAAGCAATAACGTGAAATAATTTCTGTCATCCACTTGATTGTAATTTATCGGCAAATTAACAATCTGACTAGTCGAGAATCTGTCAAATACCGAAACAACCTTCATTTGTTTATCGAAAGACATAAACATTAAGAGTCTTAAAAGTTGAATAAGTTCTGATTATAAATTTGTTATCGGTGCGAAAGTATTTCCAAATGTTTAGGTATAGTTTGATTGAGGAGGTGATGAGAGGTGGCCTCTGCAGAGGCCACGGACGGACACACCTGTCGCCTCATTACCATACACCGCGCTACTATCGACACTCGACGTTGACGACTGGTTAAGGTTGCCTCTGAGTTGTGTCTCCGCGGCGGAGTTGCGGAAGAGTGTTCGTCCGACCTCGCAACTTCGCCTATAGCGGACGCGGAGGACGCCAAGAGGTTCAGTCGGTAGGTCTACCCCACTACCAACCATCTAGGGGCAGGAGTCCGACATAACCCACAGGTCTGTCCCCAGGCCGGTGGGTATCTATGATGATTCCTCTTGTAAAAAAAAGGGGTATTTTTTTTTAACGTTGGTAAATCCTCTTGGATACCCCGCACTGAAAGGGACACTGCCGGGTTATGCCGGATTCCTACCGGCTAAAACCCAACGACTTTCTATCAGCGCGGCCGTTCATGGGCGAGGTCGCGGGGACGTTATGACACGACTTCGGTGCCCCGCCACACCGGATACAAGCCTAATAGTGCTCACTTTGGCCCTTAAAATTGGTGTTGTCTTTTAAAAAAATTGCTATCTATTGCAATGATTTGTTTCTGATAAAATTTGAAAAAAAAAAGCAAACTTTTTTAAAATATTTTTTAAATTAATTAAACGTGCAACAAAAATAGCTTAGATCTTCGCGTCTCTCTGTATGTAGCACACTAAAGTTAAAGGCCATGGATATCTTTTTGCTAAAATTTTAAAAACAAAAAAAAAAACTATTTAAAATTATTTTTCTAAAATAAAATTTTTAAGTTAATTAAGTGTGCCAAAATGGCTTACAATTTCGTGTCTCTCTGTCGCAAACTGATGGTAAGAGTCCGCGTGTCTTCTGCCAATCAATAATTGATTAGTTTGTAGACATAATGTGGCCATTTGTATTCCGTGTGGCGAGTGGCGACGCGTCACTCGTATCGGGTTATACTAGTTGCCATCACCAGAAATAAAACTCAAAAATGTCCGCCGACAATGCTGCGTGGCGGTCAGGATTCGCGACAGACTAACCTTCACGCCGATGTGACGGTCACGAAATAATATTACCGGGATGCATTTAAATAACAGTTTTTACTTGAAACTCAAATACTTATACTTAGTTAAACATATTTACTGAAAGTTGGCTAGCCTGATGCTCATCAGGACACACATCAAGGAGTAGGATGACTCGTGAGTCATGAGTCATGAGTCATAGTCGTGAGTAGCACGTGTTGAGATAACGGACGTTTACTTATCGTATCGCAAACATATTTCTTCAGACTGAATTTATTTATTGGAAATATTTACTCCTTTAGATAACAACCAAAAAATATCTAATATTATTTAAGCGTCGTCTACTGCGACTCGTATAATTTGAAATTATTAAAAACTGTGATTTTACGGATCAAAATCGGTCAATCCGTTTGGAATACGATGTCACAGACAGATACATAGATGGACATATACTCCAGACACACAGATCTAACTCATATCACCCGGTTTTCGCGTCGGGCGTTAAAAGGGACGATGAATATGAATTCATGCGATTTGCGAATATTTATCCTGCGGCTGGGATCGAACATTAATTGGCGGGGGTTCTTGACCGGGCTATTTCCGAGCCGCATGGTCTCTTCTCTGTGGATTTCACATATCATTTAGAACTTATTACAGCTAACTAGAACTATAATAATATGATTCCGTGATTACTCACTAATCTGAGGATTACTCCTTAGTTATTGATAGCAGCAAACAAAGATTTAAATCCTTGGTAGTGAACACATATTTTTGGGATATAATAATAGGTCTATTGATCATAACATTAACATTATGAAAATTTGAAATCAAACTAAAATGTACAATGTACAGCATTTTTGTGACTTTTTTGCGGATTAAAGAATTTTCAATACATATGTGAGGCAAGTTTTCCGAATTCAGAGAGACATTTGGGCTGTTTGTGCTTATTATAGTTCGATGGTTTGAGGCCGCCTTGAGAGTACACAAGTAGGCAGGCTGAAGCTGAGATAACAGTTTTTAACAAAAAACAAAAAAAAAAAATCAAATGTAGAAAGTCAAATCTTTTAAATTTCGGAAACGGAACCGCCCGTCGCCGCGCGGTGGTGCGCGCGCGCATCTCAGACATGAATTTTTTGCCAGCGAGGGTGCTACGAGTGTTGCCGTCTCGCTCTCGCACGCTTGCCGCGAGATAGCTCCCTCTCGCTCGTTGAGGGTGGAGCAAGGCGTCGGGGGTGTGCAGCCGCCAGATGTTCTGAGCCTCGGGTTTTTTTCTCTCAAATCGAACAATGGACGCGAGCTTTGAAAGCTGGTTTCAAGACATATGCTCATCGCACAGGTACGTAAGTATCTCGGACTTACAACCACCGTAGCCGACCGATTCCTATTTCATCATTATCATTTATTACTTATTTTATGCCATTTTTTATACGATAAAGCGATAATAGACAGGTAAAGTTGGCGAAATGTGGAGAAATGGCATATTCGTACTAATATTATAAATTCGAAAGTATGTTTGGATGTATGGATGTTTGTAAATCTTTCATTGTTTTCTGCACAGTGTCATTGCCTTGATCACTTTGACATTGAATGTAAAGAGGTTTCCTATCAGTTTGTTACATTTCCAAATCAATGGTAAGTAGATTATATTTATACTAACTGGTGCTCGCGACTTCGTCCGCGTTGAAAATTAAAAAAAAAAAGCAATATAACGCTTGACCTCGTGTTACTATAACACTTTGGCCAGGCGTTAGTTATTTATTTTTTATTTATCCCTCGGGAATAGTCCTTTTTTTCTGGATGAAAGGTACCCTATGTTCTTTCTGGTGTCCCGGACAACGTGTATGCAAAATTTCTTGGTTATCGGTTCACTAGTTTTTGCGTAAAAAAGTTACAAACATCCATACAACATACTTTCGCATTTATAATATTAGTATAGATTGAGTTTATCTATATATATTTTATAATCAATTATACAATATATTACATTAAAATTAATTAAATAATTAACTAACTAAACGATAAATATAAATTATATACAAAACTTAAAAAGTAACTAATTATTTTCAAAAAACATTTATAAATAATTTAAATCTATTAAGCCTTTGGTAGACGAAAAAGTAGTATTGCTTATGCTCCATTGGATGCATATGCTTATCTTCTGGGTAAAGTAAGAGCCAGCATTCTGGGGCCCTAGCCAAGAGCAAACTAATAGTCGTAAACGCTACTCTCAGGCTACGCTACGCTGAGAGAAAGCTTTGTGATTGGTCAAAATTTCATGTGGGCGTTACAACAACCAATCACCGGGCTTTATTTCTTTCGTTTCGTAAGAACGCAACGAAACGTTTGCATTGGTTTGGTTCTTGGCTAGGTTAGCCAAGATCACCCGACGCTTAACGTCATCTAGCTTATGATACATTTTATTACAGAATGGACATACAGTTTTTGAATTACCTTGTGTTAGAAATTTAAATGAGCAAGGCATTCAAGAAATATATGTTAATGTAGTCATTAGCAAGAACAAATAAATAAGTGTTCCTACTACGTGTGGAGTATTATTTACCGTGGTCTACAGGAATGTCAACATTTGGTTGCTGAAGAATAATTCCTAACTACCTACATATATTACACTACCAACCGTTTAGCCAGCTCCTTGTAAAGTTCATGAGCGGCTGGCCCACACAGACCCATAGGTTTCTACATGTAACCCCTATCTAAGTTTATTTAAGGCTTTATTTAAGCGACAGCACCAGCCCGTGACGTGGTTCCTGGAAGATGAGAAGAAGCCAGGGTGTCTACACATGTGGCATCCCATACCAGGGGTCTTCCTAGCTTCCAGGGAATAAGAGTAGTTTAAATTAAATGTATAAATAAATATTGAAATAACTAGGTAACTAGGTATGAATGCGTCAATTTATGACTAGATACTTTTCGTGGGAAACGAAATCCTTTCGTTTGATGCGTACAAAAAGTGTAACTTTACTCACCTTTGACAATGAATGCCAACAGATGTTTGGAACTTGTTACAGAATGGACGCCGACCACTATAATACTATAATAACGTATTAATACGGACAGACAATGGCGTACAAACAAACTAACAAACAAACAAAAAAAAAGCCTGAACAGAACAACGACTTATGAATACACCTGCGCGTTGCAAAAACTGTTAGATTTTTTTAAATTGCCATCCAGTTACACTTTGCATCAACTTTAAAAAAACTTTAAAGTCAATGTTAATTCGTAGTTATTATGTACTAGAAAACTTAATTGATTTCTAATTATCTATACATTAGAATAAAATGGAATAGAATTTGGACTAAGTATTTATTATTAAAAAAACCTAAATGAAAAAAACTAACAAACGATATTTTTTTTTAAACAATTTGAGTCAATTTGTATATTGAATAGGTTTTTTTTACATTTATTTTTTGCATTAATTAATTTAAATAATTTCTCAAAATTTTGAGGCTATATCTCATTCATTATGGGGGAGCAGTGAAAGTTATGCAAATAATTTTTATCACTTATAGAATATTCCATCCTTTTTCTTCTTTGGTCTTATAATTATTTTTTAATTTTTTTAAATTAATAGATAAATGTAAAAATTTAATTTTTATAATTCTTTAGGTCTATTTGTATTATAATCTATAATATATATCATTTTTAATTTTTTAATTTTAAATAATTATTTAAAAAAAAATTTATAGTGCGTATATTGCAAGCAACTTTTTTTCTCTTATATTACTTTTAATTAAAAATTTGCAAAAATCTCTTTTCAACGAGCTCTTTAAACGAGTGTGTAAGATTCATCCTGTTGTGTGATCAAAACCAAATTTCTCCAGTCATTTCCATTCCCACGAAGTCCCACGCGCGGCCAGGAAGCCGACAGAATGGGTCGCCCTAACCTCCGCAAAAAAAAAAAAAAAAGAAAAGAAAACACCCGCATACAGAGCGCCGTATTCCAATTTTGAACATCTGTCCCGTCGACTCAAACGCACCATCGACCTCTCTTTCGCACTGCCCACTGAATACATCTAGCCGTCTCTTTCTTTTGGCAGGTAGAACTTGCTCGCTCGCATGCCGATGCTACCTTACGTGCGTGTGTACACTAAATTACATGTGTGTGTTCATGTTGGGAATTGCTAATGCAATCCCATACATAATACCATCACGCTGAAAAGGCCCTTAGTTGCATTCGAGTCTTTCTTTCGGAAACACTCGCGAGGTTAAAACACCTCAACTCCCGGCTTGACTCGGGTACTTAATTATTTTAAGGGAGAAATTACACTTGTTCAGCTCTATTCGCGTTTCGCTGGTTTGCAATGATGTATTATAACATGTTTCTTGTAAGATTTAGTGTTTGTTTCATTCCAATCGGTTTACAAATAAAAAAGTTATAACACCGAATACCAAAATACCTGCCAAGCGTACGAAGACCGCTACAATGTTGCGGGCACAGCAGTATAAGTAGTTAAAAATAAAATAAGTTTGAGGAACGAATTCTCTAGACTTTAGTTAAAAACCGCATTAAATTTGTTATGCACTTCTAATTACTAAGAAGACAATTTTTAGAAATTAAAATAATGTTCTGTTCTGTTGAAGATTGTGTATTTAAAAAAAAAATAAAAGCTTCGTAAATACATTGAGATTTTTTCGTCTACGTAAGAGTTGATTGCAACAAGTTGCATTTAATGTATAAATCCAAAAATACACCCCTTACAAGTCACGATATTCGTACCACCCCATCAAAACACCATACGAGTATAGACTAGGTACCCCTGCCAGCATAATGACACGCTTTACAGTATACCACACTCCGATTGGGGGATAGCACAGCGAAAACTACTCATAAAAGAGGGAGGACCGACTCATTTCGTGAGTCGATTCATTTATTTTGAGGAACGACTCATTTCGCGAGTTAAGAGCGCGTACAAAGGTACACTAGCGCTACACATTAAAAAAAAATATTATCTCGTGACTGAGAAGGAATTATTAATAACGACGGACTCGATAATAGGGTGCTGCCCTCGGTGTTTTTTTTTTTTTTTTTTTTTTTTTTTTTTTTTTCACACATTCCACACAGCACCATCTAGTTCCACAGTAAGCAACTAATGCTTGTATTATGGATACCAGACAGTTGATATAATACATAGATTACTTTTTTTTTGTTAATACATACATATTGCGTCATCCATATTGCACTTATGAAAAAAAAAAATGTGAGGAAACACGAGTGTAAGAAAACCAAACATTCATTGAAGGCTCTTTTTTTTTTACTGAGAAAAAACTCCGCTCTTACTGAGAGGTGAGGTGAGAATGAGAACCGAAACAATAATGTACGAGTAATTCGTTAAAGTTATTGCATGATGCAATGATTCATGCCTCAATTTGCTTGAATCATTGCAGCCTCATGTCAGCCTCTGTCACTTCACTACAATAATAATTTAATGGTGCACTGTACCCTGTACCTGAGTGTAGTGTATGGCAACCCCTGTTGATCGATCGAGCGAGCATGACGGAGGGCGCCCGCGCACCCCACACACAACAAACCGACAATACCATTTTGCATCTCTCTCTCTCACTCACTCACTCTTCTATTTAATTAAAACTTAAATCCTGCTCTTATCTCGTCGACCCTTTAAATGTTATTTATTGGGTTCACTAATAAAATAAAACTTTAGTTCTAGTCAGGAATTAATCCGAAGATTTCGGCTATTAAGATTTTGAAATTCGATTGATGAACCTCGCGTTCACTGGATAAACTCAATATGATGGCCGATGGGGTCTCATTAAACAAATAAATTTAAAAATAATATGCAAAATTTTGAGTTTGTACAGTACATACAAACTCAATCTAATAAATAAATTTATGAACCTATTAAATTGGCTTCGCGTTATTGGTGTCGAAAGGGTTTAAATTTTGGGTTATTTAGTATCGTTGGTTATTTATTCATTTTATAAAAAAATAAACAATATTCGCACAAAATTTTTGATATTTTTTTTTAATGAAAAAAAAAAAATCGTGAGTTTGAAGCACCCGGTGTGTCTCTCTCTCGCATTCGGTCAAAAGCCTAACAGCTGTTCAGAAAACAGTTAAGGAGCGAGGCATTCACAGAAAAAAATTTAAAAAAAAATTTGCATTCACGGTTCACGGTGACCATGGTATTTGAACAATGGGATCGGAACTGCAAAAGTTCCGAATTGTATAATTTATGTACAATGTTTAAAATTAAAAATATTGAGTTAAAAACGTAATAACTATTAACTATATGATTGATAGTATATATACTCTATTAATATTATAAACTAGCGACCCGCTCCCGGCTTCACCCAGGAAAAAACTTAATTAGGTTTTATTATACGTGAAAAATTATATAACCAAGGATGTTTTTCGCGTCAAAATACGTTGAATTTGGAGGAGTTAGCAGCCATACCACAGACTATGTTACTTCAAATTATACTATGTAAAAGTAACTCTGTCTCTCTGACTGTATGTTACCTTTTCACGCCTTAACTATTCAACCGATCGTCGTGAAATTTTGTATATATACATTGTTAGAGATACAGAAAAGGACATAGGGTACCTTTCATCTAGAAAAAAGTACTGTTCCCGAGTGACCATCTAAAAACGCCTAGTAGCAAAGCTTAAAATATTTTTTTAGCAGCAATAAAGATTGAATACAAATTATTTCTCATATATTTTAGACAGGCGTATTTTTTTTTCAATTTTCAACGCTTGTAATAAAAAAATCGTGGGGTTTATGGAGTCTTAAAGTACTCTCAATCGGTTAGTAAGTAACTAGTTAATTGGTGTTATAGGTCATCTTTTGAAAAGATTGTAATGAATCTAAAAGTATTTTAGTATTCATAAGAAATGTCCTTAGGCTTCGAGTCGATATAGAATTATGCGCGCTAGTCTCGGGCACGCGATTGGCGCCCCCAACGCCAGGTGCGCACGCGCACCTAACCCCTCCCGAGACCCGCACCCCCGCAACCCGCCCACCACTCACTCACCCCATTCACCCCAATATCTAAAGCAAGGCCACGGAGACAACGCAAAGAATGTAAACAAACTTTCAGGGATTCATAACATTTTTTTAAAAATGAAAACTTCTTTAAGTGGGCTTGGGCATATGTTTGTATAAAAAAATTAGTAAGGGGTAAAACAGTAAATTTGGAATTTCGGACCGACATGCGACATATGCACGCGACACGCAATATGCTCGTGACAACAGTGAGCGTCTCGCTCAGACAGAAATCTTGTATGATTTCTAATCCGAGCTTGTAATTTCTATCTTGTAAGGTGTAAGGGATTTTGAGGAACGGCGCAGCGACATCTGTCGTCGAAAAAGTAAGCTATTTCAACTA
Organism: Synanthedon myopaeformis; assembly: GCA_944738685.1. Classification (NCBI taxonomy): domain Eukaryota; kingdom Metazoa; phylum Arthropoda; class Insecta; order Lepidoptera; family Sesiidae; genus Synanthedon; species Synanthedon myopaeformis. Next base: position 5,138,869 of record OX122940.1, read on the forward strand.
TAGTATATTAATTTATAGTGTTTTAATTCACTGGTGCATGCTACGCCTAAATTAATTCCGGCGGCATCCGCCAAGTATTGCCTAACTGGAACGATGACGATTTTGTTTGATGCCTGCCTCGTTGGAGGCCTTATACAATAAATAAATAAATAAATAAATATATTTTGGTGAAGCTAAGTTTTCACTTCTGTTATGCAGTCCAACGACTGACACGTTTTTTTTAATGAAACAAATAATTAACACGTAGTAAGCAAGTATTTTATCTAGTAGCGTAACCATTCATAAAAAAAAAGAATTATTTATACAAATTTATAGACCAAGCGTTGTCGAAATCGTTTTCTTTTACGATGAAACAGCTCACACTTTTACTTGCGAGGGAAAAGGACAGAGACATAATAACTCGATGTTGTGAAACTCAGTACGAGTCGAGTTTGTTTACATTGATTGCGTTGTCTCCGTGGCTTTACTTTAGCCCGTGCGCACTTACGAAGCCAAGGTTTCGAACTCCCTGCCGGCCGGTCTATATTTCCGAGCTCATATAACCCAAATCTTTTCAAAGTTGGAGTGAATAGGCACTCCAACTTTGAACTTTGAGTTCGACACGTTTGGTCTAGTGGCTAGTAATCAAACGGTCGCGGGTTCGAATCCCGCTAGGGGCAAATGTTTATGTGTTGACATTTTACCTTTGTACCTAAGTCATGGATGTTTTGTACTTATAATATGTATACATTTACAAAAAAAAAAAGTAATCTATGTATTATATCCATAATATAACTGGATGGCGATGTGTGGAATGTGTGGTGATATTTATTTATTTATTTATTATTTATTATAGGCATCTTCTGGGTTGAGAATGAGGTTCTCTCCATCATAGGCCTCATCTTCGCTACACAATTGGTTGTTGGCCGAGAGTAAACCCATTTCTAAGTTTCTAATAAAAAATAATATTAATAACAATCTCATGGTTTATTCCGAATACAGGATTGCTGAGAATAAAGGCAGACCCAAGACAGATGATAGGATTATGGACATAATGTGGAAACGCCAATCGGCTCCATAGTCATTACCTACTCAAGCATTATCTAATTAAATCATCAATGATCATCAATTTGTATCATAGTTCGAGAGGAGAGGGCATATCATATTTATATTGTTCTTAGTCATCAAATCGAAAAATATTTTGACCAGGATACGAACTTGAGTCTATCAATTCGGCAGTCGAATTAAAATAACTAAGGCGACTCATCAGGTGTGAGAATATATTAATCATAAATCTCTTTGACCCAAGTGAATTTAAAAATAATTTACGCGCCTTTTCAATTGGCAAAATGAAAATCTTTTCTCAATTACAACCTATACATATAAGTACATACAAAGAAGATATAAAATAATGCCTTTGGTTTTCAAACAAAGGTTGAAAAGTTTACTTACATTAACAAGTACGCACTTTTTGTCCCTCAGTTTTCTGTCTACAAAGCAGTATGCTATATTGGCATAAAAAAAATTTGCAACAAAAACTATTTGTGTGCTCTAAAGATGGGATTTATGACGTTCTAATTCGGTATGACAACTTATCATTTAAGAATTCAAATACCGTCCATAAATAACCTCCGTTTTTTAAATTCTTAATGTATGACGTTTATGGGTGAGCATAGAATCCACGGAGAAAATAAATAAATTAATCGGAATTGTCAAAACAATTTTATTTAATCCAATCAACGATGGGGAAACGTACTAGCTGCGAGTTTGAAAGTTTACAGTTTACAAAAATTTAGGTTCTTGTAGGATTTTCAAAAAACGAACTGCATTATCGTTATTTTCATCCTACTAAATATACCTTCGGTATGAGAGTCTCTGATTAATCATGTGAATTTTGTATATCTGTCTTGCCACAATAGGACGTCGATAGGACTGTCACAAAGTACAAGAGATCAAGTAAAATTTAACTTGATCTCTTTATTTTCAATAATATATTAAATTAACATTACGTTATGTAGACATATGTAATAGAAAGTATCAATTTATTGTAATGAAATATTAAATATTCAATTAATTAATTTATTAACGAAAATAATTTGTAACATTTGTGTTATGACATCGGTAATCGCGTTCGCTACTTCCTAATGAATGACTTTTGTTAATTTTAATAATTGAAGGCACTTATCATACATTTAATTTATAATTTTCAATGTCACTCGACTTTTATTAAGTGTAAAATTTTATTTCGAAACGCGACACGTGCCAGGCAACATTCCTAATCAATATTATCTCAGCAAAACGCTTCCACCTCAATAACGGTTGCGTCGGTGAATGTGTCGCTTAACACCTTTTCGTACAGGCGACGGTTTGGACTCAATCATTGTCCATGTCCATCGATCTAAAAGGGCATTTTGTTCCACGGAAGCACACCAATCTCTTAAAAATTAGTATGGAATGTAATGACTGTTATTGGCGTATTTAATCTGATGGATGTGTTAACATTTAAACCCTGTAAACACTAAAATGTTGGAATAATTCCACATTTTAGTGTCAAAAATCTGCACCTCAGCTGGCAAAATATTCCAAATTGTGCATATTTTTCCAAAAGTTACATAAATAAGAAATAATATTCCTGTTTGCGTAATAATTGTCGAAATAATAATATTATCACGAAAGCCTACGTATGAATGTCCGATACTGGATTTAAGCGATTTTGATCTCATACTATGTTTAGTATTGTATATATGTATGAGTAATTAATTGAAATTGAATTTCTTTTTGTGTATAATTAATTGAAATTGTTATTTTAAAGATGACAAAAGGAATTGTATTCTGAATATCTTTCGTGGTTCCTTCTCAGCTTCGTCATCATCTTAGCTTATTTTTCCGAAATCCTTGCAAATTTTAATTTATAATGATTAATGACTAATTGATAAATAAATATTTTGATTTTGATTTTTGAATGACATGTGAAATGCGGAACCACCGAATAGTCCTCCACTAGCGGAAACAACGTGGAATTTGTTGTGGGCGGATGTGTTGACTGTTGACAGACGAAATCGTTTTATATTAATATTTATATTGATATATAAATTGCCAGTCTATGTGTATTTTATAAGATGTACTTCGGAGAGTGTGCTCAGAAGCTGCATGAACTCATACAGCCTTCCCCTTTTTTTCCATCGGACATACAGACGTACAAATGGTTACCATCCTCATCTTGTCGATATCCCTCTATTTCGGACCAAACGCTTTAAAACATCTTTTATTTAGCGCACTGCCAACGTTTGGAACTCCTGAGCTCATATAACCCAAATGTTTTCAAAGTTCTAGTGAATAGGCATCTTCTGGGTTGAGAATGAGGTTCGCTCCATCTTAGGCCTCATCCTCGCTACACAGTTGGTTGTTGGTCAAGAGCAAACCCATCTTATATAATATATATATATATATATATATATATACAGATTAGTATAGTACACAAACAGATTGCAATTATATACTTGAAAACTATAAATTACGTGTGTATGGATAATTATCTAAATTGCACTACTAAACAGAGTGTACTTAACATGTTTAACTTAACTACTAATTGGTCTTAAATACTTAATTAATTCTTAATTTATAATACTTTCTTTTGACGACACGTTTGGTCTAGTGGCTAGTTAACCTAGCTGTTAACCAAACGGTCGCGGGTTCGAATCCCGCTAGGGGCGAATGTTTATGTGTTAACATTTTACCTTTGTACCCGTCAGTCATGGATAATTTGTATTTATAATATGTATGTATTTACAAAAAAAAAAGTAATCTATGTAGTATATCAACTGTCTGGTATCCATAATACAAGCGTTAATTGCTTAGTGTGGAACTAAGATGGTGCTGTGTGGAATGTGTGAAGATATTTATTTATTTATTTATTCTTAATTTCTACTTAAATATTTGTCTCAATCTATTTTTGAATTTAGAAAACCTGTCGTCAATTACAACTTCGACACATCCGTTGCTATTAAATATTCAACATCACGATTACAATCAGTACAGTCGACGCCAAATGTGTTCTCCTGCAGAGGTGTGATTTCTGTAGACAGGATGACTCCTGTGAAGACGTGTTTTATGTAATTGATGCTAATGTTTAAAGTTATAATGTTATAAGTTTAATGTTTTAAGTTATTGAATAGAGAAACGGCGATCATGTTTTCAAAACATTCGCCCTCTAAACTAATATAGAGTCAGAGAAATCTAGAGATTCTTATTAACTTCACGTCACATCCACACTATTATTATAAATGCGAAAGTGTCTGTCTGTCTGCTACCTTTTCACGCCTTAACTACGCAACCGATCGTCATGAAATTTTGCATACACGTTGTCAGGGATACAAGAGAGGACATAGGGTACCTTTTATCCAGAAAAAAAGTACTGTTCCTGAGTGATCTTCTAAAAATATAAAAAATTCGGCGCCACAGTCGTCACAGCGATAACGAGTTATCCGTACTAATATTATAAATGCGAAAGTATGTTTGGATGTATGGATGTTTGTGACTCTTTCACGCAAAAACTACTGAACCGATCACCATGAAATCTTGCATACACGTTGTCTGGGACACCAGAAAGGACATAGGGTACCTTTCACCCAGAAAAAAGGACTATTCCCGAGGGATAAATAAAAAATAAAAAACTAACGCTTGGCCAGTGTTATAGCAACACGAGGTCAAGCGTTATATTGCTTTTTTTAAAATTTTCAACGCGGACGAAGTCGCGAGCACCAGCTAGTAATAAATATTAATTCGTGTCTATTGATCTTTTTTGTAGCCGCACAAAGGGAAGTAAAAAAAGAATTCTTTCTTGTTAGCTACACACACAACTATTGACTTAATAAATAATGAATCAATTCGTACATTACGAGTATACTTTACAAATTAAGTTATTTCTAAAAAACTAAACTTACTTGTCATTTTCTTTAATAGCTATCGTGAAAATTTGTTTTAAATTTCCTACGCTATACATTATTTGCTGTTTAATTTTCCTATGAATAAATAAATAGGAAAAAAGAATGATAATACGGATTTTGAAAAAAGAAAAAAAAAAATTAATAAATTGTTTGTGAGCTCCGACACACGACTTTACTCCTTTTTAGAACGATTATAAAATTTAAATTTTCACAATTCGAACACGTTCTTTTTTTAAATAATATTGTGTTGATGGCGCAATATCTCTGAAACTTCAGATATTCTAAAATATTGAAAAAATAGAACGTAACTATAACGCATAACATAACGCATTCATGTGATAATATTGATTTTACTCCAATAAATTTTCATATATCGATTCTTAAGGAGTAAACTGCAAAAAAAATACAATATTATGAATCACTAGCTGGTTCCCGCGACTTCGTTCGCGTTGAAAGATGAAAGGTACCCTTTCTGGTGTCCTAGACAACGTGTATGCAAAATTTCATGGTGATCGATTCAGTAGTTTTTACGTGAAAGAGTTACAAACATTCATACATCCAAACATACTTTCGCATTTATAATATTAGTACGGATAAGTATCGAATATAACAACATAGAGATAACTCACATACAAGCGACAGGTGCTCGAGTTTGAGCAATTATTGAGTTATGCGGCTTTGATTAGATATATTATGTGATATGCAGTGTGAAATCATGTCTGACGCTTCCTCCCTAATCCTTTAGCAGCCAGAGTCGGATTTATCCGACAATTATTTTCGTGTCCATTTGGCCAGAGCCGTATATACTCATATACGACAAATTCCTCTACTTGTATAATGTTTATTTTTAAATCGTTGCGTTGCTTTCTCTTAAAAAAAATACGAGTCAAACGCCTAGGGGCACGACAACTCCTACAAAACCAAGCCGATTAAAGGGTTAAAGGCTAAGTCACTGGCTGAATTACATAGTATAGTATAGCAGGACTTTGCTGAGCGTAGATCTGCAGTTTTAGTCGAGGAGTGTGGGCTTAGCAGTCGCGTTTCCGAATTTTGGTGTGGGCGCACATCACACATACTAGTTCGCCTCGAAATTATCAATTTTTTTTTAAATGAGTCAAGGCAGCGCTTGGCCGCGATCTCACTTGATGTAAACAGTAAGGTGCAGATGCGGCCGAAGGTAGACCACGCTTACCTACTAAGTGCCCATTTACCCTTGATTTGAAGACACCGAGGTAGTAATTTTGAAGAAACACAGACGCAGCCAGTGAGTTCCGCTCCCTAGCAGTTCGGACAAGGAAGGTGGAATTGTAACGCTTCGTGCGTGACCGAGGAACATCAACCACGAAGGTATGAAACCCCCGTCCGCGCCTCGTGGTCCTCAATGTCACACATTTCAAAAACCTTTTCTCACTCTACATAAATACACAGTGTTTCGAACAAAATATAAAAAAATAGTTGAAGCGTATTACAATCAATGACAGTTTCACAACACACTTGTTTTAATTAAAGCGACCAGCGACAGATAGGGCACGAATTGTGCCTAGTCGCGGCCGCGTTACAAATACGCGTGCAATTGAGAAGGTTGAAAAAAAAAATATTACACAAACACACACAACAATTAGTGACAACACAAACAACAACACAACACAAAACACTACAAGCAACAACTATAGAAATAGCAACCGATCTAGTGTTACAGCTGACGATGAATTGGAACTAGTCGATGAATGGGAATCGATACAAGCAGAAATGGTCGATGTGGTTTATAGGAAAACGATGAGAGGTGAGGAACAACAAAACAAAATCTCAAATAACTAAAAAAAATATATCAATGAACACTTAATGGTAGTTTTCATCACACCTATTCGAAAAACGACAATTGGCTTTAGAGGAAAGCTGGAACAAAATTCAATTTTGTACCGATGAGAGTTTGAGTTTTCTCTATTCTGATTGGTCAGAATTATGAATTGAATGTAAATGTTTTTTTTTTTTTTATAATGATTCGTTTCTTTTACACTTTCGACTCCAATTTTTATACATACGATTTGGAGACGTAGCTCTTCTTCCTTTTTCTCATAGGTAGTGATTGAAAAAAGTGTGCGTCACTTGGGGCTCAAAATATTTTGCTCTCGGGCTGTTACCCTCGAGGAAAAAAATATTACTTTGTCACCTTGTAACTATTTAATCAACTATTTAATGGCAAATCAGTGAGATTCAAATGATGATAGTACAATGTACTGAGAGGACAGATAAGGTTGAGAATTGGTGAAGGAGAAGTGCACTAGCGGACTAAATGGGAGCAACTAAAGAGTGTGCAAGGATGAAGAGTGCGCGCTGCCCTCACCCATTGAGGAGGAACGTCCGCGTGCTGGTGGTGCTGATGGTGCTGGTGGTGATGGTGTCGCCGATCCGGCTGATGGTGACCGTTGGCGGCCGCGCACGACGTCGCCGCCACGCCGTACTAAGTGCAACACACCAACACAGTTATATCGACGCTCTATTCCACCACATACCGTTCGATATCAGATATACAAGACACTTTTGGAAATTGTATTTTCTAAATACTTTTTGAAAGAAAACATACTTAATTTTATTTATTAACCTGTGTGATGCAGGTACTTAAAACTTGCAAATTTGCTAAACGAAATAATAATAATAATAATATAACTTTATTTGTATGAGAATGTGAGTACAATCCGTACTAATATTATAAATGCAAAAGTATGTTTGGATGTATGGATGTTTGTAACTCTTTCACGCAAAAACTAGTGAACCGATCACCATGAAATCTTGCATACACGTTGTCTCTCGAGACACCAGAAAGGACATAGGGTACCTTTCATCGTTCAACGCGGACGAAGTCGCGGGCCCAGCTAGTGATAAATAACATACATACAGTCCTATGCACACTCTGTCGTAATTACGACGTACAATTTTTTTTATAAATTACTTAATTACCTACTGTTCACCCAAAATATACCTTGAAGTTTATACTCAATACATCACAATAAAATTATGAAAGTATAATTTGTTACAACATTAAAGTAAGTTTTAATAAGTACAGGAGCTATTGGTACAGCAGTGTCTTTGTCTTGAGTTACTTTATAAAACAACTAGCTGGTGCCCGCGACTTCGTCCGCGTTGAACAATGAAAGGTACCCTATGTCCTTTCTGGTGTCCCATACAATGTGTATGCAAAATTTCTTAGTGATCGGTTCAGTAGTTTTTGCGTGAAAGAGTTACAAACATCTATACATCCAAACATACTTTCGCATTTATGATATTAGTACGGATGTACTTGTACATACAAAGGTCGGCAATAAGAGCGATCCACCCTCTTAAAGTGTAGTAAAAGCGTAATGTCCCTCTGGGAGAGACGATTCAAGTGAGTGAGGAAGAAACTGAGGAGGGTCGGTGACCGGCGACCTTGTTCTACCTACCTACCCACTTACCTACCTACCTTACTTACATTATACTGTTTCTTCGGAAGAAAATTTGAAATAACTTGCTTGCTGTGACGGTAAAACAAACCATTGCGAGGAAATATATATTTTTTAATTTTATTTATTTATTTATAAGTAAACTAGGTGTTGCACGCGGCTTCGCCCGCGTAACTTTATAAAATATAGCCTACTAGCTGGTGCTGGTGACTTCGTCCGCGTTGAAACTCTTTCACGCAAAAACTAGTGAACCGATCACCATGAAATTTTGCATACACGTTGTCTGGGACACCAGAAAGGACATAGGGTACCTTTCATCCAGAAAAAAGGACTATTCCCGAGGGATCAATAAAAAATAAAAAACTAATGCCTGGCCAAAGTGTTATAGCAACACGAGGTCAAGCGTTATATAGCTTTTTTAAAATTTTCAAAGCAGACGAAGTCGCGAACACCAGCTAGTATGTAATAATTAATTTAATATGTAAATCAATTTGTTCTACAAAATCGCCCTTTGACTAAAGTAATATCAGTTTCCTTTCTTTTCCTGAAACTGCGTTTGATAATGTACATATTTTGAGACCTTCTAAACTTGTACACACTTTAGCTCGTCGTCGGTTGAGTGTCGTGACGTCACTTTACGGTCCGGGGACCTTTCGTCGGTACAGTCGACAGAACAAGTGCTATACTAATATTTATTCTTTTTTTTATATCCAACTAGCTGGTGCCCGCTACTTCGTCCGCGTTCAAAATGTTACATACGCTAAAACCTCCCTCGATAAATGGATTATCCAACACAAAAAGAATTTTTCGAACCAATAGTTCCTGAGAATAACGCGTTCAACCAAACAAACAAACTCTTCAGCTTTATAATATTAGTAGTATAACTCTGATACCATCATGATATCGACCTAATAGAGACAATAAGAATCGTGACAATAACACAATAATAATCAATTCATTTAGTAATTTAAGTTAAATTAAAACTGCTCATTTCCGTCTTAATCCTTGATTGTAATCCAAAAAGGATGTACTTTCCCAAGTGCACCATTGAAAAGATGATACATTTTAGCAAGCCAAGAGCAATATCTAAATATAAAACGTAGGCGAAACCGCGGGGTACAGCTTTATTAGACCAAAAATAATATTTGAAACACGTATGTGACAGTATAGTTGATCTACTCTGTGATGTTCAAGAAACTTAGTGAAGATTTACTGCACGGACCTCTTTAGACGCCATTTCTGGTCTTCTGTCATACGCATTCTTTTCTTCATCGTTAAAGAAAGCGATAATAATCATAAAACATATAAACTTGTCGAATGTATAGATTAAAGTAGTCCCATTTTTTTTTGCAATCAATTTTCGACAAGACTTTACTTTTTCAGCGAATGTCTCCCCTACATATTATACCTTCCTTTTCTGTGAAGTAGGTACGAAATGTGCCTTCATCTTTGAATTAAGAAAGAAAGAACCAATTAAAGTCTATATCTTTTAAGTAAGTAGGTAATTAGTTTTTATACAATTAGTAATTGGCTACTGGCTAGGCCATTATCTTTTTTTTTACATATTAAGGATGGAAGACAGGCTGACGGTTCATTAGGCTGGTTGACGGTAGATCCAGTGATAATCTGAAGAAGGGCCAAAGGCTATACTTTAACTGTTTTCTTGGACGAAGCTGTAGTTAACTTGTGAAAATCCGTACTAATATTATAAATGCGAAAGTATGTTTGGATGTATGTGACTCTTACACGCAAAAACTGCTGAACCGATCACCATGAAATTTTGCATACACGTTGACTGGGACACCAGAAAGGACATAGGGTACCTTTCATCGTTCGACGTGGACGAAGTCGCGGGCCCCAGCTAGTAAATGATATTTTTTTTAAATATTTAAACTTGATAGTCAGGCTGACGACCCACTTGATGGTAGGTGCCTACAGTCGCCTATAACACAAGCAACGCCACATTTGCTGCAAGTTCACTGCGACTATAGTAAGTTTAATAATAAGGAAACACAACAGCACACGTGCTGTTATTTCACTATGTGTCTTCCATATTTTAAAATTAATTCTTTCAATACTTATTTATGTATATATTTCAAAAGGAGCAAGGATTACTACCTGTATGTATATAGGTTAAATAACTGACACATCTAGTCTAGATTTGTTAAGAATTCCTAAAGGTTTAAGTAAGCTTATAGAAATTATGCGCACAGCCATTCAATAAAAAAAAAAAACACACAATTAAATAGGTCTCACTTCCTAGTTTTACTATTACTACATATAATACGAGCCTATTTAAAGTGAGCGTTGACGTATTCGTAAATTTCTTGTTTTGAGTATTTTTGTATATAACTCATACATGTTGTTCTGAACTTTAGATTGGCAACCATCACACTGGCTGTTGCCATATTTCTAAAAATCAATTTATTATTCAGAGCTGGCAGGCTAACAGTCCCTCGACAGTAAATGGTCATCGTTCGCGTGTCGCCCAGAAACACGAGCAACAGCAAAGGCGACCCTGGTAGGATTTGATAAATAAAAAAATATATATATCTGATTCGGATATAAAGGATGGCGCACCGTCAGCACTTTTTCCGTAACGCCAGCAAAAAGGTCCAAGTAAAAAAAAAGGTAGGGAAAGCATAAATCACAACAAAATGTTACACCATTTTTTGGTTCCGATAAAAACCTCTTTGGATGCTTACGCAATATACAGACCTTATTTATATTCAGTACATAGGTACATATTACTTATAGATATATTTCTTGAATCAATCTACATACTACAAGTATGGATTTTGCGTGACAAATGCCAAAGCGGCACATGTCAAGTACGCCTAAAATGGAATATTGGCGGAGTCAATGGTGAAAGGTAGTAACGACTAGTGATATTCCGGATTCCGTATCCGTATCCGTTACTTTTTGGCGGATCTTTTACCTTATTCATTTTTAATTCATAGATGAAATTCTATATACATATAGGTGATTAGGTAGCAACGAAAAACTATTAAATTCCATTCAGATTATTTTTTATTTCTTAAAATCAAACATTTGGCACATTTTTAATGCAAGCGTCAATTGGCGGGTGTCAACTATGGTTTCAAGGTCACGAACACCGACACCAATTGAGTAAGAAAGTTAAGATCCGTATCCGTATCCGTATCCGCGGATATACATTTTTAACGATCCGGCACATCACTAGGTAACGACCAACTTCTACTATTCAACTTTTACTACGTAAACTCATATTTTCTTTAAATGACGTACGTTTGGTTGGTTTTAAATGACAGATATAGATGAGTTGATATGCTCTACGCATATTATTATGTCACTTTTAAATGTTCCATAAAGTTCCTAGTGTTTTGTATGGCTAGCGAAATCCATACTTGTAGTAGATTGATAATTTCTTGATATAACAATAAACGGATTGTTTTTTAGATTTTAAATATCAATTTTATACAAAAGTCAGCACGGAGGCGATAGCAATCTCTCTTGGATGTTATAACATTTGTTAAAAAAAACAAATTTTTTTTTCAAAGAGTTTCAGTACCTACTTACTCTGTGTCATCAGGTCATCAGGTGTTTAAAAATTATAAAACTGTTTTAAATTCCAGTCGGTAATTGATACAATTAAATAATCTATTGACATTTATTAAAACATAATAAATGTACTTTATACAGAATTAATTTAATTTCTAACTACATTGAACCCTACTTTTGTCAGGAGTGAATTTTATAAATGTTTATTACTGGCCACACCTCTCTCTTGATGTTAATGTATTTTAATTATTTCAAAATTTATAACTATATCTACTACCTACTTAAATTAATTTCGTTTCAAAGATAGCACTTTGTATATTGAAAAAAATAATAACAACGGATATTCTTACTTTTAGTCAGCACAGTATTATTTTTAGTCAATAAGATGGTTAGTCAACAAGTAAATTGCCTCTTATGGAGAAAACATCAATTTGCATTCAAAAACTTTCATAGAAATATTTTATTTAACTACGTCGAAAGTTAATGCAACTGGTTTGGATGAAGTCAACACCAACCTCTTTCTTAATGAGTAGGTTATGATGAAACTTGGCGCACAAGTAGACCATGTTATGGATTACATATATTTTGTCCCAATTGAGAAGGACATTTAAAAAATACGTTTGTTAAGAGGATATATTTACTACTTTATTTTTTATTTATTTAAGAGGTACCTTCTCACAAATCATTTTATCTAAAGAACATTTTAATTGCTAAACTATATGTTAGGAAAATTAATAAAAAAAAATGACTCACCATTCCATTGTCCATGCCCCCATATGGCGACTGGTATCCCGCCTTTTCTGTGACTGCAAAAGGACCAATCAGAATTAGCCATTTCAATATAGCATTGTTTCAATACTCTGGTTCAGCCATTTCCTGTTCACGTTCCTCGAACCAACACTCGAATCGGTGTACGCCGTGTTATGCCATTTTCAATCACTTATAATTTAAAATAACTTACGCCAACCCTTCCTTCCAACCTCTATCTTAAGCCATTCATAAAATACAGTATTGTACTTTTGTAAGTACAATATTGAATATTTGTATTAAGTATATTTTTGTATGTTTGTAATGAATAACTTGTTTTTGAAATTTTGAAAACTCTTTCACCTATAGAAAGCTACATTATCAGCGAGTAAAATAGGCTATATTTTATAAACTTACGCGGGCGAAGTCGCGTGCAAAAGCTTATATATTATATGGATACAGAAAAGGACATAAAGCCTTTCATTTAAAAATACGTATTATATAAAAAATTCAACTCCTGACTAATACAATAATAAGCAATAAACATTTAATAAATGTCTGTTTTTAAATAAAAATATGCATGTTAAGCATCAATGTACTACAACTATGGATTTACACTAAGTATGAACTTAAAAAGTGACTTACACGTAGAGCACGAACTCTATCATCTGTCATTTAAAACCAACCAAACATTTAAAGAAAATGTGACTTTACGTCAACACATTGGAGTTTAAAATAGAAGTTGGTCGTTACTACCTTTTACCATTGACTCCGCCATGATTCCGTTTTAGGCGTACTTGACATGTGCCGCTTTGGCATTTGTCGCGCAAATTCCATAGTTGTAGTACTTCGATGATGTTAAGTCTTATGTAATTGTCATGTATACCTTATAGTGGAAAGAGAGACAAGTCTTTCTTTCTGTAAAGGAGGCATTAATAGCTATCGCATTCAAAGGTTCCTTGCGCAATAAATCCCCGACACAATGGAACAATTAACCCTATCCCATTATAAAACCCATTTACATAATCATCTCGGCCCTTTCATCCTTCGCCCGTTACCCGTTGATGGTGTCAAGCCAACCGCCTCCGATAATTACCTTAAGGATCGCAATTCTATTGTCCTTTTTTTTATGAGAAAGGGCGACAAACAGTCTGACGGCAGACATGCTGCCCAATGGGTGAATGCGAAACGCAGTGTGCCCTGCCAATACTGCTTACTGTATTTTTTGCGCCTAAACTTTTAGGGTTAAACTTCGTAACGTAGCCTAAACATTCAAATTCTCCTTATAACTTGGGCAGTTTCTAAGAATATGGCAAAGAAGTACCCAATTCGACACCACCGACTCCGTCACGGCGGTGGTAAAGTATACTTGACAAAACAAACACAAACAAAGCCAAGCCAGAGGGTTAAAGAGTGAAAGTATAGGAATCTTGTATGAAAAGTGTAGTTCGTGTTGAGGAACGAAACGATAGCGCGTTATAACAATCTTTATATAAATAATAAAATCGCTACCGCCACAGCGACATATGGTAGTCGAAAAATAAACTATTTAAACGTTTTTCTTTTAATGTTAAGATCGACAGACAGGCTGATGGTCCACTTGGAAGGTGGAAGATGTAAGGGGTTAGGAAGGGATGGGAAATGGGCTTTGACATCCTTTACTCACTCACCGAAACACAACACCACACATGCTGTTATTTCATGGTGGTCTTATGTAAACGGCTGGTTACTGCCGCCAGACGGGCTGCCCAAATGCATTGTGCTCTGTCACTTCTAATATGAATAAAAGTCCTCCACATTCGGGTCATGAAAATGTACCTAAAAAGAATCGTTTCAAATTGATTGTCACATATTATATGTATATCTGTTGATGTACCGCTTTGTGTAGGTACAAATATACGATATATAATGAAATTGATTATTATTTTTTTAAATATATTGAAACATGATAACTTCAAGGACGGGTAAAGGTACGTTGTTATCGGCGACGAGTGGCCTACACAGAACAAAGGCGAACAATGTCCAAATTAAAAGCTTCTGGCAAATTGCTTTAGCCTAATAAGTCAATTTTATGTACTGTGGACCCAAGAGATATGCGAAAGCGAATTATTATCTGAATTGTGCGAAAGTAAAACACCACTCGATAGCTACAAGATCAAAGATTTCTTTGTTATATGTATATGGTATATACTAATTAGATGGATATATAGATGGAGAGTCCTGAAGTGGCGCCACAAGCGGAGGTTTTGGGAATTCATTCCTGATAGCATAGAATACTCTGTGGAAGCGTCAAGCAGGAAGCATGGATGTGGTCGAATAATACCTACTAATGATGACCTACTAATATCCGAAGGAGAGAGAAGATCTTGACACCAAATATCCGTATTCGGATCCGTGTCCACAGATATACATTTTTAACGATCCGGCACATCACTAATACTTACATAGTATTACTCTTACGTAATTCACGACAGACCCACACCCCCTTATTTCATATCTATACAAGGATTATAATTTCAAATAATTTGGCTAACCTCCTCGAAAAAATTATATATTGTTGGTCTGGCCAACAATATTAAAAAGGACTATGGGAATTGGAGGAAAAAGCTTGTGACTTAAGCTCGAGATGATTGAGTTCGATCGATATTAAATTGTGGACGCTTTAAGTCGTTTATTATTGAATATTAAGTGCTTATTAATATTATATTTTATATATCCGTCATGTTTGTTTGTCCGTTGGCTACTTTTAAACCACTTTGTTTCAAGTATTTATTTTAAATGAAATTGTTTCAAGTATGTATTTTAAATGAAATTGTTTTAAGTATGTATTTTGAATGAAATTGTTTCAAGTATGTATTTTAAATGAAATTGTTTTAAGTATGTATTTTGAATGAAATTGTTTCAAGTATGTATTTTGAATGAAATTGTTTCAAGTATGTATTTTGAATGAAATTGTTTCAAGTATGTATTTTGAATGAAATTGTTTCAAGTATGTATTTTAAATGAAATTGTTTCATGTATGTATTTTAATTGATACAACAATACGTTGTCGAACTTTTAAATAGTGGACACGGGCTCCCTATAATTGGAGATTTGCCTTATCCGTCATCTAAAGCCAACGATCCCCAACCCCATGCCTACATGCACACTAACTGTAACACAATGAATCCCCATAAATCAACGCGCTGTTTTCAAGCCGGATTATAGTGTTGTCAATCTTATGCATTCGACTCATGAGTCAAATGAGTTAATCTTTGCTCTTTCTTCCCAGCCCGGAAGTACTACATTACTAATTGTTATTAATTTCTCTCTCCATATATTGTTATTTATTACATACATACTCAGTGGTATTATATATACTAATATTATAAAGAGGTTTTATAAATTTTGTATGTGTAGGAGGTAATCTTGGAAACTACTCATCTGATTTAAAATATTCTTTCACCTATAGTTAGTTGGAATAGAATTTTAGAATGGACATAATTAAACTAGGCTCAATATTCCAATAGGGCACCACCTATCTAAAAATAAGATTTTGTTTTGTAAGGAATAAACTCGAACACTACTGGATCGATTTTAAAAATTCTTTCATTCATAGAAATCTACATTATCGGCGAGTCGCGTCTGTATTTTGTAATGTTAGGCGGACGGATTCGCGTGCAACAGCTAGTATAGAATAAACGTAACTCGTGAATTAACTCAACCCTTGGACCGTGCGTGTCCCATCACTAGTGCAGGGGTGCACAATAAAAAGTGCTCTGGTGGTTCCAAAGCAAATGCAAGAGAATCACGTGTCGAGCGACCGCTACGTCGAGTGGACTAAATGGTTCACAACCGAATTATTATTGCAATCATACAATGACATGTCATTCGCACCGACATCACAATTATTCACCATTATAAACTGTATCCTTCTATTCTGTATGTTATATGTTTTATGATACTGTCTATCTATGTGCTATGACATCACTTGCGACTTCAATAGAACAGATTCTTAACAGTGTGTTATTATATTATTTTGTACTAAATTTTTTAAAAAAAGCTATATAACGCTTGACCACGTGTTGCTATAATACTTTGGCCAGGGGTTAGTTTTTTATTTATCCTTTGGGAATAGTCCTTTTTTTCTGGATGAAAGGTACCCTATGTCCTTTCTGGTGTCCCAGACAACGTGTATGCAAAATTTCATGGTGATCGGTTCACTAGTTTTTGCGTGAAAGAGTTACAAACATCCATACATCCAAACATACTTTCGCATTTATAATATTATTATAGTATATATAGTATAGATAGATGAATATTGTTGAAATTTTTCCTGAGACAGCGTGGTCCGACTGCTTCGTCAGATTGATCGAACGACGCGTTATCAAAGGAGAAGTTAGAAGGAGCTACGTCCTTCTAGCTTCTAGAATCTAGATGTAATTTAATTTAAGTAAAAGGTTATATAATAAAATTATCAGACTATAAGTATATTATAGTTTACATCGATGGTACCTATAAAAGTTAAACGCACATTTCTTAAGGGGATTTTTATTTGTCTTTAATAACTAGGAGTTGGCATATTAAGTTATACGAGGTTTAAACATGAATGATTATGATTTTAAATATTTTGATTAATTTTTTTAATGCCATCAGATTCTGGTATAACCTCTAATATAGTACAATAATAATCGGTCCCAGTGAGATTGTTGCTTTACCACATAAAAAGATGACAAATTTAATAGGATAAAGTGTTTATATATGGGATAAAAAGTTTAGGATAAAGTGTTTATATATGGGATAAAAAGTTTAACAATAATTTTTATCGGCCACGTGTCACACTCATACACACTCGAACGCATGTTATAGTGTGTCCATGTGTCATGGTAATCGAACCCAAACACAATTATGAAGCCCTCAAACAAATCTAGTCTTTGTTACTTAGATATAAGTCTAAGTATAATAATATAATATTTAGATATTTAAGCTTGTCCTTAAGCTGTACGAGCGAGTTAATCAGTGATATTTGGGAGAATTTGTTGTCTCAATTCACAAAATGCGAATAAAATCAAAGATAGAATACGACGCTACATATTATTTAACTCGCGAAACATACGCGAGCAATTTCAATGTTTTAGAAAAACCTTTATAGATGATAGCTATGCTATTGTCAACCAAATTTTAAATGTAAATGTTTTCATCGAAAAATATAGGATTTTAGACAGTAATTACAAGAATGCAACCCGTCAATGCACAATTTATAAATTTTTGGGTTGAGTAAAAGGTCTGCGTATTTTTTGGTTTTTCATTCATTTATTTATTATTTTACAATTACATTTAATTGTACTTTCCATACTTAAGTAAGGAAATGATTTACTTGCATCCAAAGCTATGGTGCTGCAAAATTTGTGCTGTTTCCTTCCTACCATAGGGTCAACTTTAACGCCATATAGGGAACATAGGGAGCGAACATAAGGGTGCGTGCGACACTTATGCACATCATTATAATTATTATAACAAATATTATCAACCGTGAAATCGGTGTAGCAAGAGGGTTGCTTATATTCGTAGTGAGGGTTTAAAAAAAATATACTTTTATTAATTACATTTTGCCCGCGGCTTCGCCACCTCGACACCGTATTATGTGTCAAGTCCCACACATTTTTAAAAAGGAAACTCCTAAGTATCCTTACATTTACTTATTTTATATATTATAAAGTATGGCAGACAGGCTGACGGCCCACTTGTTGGTAGGTGGTTACCGTCGTTGAAATGGGTTCGCTAGGTGTTTTCCTTGTCAAAATATTGCTAGCAAAATATTACGTCATTCCCCACGAAGGGGTGACACTTTTTAATATCTAACTACTAGCCTATCTCAGAGCAACAAATTAGCAACAAAATAAGCCATTGGATTGGGCTCGTTAGGAGCTTTCTTTGTCAAGATATTGTATATGGGTATGCTAGCGTAATATTACGTCAGCATAACCGTCGTTTCTCGTAAACTAATGGAGGTACAATTTTTTTTCCTGTACAAATTAGCAACAAATTCCCATACAGTTTTCAAGTCCGGCTTATGAAATGTGTATGCCACCGTAATATACGTTCGAATTACCTCTTTCCCAAATTCTCCCTTAACAAATAATTGCCGCCTAAAGAAGTTTTCATCTCAAAAATTATATTGACCGTCCCTCTGAAACGAAATCGTAGTAGCCCTAAATTGAAGTGTTATATATGTTTAGTGGTGGGTTCGAAAGCAAACACCTCTGGTCTGCGGGCCGCAGGAGTTGGGCGACCGCCATGTTTGTTGCGGCCAAATAAAGGGATATGACGCACGCTTGCTTTTTTAGGGTTCCCATTTTGTTTGCGCTCCTATCTCATTCAATTACAGCTATGGTAATCGAATGTACTATTGTGGTATAGTGGCTGGTGTCCGCGACTTTGTCCGTGTTGAAAAATAAAACGCCTGACAATATGTTTGAACCATAATTTATTCAATTAATTTTCTATTTTTATGTTTAATCCCTTGGAAGCAGTACTTTTTTACTTGATAAAAGGCAACCTTATTTCCTTTTCTTAATATTATGTGAAATTTGAAATTTCGGTTGAGTAGTTAAGGCGTGAAAAGGTAAAAGACAGACAGAGTTACATTAACATTTATAATATCAGTATCTATCAGTATAGATGTGTAAATTTGTTAAAAAAAATTGTTTCGGTCCCATAACGTCAGAGATTAAAAAGTTCAGAGTTTCATTTGTTCAATGTACAATCAAACATAAATTATAATTAAAATTTTATTAAAATGAATTAATTACAATAAATTAATTTTAAAATAAAAATAAAACTAATAACTACAATATTTCTCTTACAGAAACCTATTCGTGGTGATAAAAAGAAAATTATAAAGAGATAAGATTTGCATTTTTGTATTTAATGAAACTCAAAAACTTATCTGCGAGTAACATAGGCTTTATTTTAATAAAGTTACGCGGACCAAGTCGAGTGCAACATATAGTTTGAAATGAAACTCAGGAGGTCGTTGCATCGGTCGTGTGCACGCGCCCTTATTTATGTATTTGAGCCGAAAAATATTTAAAAAAAGATTGTCACACATACGCAAGTACCTACATACGTTGCGGCAATAATAAATTATAATATAAATAATAGTATGTTTGAACAAATGGTTCGAACTGCGCTCACTTCGATGACGCAGTGTGGATTCGGTTATCTATCTGTTTCAACCTTCCCAATATTGTATTACAAGTATGTAGGTATAATATTAGTTATTGTTTATTGATTTCTACAATTTGTAATTAACACGCCCATACCAATAAAGACATGTCGCGAGATAACCCCGCGTGTAGGTCAGCGCACTATCTACGAGTAAGTATCTATCGCCATTTGAACGGGACCCGCTGCCTTATTATCTAACAGCAGACGACTTGCGACCAACTTGCGACAAGCGAAAACTTTCTATAAATTTGTGCAATATCACACTACATCATGTTATTTGTATCACGTAACTCAAAACAAAATTGTGGTTTGCGATAAGGCCTCTTACGGACAATAAATAAAATTAAAGTGCATCATTTCTTTATGACAGCACACGCGATCGCAACTCGTCTGCTGTCATCTGCTGTTAGATAATAAGGCAGCGGGACAGTTCAGTTCAGCTTCGTACAAAGAGACCGAGTTTCAAGGAAAAGTGGACCGAGGCCGGTCGGACCATTCAATTGCTAATCAATTACGACTATATTAATATTTAAACATTTTTAATAAATAATAATTATATTCCCTTGCCAGTGGCAACATTAAGAAAATGTCTAATAAATTAATTAACACTCATTGAGGGATTAGGGGTAAGTACGAGATTATAAGATTATAACGATTATACCTATGACTAGTTTTTGCACACGACCTCGTCCGCGTAACATTATAAAATATAGCCTATTTTACTCGCTGATAATGTAGCTTTCTATGGGTGAAAGAAATTTTAAAATCTGTAGAGTAGTTTTTGAGTTTATTCATTACAAATATACAAATCTCTTTTTATAATATTAGTATAGAAGTAGTATGGAATACAGATTATTCGACTGATGGCTAATTAATCCTTTATTATATGTATAGTTGTATTCATTTAATCTTTATGTAAAAAACACCCGTGCGAAGCCAGGAGCGGGTCGTTAGTGTTCGTAAGTTGTTGTAAGACAGAAACAGCTAGTACAATCCAGCTGGCCTTTATACTCTTGTAGTCGAAACCCCAAAGTGTTGATTTTCTTTAGCAATCACTGTCATTGATCTATCATACCAAATGTGTATCATGTGTTGTATGTTGTGACGAATGACCGTTGCGCGGCGTTCGACGCGAAAGGCCAAGCCTAATGCATAATCTATAGCGATTTTTATATTTCAAACGACTTGTATAAGAAAAAAAGTCGATAAATTTTTTGCCACTATGGCCCGCAACCATTTATATTACTTTTAACATGGCACGCTAATCGAATTACATCACATTCAAAATGTGACAAAAAATGTCACAATTGTCATACTTATGTCATACTTCATTGTGGAGGCGGGGAGGTTACGAATCATCTAATACACAGACCAAAAATTAGAATCTTTGGCACGGACTATAAGTAAACGACACCACATGGTTGGTTATATTGGATATAGAATACGAGTATACAAAAAATTGAGATACTAATATTATAAATAGTTAAATTTCTACGTTTGTTTGTATGTAGGGGGCAATCTTTGAAACTACACATCCGATTTTTAAAAATTCTTTCACCAATAGAATAGAATTTCAGGATGGACATAAGCCAAATATTTCACGCGGGTGGAGCCGTAGGCACCTGCTAGTATATAAAAAAAAACAAGTAGAGCCATCTATTATTGTACTGTGCGTAGTATCTTTCTCATGTATCTAGTCTGTGCTTTGGGTAATGACTAATTAGTCTGCCATTGATACGTTGTTTTATTAATTTCAAATATGCATATACCTAACCTAAACATAATAATATTTATCTTTTTTTATATTTTTTCAAATAATCTTTTTGACTAATGACTTTTTCTTAAGTATAAACAAAGACTTGATCAGCGCAAATCAATAAAGCAGTTAGGTATACAAATATTAAAATTCTAAAATTACTTAAACCGAGTTTTTATCGGTTTGTGCTTTGTTATCAGTGTAAAGTATGTAACTATTTATTGTAAACTATATTAATTAAAAACTGAAATAATAATTGTTATCAGTGTAAAGTAACTATTGAATTTTAAACTAGGTATATTAATTAAAAAGTGAAATAATATATCATTGGACATACACTTTTATTTAGGAGTACGCAGAGTAACTAAAGTGTCACGGTCACAGAACACTATATACTCACAAGGTCTAGTCACAGGTTAGTTTTGTTTTATCCCATGTAAATATTAAATGATTTTACCAAGGCTAACCAATTGCGATAAAAAATAGTAATATGGTAGAAATAAACCTAGCAATTACTTAAGAATAAATTAAATGGCTTGATCAGTCTTGTCATGGCCATTACATAAAAGAAATGCAATATAACACATTGAAATATTCGTTTATTAGTTAAATGGCAGATAGTGGAAGTTTCAGAGTAGGTAAGTACATATTACCGCTTGGCGTTCGAAACTTGGACCACGCGACACTGTTTTACAATGGACTGACATATTTCCAACCTGTATGAGTTAAATGATCAATGTTCATTGCATTATTGACTCGTACCGCGTACACAGCTACAGGGCGGTCTTAAAACAATTCTTAGCACAGGTATTAATCGTAATATTGTCCTACACACTGTTGGATAGGATTGAACGCAGTGGTTGCCCAGAGGGATAAAGATAAAAACGGCTGACATGACTGGGATGTCACTCGAGAAAGCTTTCTTTCAGACTAAGATGTCCAGGGAGTACAAGGGAATGTTTTCTTTAATTAATAAGAATATAATTGTAATATAAGTACATCCTTTTATTCTTCTAAACTTTGAGCACTGAATTCTATTACTGAAGGTTGCAAACTCTGCTATGACCACAGAGTATCTAAATCACTATCACATTTTGTAAACAACTAGCAGCCTGTTCACGGATGCAATTATTTTCCGCAAACTATATACGAAAACCTTTCTCGTTGATCACACTTTCCATTAGTGAAAACCGCATCAAAATCGGTTGCGTAGTTTAGCAACTTTAATTTATTAATATCGGTACTATGTAAAGATATGTATGCTCTCAACAGGAGAAGATGGTAATAGGAAAGACAATTTGGTGATACAATTATATTATTATGGTCTCAAATTAAATAGAAAAACAAAACACACAAAAAGTAAACTCGTTTATTTTTTTAATCATCCTGTATAATAGCACAAGAGAACCAAATGTGGAGTCACGTATACCGTGGAAAGTATTACAGTCGAGATGAGCATTGACGATCGCACGACAGCTTCAATATAAACTAGCCGATGCGAGTAGATAATACAAATGGGAAATAAATGAACCTTGACAATATATCTTATCTTCACCCCTAGTTGGAGACTAATTAGCCTTCGCCTACCTAAACTAATTGACATAGGTACTCAGATTTTTAGCATTAAAAATAATGCAACCTACTTTTAAAAGTTTCGTCTCCTATGTTTACCCATTGGGTTTTTATTTGCCTTGAAAAACTATTCTATCGGAGGAGGAAATACTTATTTTAAACTTCAAAAAATTCTAAAGCCCAAGAAAAGCTTTAGAAAATATCTTAATTTAAGCTTGGAGTTTCCCAGTTTAAATTCAAAAAGACACCTATTATAACAGAGTAACTTAAATTACCTTTATTGGATTACTGCCTTTATTGTACCGATAGATGGCGCTAGGTGTAAGTTGAATGTTTAACTGAATTAATATTAAGGAGTGTCTAACTAGATGTTGTCTGTGGCTTTTGAGACAGGGACTAGTGCGAGTTATACTCGATCAAACGCGTCGAACTCCTAATTGGTAAACGTCAATTTGTATTGGAATGAAGCAGCGCCACCTAGTGGCTAACGTGTGCGTTGTACTTGATTGATCGAGTAAAACGTAAAACTCACATTAGGCACTCTGTTATTAAAATTAAAGATATACTTCTCGCACTCGGTTTTTTAAAAGTTATTTTATTTTAAAAGTAATAGCTAGTATAAAATCATAATATCATTTAGTGAGGTTGGTGGGTTACTTTTCAATTACCTTTGGATGAAATTTCGTTAATAGTGGACAGTTTCAAGTTTTCACTCATTAATTAGTTATATCTTGACAAGATTTCTAATAACAAGTCTACTAGATGTTTAAGGTATTTACTTGATGAATGAAAGCTAATTACTTCAATAAGCCAACAATACATATTTCAAAACTAATTTTTATTCAGAGACAATGTTTGCATATGGCTACCCACGGTTTAATTTTATCAAGGACATTCAGCAATGCATGTGGACTAGTCAGTTGACATGCCAGGATGCATTCAATCATACTTCCCTCTAGTTGGTCAATTGCTAGTTACAGCAAGTCTGTTGACAGTCTCTTCTTCAGACATCTTTTTATTTTGGCAATTCTCATTAGGTCCTGGGCTAAAATGTTTAGATGTGCGTTGATCCTAGGGTCATACCCCAAATTCAGGCTTCATGCTGTGCATGAGCCGATAAAATTTCCATTTTTATCACCACCTATCTTTAGTGAAACGCATTTTGAGTAGAACGAATGTAACTACTTGCTTATTTGCACAAGTGTTATACGGCGAGGCTTAGTTAATAATTATACAAACATCGCTATGTATCCCATCGGAGCCCACGCATTTTAGTGACGCGTTATTCTTACAAAATGTTTCACACCATTTTTCATGATAAATAGGAGAAGGTGGGCTGACGATTGACTTGATTGCAATTAAAAAGCATACAATTTAATTAAACTTTCAGTAACTATAAAATAAAATTAAGTAGGTTCCTGTGGGATCTTCAAAAAAATTGAGTTGCGGACACAGTCAAGTTAAAATGAAAGTCACGGGCACAGCTAAGTGGAAAAATTAAGTTCAGTTCTTTTTTTATTTAATAAAATAACAATTTAATAATTAAGATTAATTTAGATAAGACATAATTAATAATTAAGATTAATTTAATAATTCGATTAGCTATGACTGATTGCATGATGAGAATCAACCTGCCCGTGGAGCTTTATCAATACTTTATATCCGTACTAATATTATAAAAGCAAAAGTATGTTAGGATGTATGGATGTTTGTAATTTTTTTACACGAAAACTACTGAACCGATCACCATGAAATTTTGCATACATGTTGTATGGGACACCAGAAAGGACATAGAATACCTTTCATCGTTCAACGCGGACGAAGTCGCTGGCACTAGCTAGTTACTACATAAAAGCTTCTAATACCTATCTGGATAATTTCTAATAGTTAGCCCTACTTCGAGGTTATCTTTATACAGATAACCTGACAAACACGCCAATCAGAGCTACTTATCAATATTGATAGAAATGCAACGTCATGATTCTCTTCGAAATACATCACATCGGCAGCTAATTTAAACATTTATTGTTACAAATGATAACAGCCTTGTTCCGAATAAGTGACTATACTTAATATTATAAAAGAGAAAATTATTATTGTATGTTTGTAATGAATAAACACAAAAACTAGTGGACTGATTTTAAAAATTCTTTTTCACCTATATAAAGCTACATATATTATCAGCGAGTAACATAGGCTATAGTTATTTTATAAAGTTACGCGGGCGAAGTCTCGTGCAAGAGCTAGTAAGTGATATCATATATATATATGGTTAATTATATTTTCATTACATTGCGTTATTCAATCAGGCGATATATGGGCATTTTTGTTTAGATCTTAAAATACATTTAAAATAATAAAGTACATACTTTGTTTTGCAGGATGTTACTCCTAAGTATACATTACACATCCACTGAATAAAAAAATAAAAAAAATTCCTGAATGAGGAAAAAATTTCTCCTCATTCATTAAATTTCTTTTGCAAAAATTAGTTAGAAAAATTTTAGGCATCCATATATGTACCAAGGTTTATGCTAAGTTTTGTTATTATAACATAGACCTTAAGTAGAAAGATTAAAAAAAAAATGTTTTTGAATATTTGAAAAAATCTAATACATATTTAAAATTTGAAAATTAGTAGTGCCAGATGAGACAGTTTATTCGATTTTTTGATAGGTATATAAAATGGGTTGTTTTCAGACAGTCCAGAATTCAATATGACTATATATATATATATAATAGATAGATATCAACTATATCTTATATGGACTAGAAAGCAAAATAACTAGTTTGTACCTTTTCTTTATAGTATAACAACAAATAAGGCTCAGTCAAACATTTATATATATCTATAACTATTCCTGTTTTTATTAATAAAACTTTAATTCTAACTATATTGTAAACTCTTTATAAGGTCATTATAACGAATAACTCCCTATTTCATAGAAATTAGTTCACTTTGGTTGGTATAACCACATCAAAACAATCGATTCTCGATTAAAAAGAAAATAATAATTAATGTTCATAATTTAGACTGTGGGAAAATATTTAGGTTAGGACTAAATGTTTGAAGTGCCGAAATTTGTAAAAAAAAGTCATAAACATCCACCTTGCTTTTGTTATTGTCAATTGCCCTGAAAGCATGTGCCAACAATACAAAAGAAATATTTGCATGGCAAAAAATCTCACTTGTATTTTGAAAAAATAAAAAAAAATAAAAAAAATAAAATAAGAAAGAACACTCTTTAAGACAAAAACATGCTCCTCCCTTAACATATTATATATTCTGAGATTAAGATTTGTTTTAAAAAATATTACACTATATTGATTCATTGACAATTTTTTTCAAAAGATGTCTTAAAATAGCATCTTATTTGAAAAACTTTTTCAATTATTTGGATCTCTGCTGTAAACAGCTGTTAAGAAAGCAAAAAATAGAGAAAAGTAGCCGGCATTCACCAACATCTCTCCTAGCCCTAAAGTTGAGTCCCCGATAGGGTTTTTGTAACATCTAACTATACATTATTGTTTTGCAATAAATGATTGAATTGAATTGGATTGAAAGGGTTTGGTTTTACATCATGATATACCACACACATCTTTAGCTCTTTAGAAGAAATATAACACTATAGAAAAAGTTACAAGGATCTTATTTACTTCCACCCGAATACACTTGCCAAGACTTGCCAGATTGCCTTAACTTTATATAGAATAGGGAGGGCACTGGTCTTATTCTATGTAAAAGGCAATTTTCATTCAACTCGTTTTATTATAGTCTGGCGACTGATGGCAAATTAACAATAACAAAAAAATCTTTAGCCACTCAGCAAATATTAAAAGAGCTTTGTCAGGAAGTGTTAATGCATTTATCACACCATATAGCCCTGACATTGCACCCTTAAATTTTCAAGTGTTTTGGTCTCTTCAGACGTCTTTATGTAGTGTTAGGTTAACACTACATAAAGTCAAGAGAGGACCGGCTAAACTACTTGTTGCAGTTTTTTGATTACAAGTCTCAAAATTTCCCACAGCAATGGGATTATGACATTAACTAAAAAAAAGGGCAACAACTTTTCAAATAAAGTAGCACATAATAATATAACTAGCTGTTGCACGCTACTTCGTCTGCATAACTTTATAAAATATAGCCTATGTTACTCGCTGATAATATAATAGCTCTATAGGTGAATGAATTTATAAAAACGGCCCAGTAGTTTTTGAGTTTTTTCATTACAAACACACAAAAATACAAATCTTCTCTCTTTATAATATTAGTATAGAAATATAGATAATCAAATGTAAATAAACTATAATAGAAAACACCTTCAATTTGTATTATATACATAAATAGCGAATTTTTTCCAGGCCTAGTTATTATGTCTATAAACTTTTGTACCTCCCATGGTACAAAATAATAAATTATAATTTATGGACTTAGCAAAAAAAAAAAAGCCAAAATTGCATAACAAAGCTGTAAACAAACACAAAAAAAAGGAAAGTTTTATGAGGTCTTTTTTTTTAAAAAAAAAAAAAGGCCAAATTAAAAGGTGACAATTATTATTTAACTTTAAATGTTCATAATGATGATATTTATATTTAAAATAAATAGCACCAATGAAATATAATTTTTCATACATTATAAAAACTTGTTAATTTATGGATATATTTTTTTATTATTCAAAACTATTTAATATCACTATAACTAGGCACTTTATTATAGGTAGGTACTAGTTTGCCATTTATAATTACAAGCACTTGACTGATATTATAATTAAAACGTGATATGAAAATCAATACAGTGATAAAGTAGCTTTCTATAGGTGAAAGAATTTTTTAAATTGGTCCAGTAGTTTTCGAGTTTATTCATTACAAACATACAAATCTTCTCTCTTTTTAATTTAGTATAGATAACGCATTATGGGCATGGGTACTCAATTTCCAATATCAATATAGAACCGAGTTAGGTATATAGGTACTCAAAAACTATGCAATAAAAATGTTTTATTTGTTTATTTTTTTTTCAATTTAATATCAGAATGAGCTGTTTAAAAAACACTAGGTAACTTAGTAACAAAAGTGGAGCAAATTAGTACCACGAATTACGCGCCTACTTTGTGTAAATAAACAAATTTACTTTGTAAACATACACAAAAATAGAGAACATAAAACTAAAATTACATTGATACAATTTAACATTACACTTGCACGGAAATATAATATAATAGAAAGAAATAAGCGTGTAATTAACAGCACAAAATGTAATTTCGTTACTCGAGTATTTGTGTTGCCAACATCCTTTCTTATATTGTTTTAAATCGGAATCGGAAATGGCTTATTCGTAACGGAAATCAAATAAGAATCTGTCAATATTTTTTCACATCAAATATTATAGCGTTTAGACGTATAAAACATTAAAAAAAAACGACGCAACCATATCATATGCTTAGTGGTCGAGCAGCACAATGGAAAATAGCATTTTGACACACAGTACGAGACCAAAACATAGCCTTCTTATGGGGTTTAACGTGAAAACCACACACAGTATTTATAATAAATACTTGCGGCCGTTTCTGTAGAACGCCAATAGATGTGCTGCAAATCCGAGATTCCACTAACTAGGGTTTATTTAGAAAAAAAGGCAGCTAAGAACGTACACTGAAGATGGCATAACACGCAAACACTTGGATTTTTCACAATGAAACACTTCACTGAAACACGACAGATGGTTCGAGGAACGCGGAAGGAGCCACCGTATGCACATTTTCACTCACCCTGTTGTTTATTCGCTATTTTATTAAAACAGTTTTGAAAAACTTCATATAAATGCATAGGCTCGTCATCGCTCGTCGCCATTTTAGTTTTTACTGTCCAAATGTGTCATGGACAAAGAAGAGCAATGTTATCAATTATTATTATTCCTTTCTAAGGCTAAGCACACACTACTATAGATATTCGTACATTTTTACAAAATCTCTGAACTATAGTCCACATAGAAGCATGCGCACTGCGGAAAAAATCTTATTGGATTTGAATTAAGTTCTGTGCACGGATTTTTTGTAGTTATTATTAATCTTTAGGTTTAGGTACTTACCTAAAGATTAATTTGCGTAACAGATGTACATTTCGATGCGATAGACCATTATCAACATATTACCTATCAAAATGAGCAGTCAGTAAGTGTTGGAATTCGAATATCATGGCAGTACGTTCCGATTTTGTACTGAGTGAAAAACTCACTACAATTCGCCCAATTGCAGTGCGCGCCAGGCCTTACTTACCTTATTATAGTGTATTTCGAAATTAGCGAATAAACATTATTGCCAATTTGCATTGTTTATAAATTTAAACAGATTTAACTTTTTATTGCAAGATGAAGCTAATTAATGCCAATTTGGATTAAAGAAAGATAATAATCTGTACCAAAGACAGAATAAAAAAGTACGAATCAGAATGTCAATATACTGTCAGAGTTGTCAATTTTCACTATTATATTTTGTTATTTCATTTCATTCATACATTTGCTAAACGAACTCACGAAAAGGTCAGAAAAAGTTTGACGTGAGCCTACAAAATTTTCGAGTGCACTTGAAGAGAATAATCACATAACACATTTATCGCTCATGTAACGTCATGTTCTCATTGAATTCTATAAATACTCAGAATCAGGTACGTATAACGAGTACAATATGTCCGACCGAATGCCAACCGAGCCCATTTCCCTATCCCTTCCCAATCCCTATCCCATACCAATCCCAATCCCTTAATCTTATTATGTGTACTATCCTACCTGTGGCGTTGCTTGTGTTATAGGCGACGGTTGCCAACTACGAACGGTCAGCCTATAGAGCTTAACTTAACTTGAAAAAATGTCATAACCTTTGCAGATTTTAGTTACGTTCAGTCAACTCTCATCCCGTTATTCGGGCTTCTTGAGACAGAGGAAGCAAAACAACGGCAAACACAAGGATGTGAGAGCCAAACAGGGCACATCATTGTATGATGCAATAATTTGTTTAGAAAGCTTTGAGGAGACTCTGAGAAACGTCGAGAAGGATGTTCTAGCAGAGATGAGAGCTGTGGACGTGCGGTCGCTAGGGCTACTAGCAGAGACCGCCCGTGCACCAGTCGCCAGAACTATCTCGTCTCGGAAGGTGTCCTACATCTCCTCCAACTCATTCGAGACAAACAGGAATGGATGGGCTCCGAAGCCCGCAGCGAAACCTCAACTCCTGGGCCTGTTGGCTCGAAGCATACAAGATAATACCTTCAAGTTCAGTGTACAGGTGCGAGGGTTCAAGACCGAGAGAAGCATCCACGCTGACTTGAAAAGAAATCCCAACATAATAAATAGACTGCGTAAGTTTTTGGGTCAGTATATTTTTTATGTGAATGAAGCTATTGATAAAATTATTGAAGTAAATCTCAAAAAAAAAAAAAACCACTCATTGGCAAGGTTGCCGCAGCCACATTTATAATATTTAGTTAATTTTTTTTAACAAAAGTAATGTTGATGTTTTTATGATTTGAAAACATGTAATTATGATAAGAATGTCCTTAAGCTGTCAAGTCAATATCTTTAACCTTGTTTATATCTTTACATAGTATAAAACAAAGTCTCCCCCATGCACAGGGATGAGGAAGGTTTATATATACTAGCTGGTGCTTGCGACTTTGTCTGCATTGAAAACATACACAACATTTTTTTCTTTATATGTATAGATTAGTGTAGATAAACTGTTGACCCGATAACAATAAGGCTTGAGGTACTGTTGAAAGAGTTATGGGCGGGGGTTTTATTTTCCTTATGTGAATGATTGTATCCAGGACTGAATGTTGCCGTCCCACCCGAGAAGCAGAGTAAGGAGCTCGGAGCGGAAGTGGCCCCGCGACTGGAAAAGCTCCTGAGTGAGGATCGGGTGCTCACCAACCAGCAGAAGGACAAGATCAAGATCGCTTTCGCTGAAGGATATTTAGCTGGTGAGTCTTCTTAACCGCCGACGCCTGAAGCAAAAATACTGCATCTGTTTCTCTCTGTGGCATTGTAGCTCCCAAATGGATGGACCGATTTTGATTTAGTCACTTTTGTTTGATCGACTTTGTTTTTAGCTATAATTTATGAAGATCTGTTTAAGCGTTTGATGACCATCAGCCCATTTCCTAGTTGACGAAGGGATTTCACAAACTTCCACATGTTTGAATGATGTGAAATTTGGTATACTATTACTCGGGTGGTGGTCACATGACATGGTAATCTTGATCTGATGCTGCAGCGTTAGACCAGAGCCAACTTTGAAAAGTTCATTTCCAAATTTGCTTGTATCTTATATTTACTAGTTATTTTAGCTATATTTAGTAGAATAAGTGAAGTCGAAGTCGAAAGCGATGAATGGTTTCAGGCTCCCACCCGGACAACATTCGTGGCACGAAGGCCTCCAAGTATCTCAAGTTGGTGCAGCAGATGCTGACCATAGTCCTCTTCCTGGCGATCTTCGTCAGCCTCATGGCCTCCGTCAGCGGCACCGTCTTCAGGTAAATATGTCCTTGCCTCCTTGCCCGTGTCATCCCTTTCTTGCATCCTCAATAATGAGCTGGGTAATGAGGTGAGGTGTTTGAGCAGGATCCAACTGGGCAATCAGGTGGAGGTGAATCCCGAGGACATCTCGGTCACCTTCGACGACGTGAAGGGAGCGGACGAGGCCAAGCAGGAGCTGATGGAAGTGGTGAGGGATTCGTTCTCCTCTTTTTCTACTCGTTTCTACTTCGTTTACTAGTTTCTTATGTGAAGAATGTTATTGTGTGTTTCAGGTGGAGTTCCTCAAGTCCCCGGAGAAGTTCTCCAGTCTGGGGGGCAAGCTGCCGAAGGGGGTGCTGCTGGTGGGTCCCCCGGGCACCGGGAAGACTCTGCTGGCGAGGGCGGTGGCCGGGGAGGCGAGGGTGCCCTTCTTCCACGCCGCAGGACCTGAGTTCGACGAGATCCTGGTGGGTCAGGGCGCCAGGCGCGTCCGGGACTTGTTTAGTGAGTATTAGGCCAATAAAGTGTAATTTGTGTTGAGGAACGAAACGATAGCGCGTATAACTCTTAAACTACACTAGTCCACAAATTAGCAATATATTCAAATTCAAATAATAACATATAATTGAATAATAAAATAATAATTTTGTATACTTTGTTTGTTTTTAATTTTAACTTTTTAATTATTTTTCTCTGTTAATTTTAATTAACTTTCTGCTTTAACTTAATATGTGTTAATATTTATTTTCTATATTATACCCTATATATTTTTTATTATTATTTCTATCTCAAAAATAATAATAAAAAAAAAAATACATTACAGAAGCGGCCAAGGAGCGAGCTCCGTGTGTAATTTTCATAGACGAAATCGACTCGGTTGGTGCCAAGAGGACCAACAGCGTTCTACATCCGTACGCCAATCAGACCATCAATCAACTCCTCTCCGAGATGGACGGCTTCCACCAGAACGAGGGTGTCATTGTTTTGGGTGCAACAAACAGACGGGACGACTTGGACGGTGCACTACTCAGACCGGGACGATTCGACGTCGAAGTCTCGGTGCCCGCTCCAGACTTCACTGGACGTCTAGACATCCTACATCTGTACTTGTCTAGAGTGACGGCTCATTCGGACGTGGACGCGGATCGTTTGGCTCGCGGGACGACAGGCTTCACCGGTGCCGACTTGGAGAGTATGGTCAATCAGGCTGCCTTAAAAGCGGCAGTTGACGGTTCACCGCACGTGTCCATGAAGCATTTGGAGGACGCAAGAGACAAAGTGCTGATGGGACCAGAGAGAAGGTCGAGACTGCCCGACGAGGAGGCGAACACAATAACTGCATATCACGAGGGCGGTCACGCGGTGGTCGCTTATTACACACGTGACGCACACCCCCTACACAAAGTGACCATTGTGCCCCGCGGACCGTCGTTGGGGCACACCGCGTACATACCGGCAAAGGAGAGATATCACGTGACAAAACAACAATTACTTGCAACGATGGATACAATGATGGGAGGGAGGGCAGCGGAGGAGTTGATTTTTGGTCCGGACAAAGTGACATCGGGGGCGTCGTCGGATTTGAAACAAGCGACAGCGATAGCGGGTCACATGGTCAGGGAATGGGGTATGAGTGAGAAGGTCGGTCTGAGGACGGTCGATCAGAATGGGTCAGCGCGGAACGGTGAAATGTTGGGTCCGCAAACTAGTGAAATGATCGACGGGGAGATTAAAAAGCTGTTGGCGGAGAGTTATGAAAGAGCAAAAGCTATTTTAAGAGCACACGCCAGAGAGCATAGAGCGTTGGCCGATGCTCTGCTGAAATACGAGACCCTTGACGCTGACGATATAAAGGCGGTGATGAGTGGAGACAAGACGAAGATCGAGAGGGGTCGCCCGTCTAGCCCCACGACCCCGACGACCCCGACGAACCCGACCCCTGCCCCGAACGCCCCCACGGCCCCATTACTAGGCGCTTCGGCGGCCCCAGCGTAACCCTTCATTTGAAAATTTTGCAGGCAAACAAATAGGAAAACGTATAGCAAATGTTGTGTGAAAAAGGTGTAAATAAAAAAAAAGAAGGAAAATCGATAAACATCAGTCGTGAATATATAATATATATATATATATATATATTAATATGATATGTACTTTTATTGATATGTAACTGAATAAATTATTTAGAATAATCAGACTTATTATCTAGAATAATCTGACATTTAGAATAATCTGACTTATGATCTAGAATAATCTGACTTATTATTTAGAATAATCTGACTTATTTAAAAAATCTGACATTTAGAATAATCTGACTTATTATTTAGCATAATCTGACTTATTGTTTAGAATAATCTGACTTATTATCTAGAATAATCTGACTTATTATTTAGACTAATATGACTTGTTTAGAATAATCTGACATAGTAGTAATAGATTCAGTGACAATATGAAGAAGGACAAAGGGCGAAGCTGTGGCTAACTAATGGCTAATAAATGATATTTTTTTAAATGTTTAACTTGACAGGCTGACTTTCCACATGATGGTAGGTGGCTACCGTCGCCTATAACACAAGCAACGTGACTTGTGCTATCGATCCTAGTAGGATTAAAGATAGGGATTAGGAAGCGATAGGGAATTAATAAAACGTAAAATTATTTTAAAAAGTAACTAATCAACACTTTACTTGTAGTTGGTGAAAGAGGCCCTAAATCGTACGGTTTCGCCATTTCCCCATAATAATAATCTCATCTTAATATTAGTGATCTGATATTTAGTCTCTGACTTCAAATCTTAACCAATGACCACCTTTCACCCTGAAATTTAACGAGTCAGCTCTCAGTTGTATCGGGATTGTGGTCTTCTCGCAAGGAGACATCCTCATGTGTTGGAGTAGCTTGTATATCATCACTTTCACCTCGCACAGAGCAAATCTCGAACCTGTTAATAATAATATTTGTTGCTATAATATTATGGGCAGGCGTTAGTTTTTTATTTTATTTTAGCAGATCCCTCGGGAACCCTTTCTTGTATCACTGACACAGTGTGTGCAAAATTTCATGATAATGGTTCAGTATTTAAGGCGTGAAAAGGTAACAGACAGACAGTTACTTTCGCATTTATAATATTAGTATGGACTATGGAAGTCCGCCTGGAGTTAGCGAGTTTTACACCCATCGAAGAAGCCAAGGTCCATGTTGATCTGAGTCCATCTAAGTTTATGGGAACGGACTAGTTACTCGTATGTAGTCTAATAATTTATCAAAAGCTAGTCAAGTAGATACATCACTCTCTAACTCAGTAGTTCCAACTGTCATTTATTGTCAATAAAGTAACCTATGCAGTTTCTGGGTCCAAGTCCAAATGGTATATAAGTTAATGGCTTGATGTTGTGCTTGTTCTCCTCAGAGAACCGTTCAGCGTCGAACTTGTTGGGGTCCGGAAAGTGCTCTGGGTTGCGGTGGATTCCCCATATGGGGATCTTGATCAATCCGCCCCTGCGGACCTAAAACACATAAGATATTATGCCTCGTACTTTATCCAGTCCTTAGACTCCATAATGTGGGCAAAATGAATAATTTTAACTTACAATGTAATCTTCAGTGGCCCTGTCGTTAGGTCTGCCCAAGTTGTAATCCTTGACACAAAGCCTGTCGGTGATGGGTGCTCCAGCCCACAACCTCATTACCTCTGAAATAACAGCACAATATTGCTACAATTGATTTTAATATATTGCCACGAATACTTATGTTCCATCCACAAATACTTTAACATCCATCAAAAAACTGTCTTCTTTTAATTAAAATTGAAGAACTTTTGATTGATTTATTTATTCACCTACACACCAATAGCTTAACATAACTATAACTTCATAATGAACCTTAAAGTAGTATAATACATTTGCTATGTAAGCCCATTACAGGCGTGAACAGCTTTTACAAATAGAGAAAATAAGAAAATCATCTAATAAAATAAAAAATTAACGCCTGACTAAAGTGTTATAGCAACAAGAGGTGAAGTCACAAGTCGCCACAGCGATAAAGATGTCAGGCGTTATAACAGGTGCTATCTACATATTATTATTATTTTTCAACGCGGACTAAGTCGCGGGCACTAGCTAATTTTTCTATAAAAATTGAGAAATATCAGTTCTCTTGAATTCATGTTACGTACCTGAAACGACCATGTCCAAGTATTGCATTCGCTGAATGCTGTTATAGTCAAATTTCCTGTCATTTTTCATTTCGTTCTCTTTGATTTCCTGTGAAAGTTTCTCTTGTGCTTCAGGGTTAACAGCCAGTTCGTAGAGCGTAAACCACATGGTGGTGGCGACTATCTCGAATCCGGCGAAGAAGAACAGTCGCTTGAGCTACCAAGTCATCGTCGGACCAAACTACAATTTATATAAATATAATTAGCACAATAAAATTAAAATAAACAGTACAATTTTTTACCTGACATTAACTTATTAATCAATCCGTTTTTAATGGATTTTTTTTAAATTTTCTATAACTTTAACAAAAATTCTAAACAATAAAATTTGTGTTTCATATGTTTAAGTAAGTATAAAAAGTATACATTGCGTTGTCTATTTCTTGTAAATTCTTCGTTTAAAAACAATGCATACAATTTTTAGTAAGTATTTAGCGTTTGTTTCCATCTTAAGCTAATCTTAGATAGGTTGTCGATCTGAAATGTTAGTGTCAAAAATAAACCGTTGTAGTGGTAAATTCAGTGCCACCAAATAGGCAAACTAATGTCTATTGTTAATCTCACCTCTAGTCACAGTTTTCTTGCCAACATTTGATTCCTCAACAGTTGCAAATCCGGCATTTTCGTCTTTTACTGTTTTATCCTCATGAGTTACTTTTCCTGCAAGACAAGTGTTATCTTATAAACTATTATATCTATCTTATATAGCAGATTCATTTCTCCTATCCTCGTTCTTATTTCCAAACAAACCAGGTCGATAGAGAACTGTGTAAATACATAAGAAACGGTTGCCAACATTACTTTATAAAGTTTTTTTTTATATCTTCACACATACCACACAGCACCATCTAGTTCCACAGTAAGCAACTAATGCTTGTATTATGGATACCAGACAGTTGATATAATACATGGATTACATTACATATTATAAATACAAACAGGTACAAAGTACAAAGATAAATATTAACACATAAACATTTTCCCTTTTAGCGGGATTCGAACCCGCGACCTTTTGGTTAACACCTAGGGCTACTCTAGACCAAATGTGTCGTTATATTGATCAAAAATAATAATTTGCAAACTGATTTTCAAATTTTAAATATCATTTCAGATTTCGTTCTTCGGCGGAATAACCAAGAATCTGTTGCTTTATCACTAGGTACTTATAAAATATGTTGAGCGAAGTAATTACTATAATCGGTGCACCATTTATTCAGTTAAATAAAATTAATTAATTGGAATTTACTCCTTAAGAATCGATATAAGGCCGTGGTATGAAAATTTATGGAAGTAAAATCAATATTGTCACACGAATGCGTTATGTTATGCGTTATAGTTACGTTCTATTTTTTCAATATTTTAGAATATCTGAAGTTTCAGAGATATTGCACCATCAACACAATATTATTTTAAAAAAGAACGTGTTCGAATTGTAAAAATTTAAATGTTATAATCGTTCGTAAGGACTATAAACTCCAGTCGTGTGTCGGAGCTGACACACACATTTTTTTTATTTAGTTGAATAAAAGCATATATTTAATGAGAATCACGATATAGAGTAGCATGTCATCACAACTAACCTCTCTTAGCTTCCATGAGGAGTTGGATCATGTCGGGTCGATGTATATGACGCACTTCACGGTCCTCCATCGTGCTCAATACTAATTTCTTAAAAAACATCTTGGTTTCTTCTTTAAACAGGGACAGTTTCAGAAGCTGGATTCAGAAGAATGCGAGAAAATTTGGATTTTTTTTAAACTCTATAAAAATAAATTTATAAAATGATATTTCCAAAATCTCAACTGGTCAGATGATTTTTGATTCATTTAAATAATAGTTAATATTTTAGTAAGCATTGGATACATTAGACACTAACCGATGTCCGCGATTTATTTTATAAGATACAATATCCGTACTAATATTATAAATGCGAAAGCATGTTTGGATGTATGGATGTTTGTAACTCTTTCACGCAAAAACTAGTGAACCGATCACCATGAAATTCTGCATACACGTTGTCTGGGACACCAGAAAGGACATAGGGTACCTTTCATCGTTCAACGTGGACGAAGTTGCGGGCACCAGCTAGTTGTTTATAATCTCACCTTTGAGATTGCCGGTGATACCATGAAGGCAAACATTTTGAGCATGACCAGGGGACCGAAATTGGTTGCAATCTTTCCGTTTCTATAAAAGTGATTATCCTCTTGGACGTGAGAATTGACTTTGAAGCCGAACGCGCAGGAAGCAATCACATCATTAGCGTAACGAGACGCCAGATCCTTCACCTCCAGATCGACGTGATTTGCTGGAAAGACATTTATTAGATAATTTTGTCACAGTTCAATTCAATAATTTATTGCAAAACCACAATGTATGGTTTGATGTTACAAAAATAATCAGTGTTATAGTTATGGACCCTGTCGGGCTGCAACGTGGTGGCAACATGGGGGGAACATGGGTGCTAGGAGAGAGGAAGCGTATTGAACTATAAAAATAAAAAATTATTATTTAAATTGAATTCAATATATTCGTAAAACCTATATATTGTTAATAAAATATTCATTAGATATTAATAAAATATAATATTATTTTTTTTAACATATCAGGTACTTAAATAATTTTAGTAACTTCTATAAAAAATCTATAAAGTTACACAAACTGAAACTAGGTTACTTAGTTTAGGTTGATTGTATTTTCTTTTTTAACGATTTGATCATCTCTTCTCCAACGTCCACCATGAATGGCACCATAGCCTTGATCTTGGAACTAGTGAACGCTGGACTTAATGTCGACCGCATATCTTTCCATTCCTGTCCTGCAATTGGTAATACAATTTTATTTTCTTGTCACTTACAACATAATAATATATTTGATACTTTTTTTTATTAAAAATAGGTTTACCCTTGACCAGCATCTAGCCGTGAAGCGAAGATGAGGCCTATGATGGCGCGAACATCATATTCAACCCAGAAGATGCCTATTCACTACAAATTTAAAAAAAGATTTGGGTTATTGAGCTTTAGTCATTTTTAAAAGTTTAGATTATCATTGCACATGTAACTACTATATTATTTTACTGAATACAATCAATTATCTATCAACAATCTCTTGGTTTACTATCCAGCAATTTATTCAGTTAAAGTAGTATATTATATAGAAAAAGAATCAATTTATCTTGTGAGTCAACCGATACCGATGAGTGATCAAAGCGCAAGCAGAATTCATGAATACTTCACAGCAACTCAATCGTTAGATTTTTGTAGAATCTAGTCTATTCAGCGACTACTAGTCGCTGAAAAAAGTCTCACCTTTTAAAGAAAACACAAGTTTCTGCCAAAAAAAGAACCATTCTCCTCGTCGATGAAGGCGCGGTGATCGAGGAAATGTTCGAAATCTTTTATAGCGATTTTCTTTATTAATTCCAAATCTTTTACTATGATTACTGGATTTGTGAATTGAAATATGCCTATGAATCTGTGAAAAAAAATAAATATAATATTATATTAATATAATTTAAATATAAAAATATTTATATTGTTAGTTGTTTTACACTACTTACATAATATCGGCAATCGATCCTTCAGCTGAAAAATCTATCAAACAGCTACATATTTGATAAATCATATCTAAAGTTAAGATATCAACTAAAATTGCGTACAAATGCGCCATTAAGTATTGTGTGTTTTTACGATATATATTGTTTTTTGGAGCTCAGTAAATATTAGGTAGGTTAAAGCCTTACCTATCACCGGGAAAGCATTTGTAAAACCTCTCCAAGCTATCCACAAACGTTTCCCTCCTTAGTAGTACGTTGAGCATATTTCCGACCAAAGGCACCGTCGATGGGCTGTTGACTCCGTGTCTGTTGAATCTTGAATAGACATCGTTCAGGTAGAGCACTAGGGCTCCCACAATAACTGAACCCCAAATCAATAACAACACCATTTCCTGTCGAAAATAAATAAATAATTATACTCTTCGTCTTAGGTGTTAAAACATTTATTCAGTCTTTATTGTGGTCATAATATAACTTTGTAAGACATTGAATTTTCTTTTTAAAAAATATGAAGTCATTAAATGGGTTGGTGTTATTATTGGTATGATCGATATGTGCATATGTTTGTCTTTTTATATGTTACCTATGAAGGTATGTTTTTATTGGCAGAGTAAAACAGTATGTACAAATATCCCTCTATTTCGGACCAAGCGCTTTAAAACATCTTTTATTTAGGGCACTGCCAACGTTTGGAACTCCTGAGCTCATATAACCCAAATCTTTTCAGAGTTGGAGTGAATAGGCATCTTTTGGGTGAGCTCGCTCCATCATAGGCCTCATTTTCGCTACACAGCTGGTTGTTGACCAAGAGCAAACCCATCTCAAATAAAAAAAAATCGCCAAACCAAAACTACAATAATATTTTAATACGCAATAACGACTAAAACCTTCACCTTTGTACCATATAGCGGATAATGTTTAATTCCGGCCTTCAACTTATATTTCTCGATGAGTTCATGTACTTAAAAAATAACAATAAAATAATTAGTGACACTTTAATTGGCCTCCGCATATTTTCGTCTTTTATGTTGAAGTTTTGAATGATGATAAAATATACAAATTATCTTTATTGAGATAGAGAACCAGTTAGAGATTATTTTGGAAATAGCTTTATCAATTACTAGATGAAAATTTTATTTTTAATAAAATCTATAAATATATGATAAATAAAATACATAATTAATAACTTTACTAAAACCCTAGCACGTCAATCTTGAGTGTTAGTTAATCGATGACCCGCTCAATCGCTTCAAGTCGAAATAAGAAATATTCGGATTTTCGACCGACGATTAGGAAACATAATAAAAATATTTATTTTGTAAAATCTTGTATATAATAAAAATAATACGCGCTATTGAACAATGAACAACAAGGTTTTCAAGTTACTGGGAATAGCGCGTATTATTTTCAATTAACTTAATTAAACCGATAGGAATAAAAAAAAAACCCAAATGTTACGGGAAGCTTGCTACAAGATATCTTTGAAAACAGCATTCAAATTATTGATACTACCAATATACTTATATAGTCTTTGATTCAAATAGGCTAAGAACTAACTATTCTGTTAAGTAGTAACGTCCAGCACAATATTGTCTTAGTAAAAATGCGCGAGAGAATATCCATACTATGGAGCCGTGCCAAGAAACCGCCAATGGCTCAATATATCAGTTTTGGTTCGTTAGATCTCACTTCGAAACTTGGATAAATGCGATAATTATAGAGCTAATATACATACCACTTTTATTAGATCAAAACCAATCGACGGAGAGCGTCGCGTTCGAAGTTTGTTTTATAATCCAATTGAGTCACAATTGAACAAATTGATAAATAATTAATTCACATTTGTTATTCCATGAATTTAACAAGCTTTTAAAGTTATAGACAAAATTAAACCATAAACTTACGCGACGCAGGTTCGGTTAGTAATAATACAGACGACAGAATTGTAAAACTGACCTGTCGGCCGAATGCGAAGAATGATAAACGTTTATCATTCGATGTCGCCGCGCGTATTTATAAGTGAGTTCAAACGCAACATACTAACTTTTTGAGAATTATTATTTTTATTTATTATTCTAAATATTATTATTTTTATAATAAGTATATTATTTTTATTTTTCTTGATACACTTGGGAACAATACTTTTTTTTTTGATGAAAGGTAACGTAAACACTGGGAACGTGTATGAAAAATTTTCGATCATTGTTTCAGTTAGTTTTGGCGTGACATCGTAACAAACAAACTCACTTTCGCATTTATAATATTAGTTAAAATAAAAGATTATTGTTTAGTGTTTTTACCTATAAAACAACGAAATTTTGACCCGTAGAAAACCTTCATCAAACAAAAAAAAATATATTTATAATTCGTTCATTAGTGCATCATACAAGTGTGTGTCACAGACGAGTCAACGCCCTCAACATTATCTGCCTTTCATTAATATTATGCAATAAATAGCTTAATAAAATGGACATATAAATACACTTGACTATTGAATTGTAAGCATTTAAAGAAATAAAGAGTAGAATTAAATATTTATTAAATATTTCACAACTTTCGTAGCGATTTCTCTTTCATTGATACTAAGCGCTGTTGCTGACAGCGTAAT
Source organism: Synanthedon myopaeformis (assembly GCA_944738685.1). Taxonomy (NCBI): domain Eukaryota; kingdom Metazoa; phylum Arthropoda; class Insecta; order Lepidoptera; family Sesiidae; genus Synanthedon; species Synanthedon myopaeformis. The sequence continues at coordinate 5,180,947 of OX122940.1, forward strand.
CATATAAAAAACGCGATTAGATAACTCACAAATATCTTTTACATAACAATTTTATTTTATTTTAATATTATCTGAAGCTATTTTTAGCTATTATCTTTTTAAAATAGGTAGATTCCAATTCGGTAATGAACGCGAACGTCGAATCCAGCTCGGAACGTTAGCGTTCCGGAAGCTACGAGATATCTTCTCGTCCGAAATTACTAAGTGGCAATGTATGTTGCTACTTGCCAGTGATGAGATAATTATGGCTCTGAAATGTTCTAATTATGAGCCTTGTAAGAAAGCTCAACGAGCTATAGAGCTTCGCTCGCGATAACACTGCAATATCGAATCAGGAATCAGATCCGTAGACGGATGAAAGTTCAGTAAAAAAAAATCAACCCTTGGCCCTTCAGGTCATATTCTGTCTACCTTGTGTGTAAATATCCTATTTTACCCAAATTACTGATCCGCCGGCTTATGTCGGTAACTTACGTTCGTTTCCGGAACTCCTCATTTCTCTGTTGAGCGACGTTGAGCTTTTTTTACGAGGCCTATAGTTAGAGGGCCCGTTTTAATGAATGTGTATTGTTATTCCAAATGTTCTAAGTACACTAGTTAAAATTTATCACTAGCGACCCGGGAGTCCCGTCTCGCGTTTATTTTCTCGTGCATAATTTATATTTTAAGACAACTCATAAGATATTCATTTAATTTGTGTGGTGTAAAAGACAGTTATAACTACATGAAAAAAATGTACTACATGTTTATAGTACTTAATATTACCTACAAAAAAGTTAATATTTATTAAAAATTTGCGTCGTTCTATTCCCAGCCAGGGTCATCTTTGGAATCTCTTATCTTTAATCCTAATATTATATTTATATTAATCCTTATCCAACTAAATAGTATCAAAATCGAGGTTGATTATGTAAGGACATGTTAATTTCTTTTTTAAATTATTCGCATTTCCAATCCGGATATCCGTTACATATCTAATATTTATTTATTTACCAGCTAACCTTACAGTGTGTAACAGTTCACAAATACATTAAAAATATATATATATATATATATATATATAGCCTACTACAAGGTTAAACATATTAAAATTTATAAGAACAAAAAAAAATCAAGAAATAATAACATACATATACATTGTAGATAAATAATATAATTACCATTAATATAACTAAATATTTTCATATTGGCATTTTATAGACTGCTTGTTGTGAAATTAAAAAGTTATATTTTGAGTACGCTGCAACGGTATATGTATCGAAAGACAAAGCAAAACACACAATGACTGCACGCTCCGTGCGTCTTCGGCGATGTTCGTGTTTTGCAAGTGCGGCTTTTTTTGCGCACAGTGCAAAGCAAAGATTTTTTTTTAAACCTTTCGAAAACACCTGGTATCGCTTTTCCCATGTTTGCGTCTTTGTTAATTTAAAAACAATAGAGCGCGAACAACATCGCCCAATTGCACTTTGGTTTGGAGATTGCGCACTTTGTGTGCATACAGATTGAATGATTAAAATTTAGTGAGGTTTTCGGACCGACACCGCGGTGGCTTCACGGCCGCGTCGGCGTCGTTGGGAAGTTAACCAAACTTTTTGATAATCATTTAGAGGAAGTAAATGTCGTGACGTACTTTATCCGTAGGGGGAACTGCGTAAAGATCATTACGTGTTTGTGAACCGAAATTTGTACACCACCACGTTAATAAATATTTTAAAACAGATTGGTGAAAATCCGCACCAGTCGAGTCTTTCAATCGTAGAGCGGTAATTTTTTAATCGTTTTGTTTTCTTATTGTGACCTTTGACGGTGGATCACTTTGGCTCGTTGACCTCAAATCAGAAAACTTGAGGAAGAGCTTTCAACAGTGTGAAACCGATCAGGGGTAAACCTACGAAACCTTGAATGAATGAACGGAGAGATTTGTTGTGTTGCGCGGCGTACGAACACGAGGGCGTTTCGCGATGTCTTACCTGGTGGATTAATCAACGGGTGATGACACGCTTGCGTCCGCGTCGACGTTCGCCGGCGACGTACTCTTTTTCTCTTAGTAATAAATCGCGCGACCCGCTCGATATCTGTCTAAGCGGCCGCTGTATAGAGATTCGACGCAGGACGTTTTCGCGTCTAAACGTTGGATCGAAGACCAGCGGTCGGACAGTAAATTACGAAGTGCGCACGCGTTTATAACGCTTCTAGGCCTGACAAGAGACGTTGTCGTATGTTGTCACGGCCGTGTGTGTTTACGAATGCGTGTGCTTTTCGGAGGGCGATGATTCCAGTTTTCGGGTGACTCGTAGAAAAATTAATTTATTACAAAATGGTGTGGTAGTGCAAACGACTAATGTTATATTACCGATAATTTAGCGAGGTCTTCATATCGACACGCGTCTTCATGGCCGTCGACGTTGTTGACCGAACTTTATCAATAGAGGAAGAAATTTTTTGTTAACAAGGTTTCTCAGTGTCACCTGCCAAAGGATCATAACGTGTTTTTCGAGCGATATCAGGTTTGGCATAAGAATATCGCGCGAGACGGATAGCAATGAGTTTACTTACCGTAAGGGAAAGTTACAAAGAGAGAGTTCAACACAAGAGCCCTAAATGGGAGTGAGGGGTGCATGATGGATAAATGGTAATCCGACCCGTCAATTTGTGTTCAATAGAGGAAAAAAAATTCATAACAAAGTTTCTCGGTAGGGGGAGAGGAGGACTGCGAAAAGGATTTTTAGTGTTTCGAGCGAAACAAAGAATGAGAGAATATTTTGACCTCCTTCGGAAAACCTTAATCAATGCGAACCCTTGTCGAAAATGCAGGCTCGCGTAATTTTTTAACTGGAAGTCAAAACCTGAACTAACCCTATGTTGTTTCTCAACACAATCAATACATGTTCATAAGAAATTTTAGACCAAAAATACAAAAAAAAGCTAAGAATGGAGTGTCCGTATAATGATTGCAATTAAGTTAAGGAGCGATATTTGATTTGACCAATGAGCCTGAGAAGCGACCCCTCCGTCTGAAAAGATCAAGCGACCTCCGTCTGAAAAGATCAAGCGACCAAGCGCTATGACGCATACAGAAACAAAATTCCAGACACGGAAATCGGTTGTTCTTATATTAAACCACCGCTCATTTCTTATATTAAAACCTATCCACCTAAAAATGCTAAATGACCTCAACATGCATCATAAAGCAAAGTACTTAAAGCAAGGCCAGCCAAACAACTGAATGATTTTTAAGTTGCTTTTATTGATAGCTAAATTACCTACTATTCATCACATGAACAGTAAGATACTTCATTATATTTTTATTTGAAAATAAAAATGTAAGTGCACGTCACAAGTGAAAACTTCATAGAGTCATAAAATTGTAAACATTATTTTTGGGTGGTTTAGAAATATGTTTTTAAGAAGATTTTTATCAATACGCGCCGTATAACGTCGAAGTATTTACAGTAGTCAGTTGTCTTTGACTATGTTCGCGTTTTGAAAAGGGCTGAGTTGTAGTCGAAGTTTTCGTGTTTTGGGATCCGAATCCGGATACAAAAATGGGATGTTTGCATTTCTAAGTACATTTTATAAACATCTACAAAATGTATGGAACTTGTTTAAAAAGCATAAGCAAAAGAAACAAAACTATATGTTATCGTGTTTTGGGATTCGGATCCGGATATTAAAATAGGATGCGTTTCGGAGAAATGCGTTAAGTACATTTCTATACGCTTTATTGATAAACATCTAAAAAATGTATGGAACTTGTTTAAAAAGCATATTTCTTACAAACACACGTTTCCAAAGACGGAATCCAGTGCACGAACATTAAATGGATTGAACTTTATTGAAAAGAAGAAACAAAACTATCTGTTCCCGGTCGAACGCGCTTCGTGCGTTCGTGTGGCGACGTTTGTTTCGGGGCTCAGTAGTCGCCTTTAATTATTTTCGCGTTTTGAAACGGGCAGAGTTGCCATTGTCGACGTTTTCGTGTTTTGGGATCCGGATCCGGTGCACTCCATGTCGACGTGTTTATGTCGAGACTTACACATCACGTTAATAAATATTACACCGAACCATCCATTTCATCACATTTACATTAATAAAGTAAAATCACATTAAACTTATCCGTAAATATTTGTTTGTTAATTATTGTAGCTGATATAATGTTGGTTGGTTATTTTTATTTTTTCATGGTTAAGAAAAAGAAGACGCCGGTAAAAGCGAGTTCTCAATAAATAAAAATATATAATTTATTGCTCAAAATAAATATCATTTAAAGGTAGCTTACAGGTACTACAGTTATACTTTAGTAGAGGTGTTCGCGACTTCGGTCGCCTAGTTTACGGTATTATTTTAATTAATAACCTTACTTTTTTTATTTTATAAACCGTCCTAAGGAAAAAAATATAAAGCTAGCTACAATATACATCCGTGATAAATGCATTAAAAATCGGCTTATCCGTTTCAGAGATTAGAGTATAACAAACGCCTTTTTTTTTTTTTTTTTTAAATTTCTGATTTATTTTATTACCATTACACCTCAAAGTGATAAGACCTGCATTGAAAGAAATCATTCTTATCTGTTTCCCGTTAAAGGCGATACGTGTGTATCGCCTTTTACAGACGGGAGGAATTGTTATTATCGATGTTCGCGTTTTGAAAAGACGAATCTGTTGAATACAGGAAAAACGGTTTTGGCGGGCGAAGCTGTTATTGTCGATGTTCGCGTTTTGAAAACACGAATCTGTCGTATACAAAACAACGGTTTGGGGCAGGGCGGAGCAATCCTGCGAGCTAATAATTCATCAGTGATGCCCTAGATATTTTGTGAGACTGAAACGTTACATTTTCAGTATGCTGCAATCGTATATATGTTTTCGAGAGCTGAAATCGAAGGCGCTCAAATTATATATTTTTTTCAAATTCAAGACATTTAGATTTCAAGTAACATGGGTCTCAATAACCAGTTCTTATTACTTTGAATATGCACTCATGTACTTTTGGCGTGTAAAATCATCTTACAATATCTACTTTAAGAATAATATAAGATGAAAAATGAAAAAAATAAAAACATTGGTCTAATAGCCATATATAATAGCCATATGGTCAATTTTATTTTAAATAAATTTCTCGGTAAATTCCCTGAGTGCACTGGGTTAACTGATTGTATATTTTTTAATAGAAGAATAATATGAATTCCGCCTAAAAAATGGAATCAAATAACACTATCTGTTCCGAACAAACGACGACTGACTCGCTTCGTGTGTCGTTTGTTTCGGGGCTGAGTAGTCGTCATATTCGATATTATTTTTTAAATTTATTGTGTGCTTCTGCGCGTGCGCAGCAGCGCCACGCAGAAAATGTTTCGTCTTTCGAAAACACAATGGTATCGCTTGTCGAGTTGATGTTCGCACTTCTGTTACTTTAATAACAGAGCGCGAACGCTCAAAATAAAAACTTTTGAGTTTATCGGAGATTTCCGCACTCTTTGTGTGGTGTGTCTATTTAACAGAGGATTCTTTTGATACTCTCTGTCCCCGGGCGTGTTTCGTTTGTCGTGCCGCATTCGAGACCGTTTTACAAAATCTGGGTTTTACAATCTTATCTGTGGCCCTGTGATGTGAAAAGCAAATTGTCCATTGGGAACGTTCATACTGAGAGCGATTGTGCGGGAGATGCGTAAACTAATTGTGTTAGCGCATTCAACACATTGCTCCCTGGTTGATACTGACAGTAGTTATATGTTTGTCTCAAAGATTAAGCCATGCATGTCTCAGTGCATGCCGTATTAAGTCGAAACCGCTAATGACTCAATATATCAGTAATAGTTTCTTAGACCTTACTTCGGTTACTTGGATAACTGGTATATTCTAGAGCTAATACATGCAATCATAACTCTGACCAGTGATGGGATGAGTGTTGATCTTTCAAATGTCTGCCTTAACAACTTTCGATGGTTGTTTCTGAGACTATCATAGTTGTTAAGGGTAACGAAGGAATCAGGGTTCGATTCCGGAGAAGGGAGCCTGACAAACGGCTACCACATCCAAGGAAGGCAGCAAGCCCGCAAATTACCCACTCCCGGCACGCGAGGTAGTGACGAAAAATAATAATACGGGACTTTTACGCGAGGCCTCGTAATCAGAATGAGAGTACACTTAAAATATTTTAACGATAAACAATTGGAGGACAAGTCTGGTGCCAGCAGCCGCGGTAATTCCAGCTCCCAATAGCGTATTCTAAAATTGTTGCCATTAAAAAGCTCGTAGTAGCATTTGTGCTGCGCGCTGTCGGTGTATCGCATTGCGTGACACGTTTGCAGAGCATATTGTCGGTGCGCCGCGACGGTAAAACCACTATCACGGTGCGCTCAGTGATTATCGAGTTGGGCCGGCAATTTTACTTTAAATTAGAGTGCACAAAGCAGACTCAAAAAGCTGCTTGAATATTTCGTGCATGGAATAATATGATCTATTTTGTTGGTTTTCAGAACTCAGAGGTAATGGTTAATAGGGATATCTGGGGGCATTCGTATTGCGACGTTAGAGGTGAAATTCTTGGATCGTTGCAAGACAACAGCGAAAGCATTTGCCAAAGGTGTTTTCATCAATCAAGAACGAAAGTTAGAGGTTTGAAGGTGTTTAGATACTGCCCTAGTTCTAACAATAAATGGCCAATCTCAATTCCGGTAACGAACGAGACTAATATGCGCAGTGATTCAATTCGCTGTGTATTCAAATCCTTCTTAGAGGGACTGGCGGCTGTGATTCAATGGGCGCTACTACCGATTGAATGATTTTAGTGAGGTCTTCGGACCGACCGACACGCGGTGGCTTTAAAAGTAAAAGTCGTAACAAAGTATCCGTAGGGGAATCTGCGGAAAGATCATTAACGTGTTTGTGTTAATCGAGACGTTACAACATCACGTTAATAAATATTTTAAGACGCAGAGATTGGTGAAAATCCGTACCATCTAGTCTTGCAATCGTAGAGCGGTAATTTTTTTTTTTTTTTTTCTTATTGTCTTAAAGTATTTAATTACCCTGGATGGTGGAGCACTTGGCTCGCTGACCATGGTAATGTTGTCTACTGCAGGATATATTTGACCTACGTTGAACCTCAAGGAATACTTTGAGGAAGAGCTTTCAACAGTGTGAAACTGATCAGGGGTAAACCTACGAAACCAGAATGAATGAACGAATGAACGGAAAGATTTGTTGTTGTTGTGCGGCGTACGAACGAAGGTGTTTCGCAATGTTGCACCCGGTGGATTAATCAACGGGTTTATAACATGCTGCACCCGCGTCGACGTTCGCGGACGGCGTGCACTTCTCTCCAAGTAATAAATCGCGACCCGTTCGGTGTCTGTCTAAGCGCCGCGTCGGGAGTTTGGCGGTAGTCGTTCATGCGTCTACTGTTGGACCGATGACGGTAGCTGACAGGCAGCCGGACGGTATAGTGAACTGTGTATAGGGGCGAAAGACTAATCGAAAGACTAACCGTCAGAAGTTTTCTTCAGGGATAGCTGGCGTCAAATTGAAATAATCTCATCCGGTAAAGCGAATTGCCCAATGCTTTTGAATGCTAACGTGAAGAAATTCAAGCGAGCGCATAATCGGCGGGAGTAACTATGATTCTCTTAAGGTATCCAAATGTCTCGTCATCTAATTAGTGACGCGCAAGAATGAATTAATAGATTCTCTCAGCCAAGAGAAACGGGCTTTGGAGACCCTGTTGAGCTTGACTCTAGTCTGGTATTGTAAGGAGAGCTCGGTGTAACATTAGTGGGAGATCGTTCGCGATCGTCGCTGAAAAACAATTACTTTCATTGCTTCATAATTTACTCGGTTTGGCGGAGGCGGTGCGCTAAGGATCCAATACCGATGCGCACGGTGTTTCGTTCCAAGCGTGCAGAGTGGCGCTCGAAGAGTGTACATATTGTGTCGATTCAACTCCCGCGTGATCCACTTCGAGGACACGGCGGGGAGTTTGACGGGGGCGGTACATCTATCAAAGAATAACGGAGTGTCCTAAGACCAGCTCAGAGATGACAGAAACCTCGCATAGAGAAAAAGGGCAAAGGCGAGAAGGCAAAAAAAAATAGCTGCAATAAACAAATACCGAAAGGGAAAGTTCGAGAGCATTTAGCGGAACGTGCTCTTAATATAAATTCCTTAGTAGCATTGAGCGAACAGGAAGACAATAAAAAGCATTGTCGCGAGACCGATTAGCGAAGAAGTACCATGAGGGAAAGTTCAATATTTAATTATAAATGAATCAACAAAATGAGATCAAAAATACGTAGAACAACTAACATATTCACTCAATCAATAACATAATTGGTTACTATTTTAATTCTAAATAGGTACAACTCACGTTTTGTTTTCATCAAAGGTTAGGTTTTTTTTTTTTTTTTTTTTTTTTTTTTTTTTTTTTTTTTTTTATAAATTGCTCATCCCTCCGACACAGGGTCGCAGCCTATTTTTACATTTCTCTTGCATACTAGTTCTCGCTATCTTTCCTCTCGCACTTTCATTCTTCATACTGTATCTTTCTTTTATCCGTCCTCATTCATACTATGCGGGTGGGATTCCCGCCTATTTGCACTATTCTGTCTAAACTATCCTTAATTTATTCCTTACTTTATGCTTTATTATTGCTTGTTTAGGGTTTCAAATAATTGCACACGATGATATCTTATTATACACAACAATACTTAAAACTTTGAACATTAATACATTAAACAATTGTAAATTGGGCATTAAATAATTAAACTATTAATTTAAAATAATAAAATAAATCCAACATATTTATATACAATTTAAAATTAAAACAACATTATTTACAATTAAAACAGTTAGAACAATTAAATATTAAACATTAATGATATAAAAGCGATTGAATAATTTGAAACATTGTATAAATTAACACAAAGTGTGTACAATATATTTAAATTTAACTATTTACAATTCACGTTTTATTTCTTTCTATCACCCTAGTCGCAATACTTTTGCAGAACTCCATAAACCTTTTCCTTTGGCTGCCGGTGATCATCGCACTAAGATTGGCTGGGCACACTTCCATATCCATCTCGTACTCTAGCTCCATCCTTTCCTTGGCGAAGACCGGACACTCCAGCAGAACGTGCGGGACATCCTCGTTCTTGCTGGAACAAATGCACGATGGGCTCTCCTTGCGCTTGAACCGATGCAAGTACTCGGAGAACCCACCGTGCCCCGTTAAGACCTGGGTCATCACACCTTCAAGGCTCACCTTCCTCAGGGTTTTATAGGCCTCTATGGCTCTAGGGAAGAACAGCCTAGTAACTCCAGCCGTCGCACCGTCCCTGTATCTTTGGTCCCATTCGTCAAGCGAGCGCATACGAATGCACCGCTTGACGAACGAGACCGGACACAGGTCGTACGCCGGCTTTCGTTTACTCTTCAGTGCGGCCTCCCTCGCGAGGCGGTCCGCCCTCTCGTTACCCTCTAGTCCAGCGTGAGCTTTTATCCAGTATAATTTAATTATCCTGCCATCCTTACTGATCTTGTTCAAGTTTTGTCTAGTTTCAGCTGCCAGAGGGTCAAAGGTTAGGTTAGGTTAGGTTAGGTTAGGTTAGGTTAGGTTAGGTTAGGTTAGGTTAGGTTAGGTTAGGTTAGGTTAGGTTAGGTTAGGTTAGGTTAGGTTAGGTTAGGTTAGGTTAGGTTAGGTTAGGTTAGGTTAGGTTAGGTTAGGTTAGGTTAGGTTAGGTTAGGTTAGGTTAGGTTAGGTTAGGTTAGGTTAGGTTAGGTTAGGTTAGGTTAGGTTAGGTTAGGTTAGGTTAGGTTAGGTTAGGTTAGGTTAGGTTAGGTTAGGTTAGGTTAGGTTAGGTTAGGTTAGGTTAGGTTAGGTTAGGTTAGGTTAGGTTAGGTTAGGTTAGGTTAGGTTAGGTTAGGTTAGGTTAGGTTAGGTTAGGTTAGGTTAGGTTAGGTTAGGTTAGGTTAGGTTAGGTTAGGTTAGGTTAGGTTAGGTTAGGTTAGGTTAGGTTAGGTTAGGTTAGGTTAGGTTAGGTTAGGTTAGGTTAGGTTAGGTTAGGTTAGGTTAGGTTAGGTTAGGTTAGGTTAGGTTAGGTTAGGTTAGGTTAGGTTAGGTTAGGTTAGGTTAGGTTAGGTTAGGTTAGGTTAGGTTAGGTTAGGTTAGGTTAGGTTAGGTTAGGTTAGGTTAGGTTAGGTTAGGTTAGGTTAGGTTAGGTTAGGTTAGGTTAGGTTAGGTTAGGTTAGGTTAGGTTAGGTTAGGTTAGGTTAGGTTAGGTTAGGTTAGGTTAGGTTAGGTTAGGTTAGGTTAGGTTAGGTTAGGTTAGGTTAGGTTAGGTTAGGTTAGGTTAGGTTAGGTTAGGTTAGGTTAGGTTAGGTTAGGTTAGGTTAGGTTAGGTTAGGTTAGGTTAGGTTAGGTTAGGTTAGGTTAGGTTAGGTTAGGTTAGGTTAGGTTAGGTTAGGTTAGGTTAGGTTAGGTTAGGTTAGGTTAGGTTAGGTTAGGTTAGGTTAGGTTAGGTTAGGTTAGGTTAGGTTAGGTTAGGTTAGGTTAGGTTAGGTTAGGTTAGGTTAGGTTAGGTTAGGTTAGGTTAGGTTAGGTTAGGTTAGGTTAGGTTAGGTTAGGTTAGGTTAGGTTAGGTTAGGTTAGGTTAGGTTAGGTTAGGTTAGGTTAGGTTAGGTTAGGTTAGGTTAGGTTAGGTTAGGTTAGGTTAGGTTAGGTTAGGTTAGGTTAGGTTAGGTTAGGTTAGGTTAGGTTAGGTTAGGTTAGGTTAGGTTAGGTTAGGTTAGGTTAGGTTAGGTTAGGTTAGGTTAGGTTAGGTTAGGTTAGGTTAGGTTAGGTTAGGTTAGGTTAGGTTAGGTTAGGTTAGGTTAGGTTAGGTTAGGTTAGGTTAGGTTAGGTTAGGTTAGGTTAGGTTAGGTTAGGTTAGGTTAGGTTAGGTTAGGTTAGGTTAGGTTAGGTTAGGTTAGGTTAGGTTAGGTTAGGTTAGGTTAGGTTAGGTTAGGTTAGGTTAGGTTAGGTTAGGTTAGGTTAGGTTAGGTTAGGTTAGGTTAGGTTAGGTTAGGTTAGGTTAGGTTAGGTTAGGTTAGGTTAGGTTAGGTTAGGTTAGGTTAGGTTAGGTTAGGTTAGGTTAGGTTAGGTTAGGTTAGGTTAGGTTAGGTTAGGTTAGGTTAGGTTAGGTTAGGTTAGGTTAGGTTAGGTTAGGTTAGGTTAGGTTAGGTTAGGTTAGGTTAGGTTAGGTTAGGTTAGGTTAGGTTAGGTTAGGTTAGGTTAGGTTAGGTTAGGTTAGGTTAGGTTAGGTTAGGTTAGGTTAGGTTAGGTTAGGTTAGGTTAGGTTAGGTTAGGTTAGGTTAGGTTAGGTTAGGTTAGGTTAGGTTAGGTTAGGTTAGGTTAGGTTAGGTTAGGTTAGGTTAGGTTAGGTTAGGTTAGGTTAGGTTAGGTTAGGTTAGGTTAGGTTAGGTTAGGTTAGGTTAGGTTAGGTTAGGTTAGGTTAGGTTAGGTTAGGTTAGGTTAGGTTAGGTTAGGTTAGGTTAGGTTAGGTTAGGTTAGGTTAGGTTAGGTTAGGTTAGGTTAGGTTAGGTTAGGTTAGGTTAGGTTAGGTTAGGTTAGGTTAGGTTAGGTTAGGTTAGGTTAGGTTAGGTTAGGTTAGGTTAGGTTAGGTTAGGTTAGGTTAGGTTAGGTTAGGTTAGGTTAGGTTAGGTTAGGTTAGGTTAGGTTAGGTTAGGTTAGGTTAGGTTAGGTTAGGTTAGGTTAGGTTAGGTTAGGTTAGGTTAGGTTAGGTTAGGTTAGGTTAGGTTAGGTTAGGTTAGGTTAGGTTAGGTTAGGTTAGGTTAGGTTAGGTTAGGTTAGGTTAGGTTAGGTTAGGTTAGGTTAGGTTAGGTTAGGTTAGGTTAGGTTAGGTTAGGTTAGGTTAGGTTAGGTTAGGTTAGGTTAGGTTAGGTTAGGTTAGGTTAGGTTAGGTTAGGTTAGGTTAGGTTAGGTTAGGTTAGGTTAGGTTAGGTTAGGTTAGGTTAGGTTAGGTTAGGTTAGGTTAGGTTAGGTTAGGTTAGGTTAGGTTAGGTTAGGTTAGGTTAGGTTAGGTTAGGTTAGGTTAGGTTAGGTTAGGTTAGGTTAGGTTAGGTTAGGTTAGGTTAGGTTAGGTTAGGTTAGGTTAGGTTAGGTTAGGTTAGGTTAGGTTAGGTTAGGTTAGGTTAGGTTAGGTTAGGTTAGGTTAGGTTAGGTTAGGTTAGGTTAGGTTAGGTTAGGTTAGGTTAGGTTAGGTTAGGTTAGGTTAGGTTAGGTTAGGTTAGGTTAGGTTAGGTTAGGTTAGGTTAGGTTAGGTTAGGTTAGGTTAGGTTAGGTTAGGTTAGGTTAGGTTAGGTTAGGTTAGGTTAGGTTAGGTTAGGTTAGGTTAGGTTAGGTTAGGTTAGGTTAGGTTAGGTTAGGTTAGGTTAGGTTAGGTTAGGTTAGGTTAGGTTAGGTTAGGTTAGGTTAGGTTAGGTTAGGTTAGGTTAGGTTAGGTTAGGTTAGGTTAGGTTAGGTTAGGTTAGGTTAGGTTAGGTTAGGTTAGGTTAGGTTAGGTTAGGTTAGGTTAGGTTAGGTTAGGTTAGGTTAGGTTAGGTTAGGTTAGGTTAGGTTAGGTTAGGTTAGGTTAGGTTAGGTTAGGTTAGGTTAGGTTAGGTTAGGTTAGGTTAGGTTAGGTTAGGTTAGGTTAGGTTAGGTTAGGTTAGGTTAGGTTAGGTTAGGTTAGGTTAGGTTAGGTTAGGTTAGGTTAGGTTAGGTTAGGTTAGGTTAGGTTAGGTTAGGTTAGGTTAGGTTAGGTTAGGTTAGGTTAGGTTAGGTTAGGTTAGGTTAGGTTAGGTTAGGTTAGGTTAGGTTAGGTTAGGTTAGGTTAGGTTAGGTTAGGTTAGGTTAGGTTAGGTTAGGTTAGGTTAGGTTAGGTTAGGTTAGGTTAGGTTAGGTTAGGTTAGGTTAGGTTAGGTTAGGTTAGGTTAGGTTAGGTTAGGTTAGGTTAGGTTAGGTTAGGTTAGGTTAGGTTAGGTTAGGTTAGGTTAGGTTAGGTTAGGTTAGGTTAGGTTAGGTTAGGTTAGGTTAGGTTAGGTTAGGTTAGGTTAGGTTAGGTTAGGTTAGGTTAGGTTAGGTTAGGTTAGGTTAGGTTAGGTTAGGTTAGGTTAGGTTAGGTTAGGTTAGGTTAGGTTAGGTTAGGTTAGGTTAGGTTAGGTTAGGTTAGGTTAGGTTAGGTTAGGTTAGGTTAGGTTAGGTTAGGTTAGGTTAGGTTAGGTTAGGTTAGGTTAGGTTAGGTTAGGTTAGGTTAGGTTAGGTTAGGTTAGGTTAGGTTAGGTTAGGTTAGGTTAGGTTAGGTTAGGTTAGGTTAGGTTAGGTTAGGTTAGGTTAGGTTAGGTTAGGTTAGGTTAGGTTAGGTTAGGTTAGGTTAGGTTAGGTTAGGTTAGGTTAGGTTAGGTTAGGTTAGGTTAGGTTAGGTTAGGTTAGGTTAGGTTAGGTTAGGTTAGGTTAGGTTAGGTTAGGTTAGGTTAGGTTAGGTTAGGTTAGGTTAGGTTAGGTTAGGTTAGGTTAGGTTAGGTTAGGTTAGGTTAGGTTAGGTTAGGTTAGGTTAGGTTAGGTTAGGTTAGGTTAGGTTAGGTTAGGTTAGGTTAGGTTAGGTTAGGTTAGGTTAGGTTAGGTTAGGTTAGGTTAGGTTAGGTTAGGTTAGGTTAGGTTAGGTTAGGTTAGGTTAGGTTAGGTTAGGTTAGGTTAGGTTAGGTTAGGTTAGGTTAGGTTAGGTTAGGTTAGGTTAGGTTAGGTTAGGTTAGGTTAGGTTAGGTTAGGTTAGGTTAGGTTAGGTTAGGTTAGGTTAGGTTAGGTTAGGTTAGGTTAGGTTAGGTTAGGTTAGGTTAGGTTAGGTTAGGTTAGGTTAGGTTAGGTTAGGTTAGGTTAGGTTAGGTTAGGTTAGGTTAGGTTAGGTTAGGTTAGGTTAGGTTAGGTTAGGTTAGGTTAGGTTAGGTTAGGTTAGGTTAGGTTAGGTTAGGTTAGGTTAGGTTAGGTTAGGTTAGGTTAGGTTAGGTTAGGTTAGGTTAGGTTAGGTTAGGTTAGGTTAGGTTAGGTTAGGTTAGGTTAGGTTAGGTTAGGTTAGGTTAGGTTAGGTTAGGTTAGGTTAGGTTCGGTTAGGTTAGGTTAGGTTAGGTTAGGTTAGGTTAGGTTAGGTTAGGTTAGGTTAGGTTAGGTTAGGTTAGGTTAGGTTAGGTTAGGTTAGGTTAGGTTAGGTTAGGTTAGGTTAGGTTAGGTTAGGTTAGGTTAGGTTAGGTTAGGTTAGGTTAGGTTAGGTTAGGTTAGGTTAGGTTAGGTTAGGTTAGGTTAGGTTAGGTTAGGTTAGGTTAGGTTAGGTTAGGTTAGGTTAGGTTAGGTTAGGTTAGGTTAGGTTAGGTTAGGTTAGGTTAGGTTAGGTTAGGTTAGGTTAGGTTAGGTTAGGTTAGGTTAGGTTAGGTTAGGTTAGGTTAGGTTAGGTTAGGTTAGGTTAGGTTAGGTTAGGTTAGGTTAGGTTAGGTTAGGTTAGGTTAGGTTAGGTTAGGTTAGGTTAGGTTAGGTTAGGTTAGGTTAGGTTAGGTTAGGTTAGGTTAGGTTAGGTTAGGTTAGGTTAGGTTAGGTTAGGTTAGGTTAGGTTAGGTTAGGTTAGGTTAGGTTAGGTTAGGTTAGGTTAGGTTAGGTTAGGTTAGGTTAGGTTAGGTTAGGTTAGGTTAGGTTAGGTTAGGTTAGGTTAGGTTAGGTTAGGTTAGGTTAGGTTAGGTTAGGTTAGGTTAGGTTAGGTTAGGTTAGGTTAGGTTAGGTTAGGTTAGGTTAGGTTAGGTTAGGTTAGGTTAGGTTAGGTTAGGTTAGGTTAGGTTAGGTTAGGTTAGGTTAGGTTAGGTTAGGTTAGGTTAGGTTAGGTTAGGTTAGGTTAGGTTAGGTTAGGTTAGGTTAGGTTAGGTTAGGTTAGGTTAGGTTAGGTTAGGTTAGGTTAGGTTAGGTTAGGTTAGGTTAGGTTAGGTTAGGTTAGGTTAGGTTAGGTTAGGTTAGGTTAGGTTAGGTTAGGTTAGGTTAGGTTAGGTTAGGTTAGGTTAGGTTAGGTTAGGTTAGGTTAGGTTAGGTTAGGTTAGGTTAGGTTAGGTTAGGTTAGGTTAGGTTAGGTTAGGTTAGGTTAGGTTAGGTTAGGTTAGGTTAGGTTAGGTTAGGTTAGGTTAGGTTAGGTTAGGTTAGGTTAGGTTAGGTTAGGTTAGGTTAGGTTAGGTTAGGTTAGGTTAGGTTAGGTTAGGTTAGGTTAGGTTAGGTTAGGTTAGGTTAGGTTAGGTTAGGTTAGGTTAGGTTAGGTTAGGTTAGGTTAGGTTAGGTTAGGTTAGGTTAGGTTAGGTTAGGTTAGGTTAGGTTAGGTTAGGTTAGGTTAGGTTAGGTTAGGTTAGGTTAGGTTAGGTTAGGTTAGGTTAGGTTAGGTTAGGTTAGGTTAGGTTAGGTTAGGTTAGGTTAGGTTAGGTTAGGTTAGGTTAGGTTAGGTTAGGTTAGGTTAGGTTAGGTTAGGTTAGGTTAGGTTAGGTTAGGTTAGGTTAGGTTAGGTTAGGTTAGGTTAGGTTAGGTTAGGTTAGGTTAGGTTAGGTTAGGTTAGGTTAGGTTAGGTTAGGTTAGGTTAGGTTAGGTTAGGTTAGGTTAGGTTAGGTTAGGTTAGGTTAGGTTAGGTTAGGTTAGGTTAGGTTAGGTTAGGTTAGGTTAGGTTAGGTTAGGTTAGGTTAGGTTAGGTTAGGTTAGGTTAGGTTAGGTTAGGTTAGGTTAGGTTAGGTTAGGTTAGGTTAGGTTAGGTTAGGTTAGGTTAGGTTAGGTTAGGTTAGGTTAGGTTAGGTTAGGTTAGGTTAGGTTAGGTTAGGTTAGGTTAGGTTAGGTTAGGTTAGGTTAGGTTAGGTTAGGTTAGGTTAGGTTAGGTTAGGTTAGGTTAGGTTAGGTTAGGTTAGGTTAGGTTAGGTTAGGTTAGGTTAGGTTAGGTTAGGTTAGGTTAGGTTAGGTTAGGTTAGGTTAGGTTAGGTTAGGTTAGGTTAGGTTAGGTTAGGTTAGGTTAGGTTAGGTTAGGTTAGGTTAGGTTAGGTTAGGTTAGGTTAGGTTAGGTTAGGTTAGGTTAGGTTAGGTTAGGTTAGGTTAGGTTAGGTTAGGTTAGGTTAGGTTAGGTTAGGTTAGGTTAGGTTAGGTTAGGTTAGGTTAGGTTAGGTTAGGTTAGGTTAGGTTAGGTTAGGTTAGGTTAGGTTAGGTTAGGTTAGGTTAGGTTAGGTTAGGTTAGGTTAGGTTAGGTTAGGTTAGGTTAGGTTAGGTTAGGTTAGGTTAGGTTAGGTTAGGTTAGGTTAGGTTAGGTTAGGTTAGGTTAGGTTAGGTTAGGTTAGGTTAGGTTAGGTTAGGTTAGGTTAGGTTAGGTTAGGTTAGGTTAGGTTAGGTTAGGTTAGGTTAGGTTAGGTTAGGTTAGGTTAGGTTAGGTTAGGTTAGGTTAGGTTAGGTTAGGTTAGGTTAGGTTAGGTTAGGTTAGGTTAGGTTAGGTTAGGTTAGGTTAGGTTAGGTTAGGTTAGGTTAGGTTAGGTTAGGTTAGGTTAGGTTAGGTTAGGTTAGGTTAGGTTAGGTTAGGTTAGGTTAGGTTAGGTTAGGTTAGGTTAGGTTAGGTTAGGTTAGGTTAGGTTAGGTTAGGTTAGGTTAGGTTAGGTTAGGTTAGGTTAGGTTAGGTTAGGTTAGGTTAGGTTAGGTTAGGTTAGGTTAGGTTAGGTTAGGTTAGGTTAGGTTAGGTTAGGTTAGGTTAGGTTAGGTTAGGTTAGGTTAGGTTAGGTTAGGTTAGGTTAGGTTAGGTTAGGTTAGGTTAGGTTAGGTTAGGTTAGGTTAGGTTAGGTTAGGTTAGGTTAGGTTAGGTTAGGTTAGGTTAGGTTAGGTTAGGTTAGGTTAGGTTAGGTTAGGTTAGGTTAGGTTAGGTTAGGTTAGGTTAGGTTAGGTTAGGTTAGGTTAGGTTAGGTTAGGTTAGGTTAGGTTAGGTTAGGTTAGGTTAGGTTAGGTTAGGTTAGGTTAGGTTAGGTTAGGTTAGGT